>JASBWV010000050.1:0-31987 GCA_030039215.1 Naganishia onofrii
CTTATGAGCGCATACAAAGCGCCCAAACTAGCCAGGCTGAACAATATAATAAAACACGAAATTCAAAAGAATTCAAAGAAGAAGATCTTGTCCTATTATCGACCCAACACACGAACCCTCCATTTTTGCGTACGCAAGGGAGCAAGAAACTTCGCTCCAAGTACATAGGTCCCTTCCGTATTATGCGTAAGATAAGCCCTACAGCTTATGAGCTAGACCTTCCCGCGCACATAAAGATACATCCGATAATCAATGTCCAATACCTGAAGCCTTACCACGTTAGTCCCCCAGAATTTGCGGGAAGAACGGAGCCGAGGCCCGAACCTGTACTCAACGCGGATCTTGAGCCTGAGTACGAGCTAGAAGAAATCCGTGGACATAAGATTGACAGGAACGGAAAATTACGTTTGCTTTGTCACTGGCGCGGATACGAAGATTTTGATGATACATATGAGCCGGAAGAAAATTTAGAAAACTCCCAAGAGATGCTGAACGCATACAAGCAGCGAGCAGGGCTCCAGTAGAGTTCTCACGGAGTAAATGTATATGTATGTACCTCAAACCACGGAAAAACGAAAAGGCACGATAGCCGCACAACGAAAATAAACGCATCCGAAGTTGACAAACCGAAGGAACAACGAAAGAGACAAGGAATTCTATGTCACTCTGTCACTTTGTCACTATGCTATTACAGATAGAGATAGTGCAGTTAAAGCTGACAAAAGTCGTCTCCTCTCCTGATAGTAGAGCACAGTTCGCAGCAGATTGCTCACTAAACACTATCAGAAAGGGGGTGGCAAATGTCTATAAAATCCACGTCCAGACCCCGACGAATCCCATTCCATTTCCCTTTTCATTTGCCCCACAAATAACTTTACCATCCGCAACCCAAACCTATCATTCATCATTATGTCCGACAACGCCGAAGTGGTCTTGCACTCTTGCTTCCCGTCTCCACTTCCCATGTTACCAATCGGTTATCAATTCGATCCAGCTTATCCGATGCAATTGATTCCGTTCGTACACTTCAGTAAAATACTTGACCCTATTTCACTCTGTCGAGAGTGTTACAACCACGCTATTACGTGCTGGGATGTTCTTAAGCTCAACCGAGCTTCGGCCGAACGCACCGCCAAGTCTCCGATTGCCGGTGCCATTAGCGGCTTTTCAAAGTTCACCGCTTCGGTTAACTCCTGTAGACATCCTATGTTTGACGACTTGCATCCGCCAGCGATCCGCGAAGCCCGGACCGGTGTCTCCGTCCTCGGCCACGAAGCCCGTGCTGGATCCGCTACACGAAAGCCTCGAATGACATATACTATTATATACTCAATTGGCAACTCTCCCCGAGTTTCCCCTCCTACCCGATTGTCGGAAGTTCGACTTCGAGCGTATTACAATGCGTTGCCCGCAATCAACGACTACTGGTATGGCGCGAAGCCTCACCACGTTAACACGCCTTTTATTCGATCTGCGTTAACAAGGTTGACACCCTTTGTCAACTCCGCCCTATGGAACAAATTGCCCTGGGACGAATCACTTCTGCTCCACTACCTTCACCACAAGCAGAAGTTGCACGAGTGGAAGTCGGGCATGACTTACGCCCAATGGAAAGCGCGAGAGGACTCCGCTTAATTGCGGCGCCGGGTATTGTAAGTATCTCACAATTTACCCTTGTTTGTCCTTTTGGCTTATTCGACCTTGTTCAGTAATTATATAGTTTGCCACCACTTGTAGTAGTAGATAAAGGATTGACATTTGGTTATGGGTTATTAGTTCGAGTCTCGTGAATGGTTAGTCTTTTTGTCACTCTGTCAGTTTTTGCTGAAAATAGCAAAGTAACATAGTTTTCTATGTCACTTTGTCCTTTTGTCACTTTGTCACTTTGTGCCATTTATGGAACGAAGTGACAAAGATTAGGTTGTATGCCAAGGTCTCTTTAGGAGCCCTTGCGCAGGGTTGGCCTCGCCACCCTTTTCAAACGTCTATATAAGGAAGCCTGATTTGTAGTAAGTTTGCCACTATGATTTTATGAAACACGCTTTTCCTCCCTAGCTCCTGATCAGCGTCCTTGATCATACTAACTAAGATACTGAGTAATCCCTATAGTTCCAACCTATATATTATATTCAGTAAGTTAGCCGTTTACCTGACAGACATCAGCAGCGTGAAGAATAATCCTTTCTGACTTGATCCCACTTTAGACCTTGTACTGTTCTATCGTTATTATAATCTCATATTTTATACTATCTAATTACAACGTTACATCGGCTCTTTGCACTCTGCAGTAGTATCTCGGCCACTTGAACAGCAAGCTCGGCAACAAGTTGTCCGTCATTCTCGTTTTGTGACATCGTTATATGACCTGAAAAGAGATCTGCTTCGCTATAAGACCGATAATGCAAGGAAAGGCAATGGCGCACAAGTGCACAACTGGTATTTGATTGGAGAGTTTATCAGCTGGTTTCAGACAATAGGGACAATGGAAACTCGCTGATCACAAGTAGTGCGCGAAATGCGTGTCGGATGATCCGGTTCGGGAGGCACCCGATATTTCAAAGTGATAGAGAGTACAGTCGCAAATGGAAACTAGGCATAGCCTTTCACAAGGTGGAGACTCAGCTCCAAGTGTCCATTACGTTATCTTACGGTAACTATAACAATTCTAAAACCTGATATACAAAGTTCATAATGAGGGACTCTCATACATCATTCAACTTCTATCCGTACTGGGGATGACTACGCCTAGAGTATTGCCACCTGTCAAGTGTCTAGCAGACGTCAGACAGAGACTGGGTGGGAGGCTGTAGCAGAGACCCAGCTTTGGACAGAGGTTGAGCTAACCAGGAGAGCCCAGACGAGACAAGGCAAGAGGTTTGGCTTGCACCTGAGCCGTTCACGCTCTCATGTATATATAGCTCCCTAGGATCTGATCTGCGCGTAGGCTTTTTTTCTCCTTGCACCAATATCTGTGCACGAGCGAAGCTGAATTGAAGCGTACGTCAACTGTTCAATAGTGGGACAGCCTACCTGCCCTGTCAAATGAGGTCTGTACACAGTGTACAGTCTGACGAGCGGTGTCTAAGTAGCAATTTTTGGGGGCTGAATTCATACGTGTATTGCCGGACTTTATGCGTGTCTCAACTCTCAGACACGCGGTTGCATCCGCAGCCGTACTTCGTGCCCCTGTGAACCTTGTGCTCCGATTTTGACAAGGTCTCTCAGCCCTTTCGCGTATGCTCTGCGCTTTACAGCCGGTGATAATTGGTTCATTCGGTGGCGAATTACATCGTCCGAAGCAATGGCGAGACGGGCAAGGTTTGATCTTCCACAGCGTAACCCCTGAGCACTTGCGCTGGGGGAGGGGGGGGGGGGTTTCCGATCACCCGTATCCTATCCTATCCTATCCTATCCTATCCTATCCTATCCTATCCTATCCTATCCTATCCTATCCTATCCTATCCTATCCTATCCTATCCTATCCTATCCTATCCTATCCTATCCTATCCTATCCTATCCTATCCTATCCTATCCTATCCTATCCTATCCTATCCTATCCTATCCTATCCTATCCTATCCTATCCTATCCTATCCTATCCTATCCTATCCTATCCTATCCTATCCTATCCTATCCTATCCTATCTATAACGAAGAACCGTGTTTTCGCCGCCGGCCGCCGGTAAGCGCCGCCCGCCGATGCATATTAATATACTAAAGAACTAACGGTGTTTGGGGGGGGGGGGAAGAGGGGGGCTCATCTCCCAAACCGCGTTCATTGGCTATGGCTTTGCGCATAATTGTTATTTCCCCTTCTCGGTAATTTCTCCTCATTCTCTTAAGCTTCATACCTTAGTTCTCCTCATCGTATCTTCCCCAGTAGCTTCCAGTATACATGAAAGAATGGCCCGATCTCAACCAACAGGAACCTGCCTCAAAGTGAAGGGCGGATCTGGAGATCTGTGTGGACAACCCTGCAATAGAAAAGCAAACACAATATTTTACTCGGTAAGTTACATGCTGTTGATTCCTAGCCACCGTGTCCTCAGCAGATCCTGACTTCTCATGCGGTTAGAACTGCCCAGCGCACCAAGCCGGCAGCCGAGCCAACAACTGATCCCTCTAGCCATCGGCGAGTGTGACTGGAACGCCCTCCGACGCCAGACCCGTATGGAGTTGGACGCACGGCTAGAGATAGAATCTGTGAGTGACAGGTACCGTTGCTGCTTGCCAACACTGATTAACGAAACGCGACTTCTTTCGGTCGATCGTTACCTTTGGTGGTAATAGGAGAAGAAGAAGACGGTACAGACAGCGCGAAGGCAGTCGCGGCCAGTGTTGTGGAGGTGATAAAGCAGCGTCTTGGGCTGAAGTTCATGTGAGTAGCGGCTCTACGACACTTGGAGCCGGGAGGCTAGCTACTAACCCGTTTTGTCAGTGTTCACAACCGGTCGACCCTCAATCGCCTCCCAGTCTTTCGATACAGGTGTTCCCAAGATGAAAGACTCGACAAAAAGGGCAGACCCGCGAAGGCTTCGACGACAATAACGCACCAGTCACAAGTTGACCCTACCGCTGTCGTAATCCAACGCAGAAACGGTCGACGTCGGATGGCACGATATCCCTGCGAGTCCTCGCTCACGATCAGAGTGAATCTACTTCGACAAGCCGCACATTCCACTCTCAAGCACAATCACAAGCATCCCAGCCCGGTAAATCGTGGAGTTCCATATGCCGTCAGGCGATTCATGGAAGCGAACATACATATGCGGCCAAAGCAACTGGCTCTGCGGGTGAAGCAGGATTGGAAGTCGACCAACAAATGTCCCTCTAATGAAGCGATAAAGTTCTGGCTGCGCAAATACTTTCACCGTAGATGCCATATCTCTCCGCAGATTTCCACCTCCGAATCTGTGGCTCGGGTATTCGACGATACGCCAGGTGTTATCAACGTTCCCTCCAACCCGCCCACCCCTGGGTCCGTCTTCAATCACATTTCATGTATCCTTCCTTCTATTATTGACAAGATTGGTGTCATGAATGACATTAGTCAGCATGAGTAGCATCAGCTGACATCTTGTCATCAGCTGACATGCATTGTCGGCTGAGACGGATGTCCGACAAGTCCGTAGTCGGCTGACATCAAATGTGTCAGCCATCACTCATCAATCATTTCGTTATTTGCAATCCGCGCGCCGCGCGTCGCTCAGTTCAGTTCCAAAGTGATCGAGGTCGCAGGCGACCCTGGTCACTGTCTTGTGTCCCAACATGTATATATAGCGAGCTTTCAGACTCGAATCCCCCTCGTCTTGTAATCCGTTTTGCTCTTCAGAGCAAGACCATATGTCAATACTATAGTCACGCGTTTTCAACTATAGCTTAGTGGTTCGAACCCACTGCATTTTCATCAGTCTTAGCCTTAGTCCTGTTCCCTCTTGAGGTCATTGTCGTACCCAAGTGTTGAGTCTTAGCTCAACAGCCTTCCGTTCGTGACAATTGGCGCGCCAAACATCGTTGAGGTTGCAATGGACGGTACCCGTGAGTTGCTCCATGATCTAGCTACCGGAAAAGTTTACTTACGTCAGTATGAGTCTGCTCTCTCCCCCAGATGGTGTTTCTAAAAGCAAACATGAATTAGTTGCTGTGTTGGCGGAGTACGATGGAGCGGGGTATCCCATCGCTTACATGCTTCGGAAAACCCTCAAGAAGCCAAAAACCACTGCCGACCGGAATGTGCTGGAACGCACTCGCATGGCAGCGGTGCAAACAGTTCTGATCCGACTGAGAGAAGCGGGAGTCAACCCACGCTTCGTATGCAGTGACAAGGACTTTCAGGAGATACGTGCGGCGCAAATCGTCTGGCCCTCAGCTAAAGCTTAGATTTGGTACGTGATATTCCCATTCTATCGAGCGATGCCTATGATCTTATCCCCTGACTGTTATTACCCGCTTTGAAGTTCCTGGCATGCCAAACGGGCTATTCGTAAGAGGCTAGGCCAGCCTCCAAACCAGCAGCGCAACGATTACGATCCTACAGCGCGACCTCGATTTGGCCGACTTGATTTGGATTTTCTTCCCAGTACTCGACTCAGATCACAGGACCCCCCAACCGTATTTATTACCAGCCAAGCCGCATTCGGAAACAAGATATACGAAACTTTGGTCCGGTGTACGGCTATTGGTGCTTCAGCTCGGAAAAGTTCAACAAGACGCTCAAGAACATCAACACAAAGAGCCACATTGAGCAAGTACCACGAACGCTCATGCGCACATTTCAGCATACTCCCATCTCGACGATCTCGCCGCCTGTGGCACTTGTGATGGTTCTATACAAGACGCTCATGTGTCGCGGATGGCAACCAGTATGATGGACTCAATATATCGAAAATGGAGTCAAGAAACGACTCATACCAAAGAGCAACAGTGGGCGGCGCAGTGGGAGCAAGACCGACGATCAGTCCAGCAACAGAGCGCGGATTCAGAGAGTCTGAAAAATCTTGGCGCTATTCAATTGGAGGATGAAAGGAGCGGGTCTCTCGATTCCAAAGAGGCGGGTCGACTGCTGCGCTTGCTGTCGAATAGTCAGGACAGAATCTTCGTTTCCCAAAATGCGAGTTATATGGGTTTCGACCCTGGAAAGACTTTCGTCGTAACATCGAGGATACAGCACTATCAATCAATCCGATACCGACGACGACAGTTTCGCTCCAATAAAGAAGCTTCGACAGGGACTGGTTCGGTGGCTCTAGCCGACTTGCGTTGTTGGCGAGACAGCGCCTTCGAACTGCGTACTTCGAAGGACATTCACAGCGTGACAAGTTTGCGTTGCACAGTCGGCATAATCAGCAATATTTTCGCACATACTAGTACAACCATCGATGGCAAACACTCTTGCCGAGCGCTTGTGATAGTTTATCGACGTTTGAAACCGTTCTCCTACAGTACACAGGAGAGCCCCTATCAATTCGAAAGGTAGTGCGTGATAGCAGGTGTTGAAATTATGTGGATCGTTACTGATGAATATGCCTCGACTTGTAGTCCGGAATTCAACATGTGGTGCTACGTACATACCAGATGAAGTAGCCAACGCACGTCGCCGATCCTCCACTTCCCATCGAGCCAGTTGTTTTATCATAGCCGACTTCGTAGGGACAGAATCATCATCCAAAACTATGCACAATCGCTCCAGGTCGCTTGCTGTCCCCTAACGTCTACCCATTCAGGTCTAGAGAGCACTTGATCGAGGGGGCATGACTTGGTGGGTGGTGTATACGTGGGATTTGGATGTAAGCCCTTGCACCATTCCTCTCCTTCCTCCTCCTTGCACTGCTTGACATATGCTTGGTCGACCATTCACTCATACAGGAAACCTCCGTTTGACTTTTTCGGATCATCGTACGGGCGTGGTGTGTTTTTCAGAATGATGGGTAAGGATTGTTTCCCTTGCTTATCGCACCATTTCGACCTGGAACCCCACCTGAAGTGTTTCTGGCCGGTCATGCCGCTGCCGCACCGGAGGAATGCATCCTGTAGCTGGCAAACTAGGCGCAACTATGATGCATGATGTTGGAGACATATGCGTCCTTGAACGCAGCTGAGTACCAATCTGATTTTCTGCACTCTGCTAATGACCCATTAGAATATTTCTGATGTCTTCCTTTCCAGATCTATATTCATCTAGAGTAAGTCGCGTTCATGCCAGCTGATCTCCTGGACGTACGTATCTTGTCTAGTTTCGATCCCCTTGAACATCTTCTTGACTTGTTTGATATGGTCCTTTCCGTTAATACGTTCTTGCTCCTCATACTTCTCCCGACAGGTAATCCAGTATTGGGAAATGACAGCGTTCAGCTCTGCTTTAGGAAAATCGGGGAAAGCAGTCTCGGCATCATGAAGGACTCTTGCGAGAACATCGGAGGATCTGGACGGTCAAACACTTGGTGAGAACTAGCCAATCCAACAGAAAGGCACGGTTACGTTGCCCGACTGACGCTTTTGCCTTTTTGTCTAAGAATTCCGGTCGCCAGCGGGTTTCCTCCACGTTCTTCCCCTCCGCAGGTCTCAGAATCCACGGTCCAATCTCGACTCCTGGTGCCACCTCATACTCGATGAGACCGGAAGGTGCGTTCAGCTGAAACCCGACAAGGTGAGCGAATGTCCAATGAACGAAATGCTAGAAAGGCTCGTACATTGCATCGGTTACTAGTTTGAGAGGTCTGTGTAGTCTTTCACTCACCTTCGCTTTTCGATAGGTAGCTTTGTCGACGGTTCGCACGACTTTGATTCGGGAAGCAGTTTGGGTGGATGGTATCGCTGAACGGAGTAATTGGGGTAAGTTTTCGTTTTGCCGTTGCAGATATCCCAGCGTGTCCACCAGATCGAATGAGAGTTGTTGGCATGTGCCGGCGAGGAGCCTGACGTCGTCGTTGATGGTATTGACCCGGCTGCTTACTTCCTGCAAAGCAGTTGGTTTCTTGTTGGTGGTCTTGGCAATTGGACCGGAGGTGGACACCGGTAAGCGTTGAATCACAGATGTCATGCGTTCATGCAGCTCCCGCTGATTATTCAACATGTTCTCTAAAAATCTACCGTGACTGATAGTGTCCTCCCCATACAGGTCAGTGCTCTGCGTCCCGTCGTCAAGAGGCGGTTGCCCTCAGTGAGGAAGCTCTGGTGACTCGCCAGCCCGAGATGAGCGCCCATTCGCCCGCTGCCTATCTGTCTCGTCTTCAAAGTCTGCCCGTGAGCTGTCTAAAGAGTCTTCCATGTCGTTATCTGAAATCGCTGACAGTTGGTTGTATTGTTTTGTCTTAGTTGAATAACTTGAATTGCGCTGTAGGAATGTGTAATGGCAGATTAAGCATCAATACGTGAGTTACAAGAAGCAAACATTTTCCCTTCAGTGTCTACGAGCTAACTAATCCTACCCACTCTAGGTTAGTAGTCTCAGCTCTACGAGCAGCAGCGCAGGATTCTCGATGTCAAAGGTACGTCTTATGGCGAATCCGCACGGCCATCGTTGCCCAATCAGAAAGCTGATATTCAGGCTGTATGCGGGTGTAGTGGTCAAGCACAACAACCTGCATGGCGGAAAGTACGTCATTTTGCTTCATCGATGACAGCTGGTATCCAACCGCTGCTTCCGCCGCGTGTCTGCTGACGCCCAAAATCTTCCTATATAGAACGCGCTGCACAAATCCCCCCGACCTCGCGAAGTTGCCCTTGCACCCCTGGTTTTTGCCCTCGTTACTTGGACACCGATCTGTGTTGACTTCATCGTTCCTTTTTTAGCTTCGTGAGTCAATTAAATCGTTGCTTTAGATGGATGTTAGCTGATCAGCTAACTAGCAGTTTTTTTACAGGGTTCCCTAAGATCTGAAGTGAAAATGCAGGCTGTGTTCTGTCGGCTAGCCTGTGTGAGTAGAAGGGTTTCTAAGTCGATCATGCTAGCTCGAGAAGACTGACTTGTGCTGTTGCCTTCGTAGCTAGGTTCGATTGATTTTATGGTACGTGCTTTACGCGTATCCGTCACGAGTATGGCATGGAAAGAACAGTCATCTGATCATTGCTTGTTTATTATCATAGTAGATTGTTTTGATTTGCAGATGAAAACCAGCCGGAGAGCGGAGGTCGATGATGGGTGGCAGCGGATAGGAGGTCGCGTGCCAGAAAGGAGCGGAGGGGTGCGGGATCTGTCGATTCTATTTGGGTAAGTCAATGTTAGTCGAAATGATCACGATGCTTTGTTTCTATGTCTGAATCTTTTGCCCTCATTTGCGTGAACAGTATAGTGGCGCCCTTTGTTATAAAGCGGCCAGGCTTGAGAATGTCATCGTCGACGTGCTCGGAATTAGGTCAAGAAGTTGTGCTCAATACACTGCAATGCCATGACTATATGACATTCATTGCCAAACAACAAATTGAACAGCCTGTAATTCAGCTGCAAAACAGCTCGATGCACCTCAGAAGGTTTGAGACAAATCTGGTACAGGTATAATGGTGATCTCCGTACAGAACCAGCGTGCATACCCAAGCAATTGCGGAGGACTTGTTATAAGATATGAGAAACTCCATAGTCGCAACTATTCTGGTACTGCCAACTGTCTGTGACATTTCAAGATGCATTTTGCGACCGGACCGATACGAAAATGTACTGGTAGCCTAGGCAGCCCGGTACAGGAAAAAGAAGGAGATTGGCGATTGACCAGAGCGGCGGGAAAGTCAAGCGTTATGTTGTAAAAGCTATGCGATGGGAATCTTTATAGATATGCCAGATTGTACAGAATGAGAACGCGCGGAGAATGCTGCGTATCAAGCGCTTACTCGATCCGAAACTCTCGGCAGTTTTTTTGCGAGGCGCCATACCAGGGATATGTCCTGGAAATGGCTACTCTGATCGCAGTGAATGCTACTTCACGGCAAGGCTCTTCAAGCGCACATGGTTCCTTTTTGCATTTCAGGCGGTCGAGTACGTAGGTGCAAGGACGTCGTGCTACCGCAAACAGATCATAGCTGATGCAAACCCCGGAGTAGCTGCCTCTCGTACGGAACGATTGTCAAAGATATACGTGGACAACTCTATGCCCATCTTTGAAGGCATGGCAGCACAATGAGAAGCGGACCACCGGTCAGGGACAGTGGAAGAAGGGCGTGTCGCATTACTTATAGGTGAGTATCTTCCGCTAGATCATAAACTTGGCACCACGAGCGGGAACTGATTGCTTCATACGTCGCTCGGTGTTTGAACAGTACATGGGCAGCTCATTGACTTGACTTCGGGATACCGTAAAAGACGGACAAAATATGTCCGTAATACTGAAACGCACAGGAAAGCAGCAGAAATTGCTTGCTGTCGGGCAAGCGTGGGTCAGTGATTGCTACATACTCCTAGAAGCCACATACTTACTAAGTTCCATCATCGGCTTACAGAAAACTACATGTGAACGAGATAGAAGGAAAAGCTGGTGAGCAGTATACTCCCCAACTGCTCAGCTGAGATGCGCGGCGTCGGTCCTGTCTCTCTTGATGTGACAGTCTTCTTGTAGGGGGTAATTGATGGCATACAACGATGTCCCGGAAGATCCAATGTCAGCTGGCCACTCCGCAATGGACAAATAACAGTTGTGACGATAAATCTACAAGAACACAGCAATGAGGATGAAGCGTCATTAGTGGTGAACGGTTCATTCGGCGAGGAGCAACAACAGACACTTTTCAGCATCCGGCAAGCGAAGGTTCTGGCTGAACTTAGGCTGAAAGGTAGCTGCTTGATGACGATGACCGGCGAACTTTAAGTGTGTACTCGAACGGGTATAAGCAGATCCGCCAAGTACATCCGCCAAGGAAGCTTGGGAGAAGCTTGCCAAATTAAATCAGGTGCACGATGAAGACTGCAGAGCCGACATCTGGAAGGCTAGTGTCGCGGGCAAGCGGTCTAATCTACGTTAGTAGTTAGCACCGCCGTTGTACTGGGAACTTAGCACAAACAATATACTCTTATTACTTAAGTCGATACTTGAATACCGTGGGTGAAAGACAAGGGTAGCTAATCCTTGAGAAGTCTTGCACTCAAGGTAGCTTGGGAATTAAAGGTAAATCAAAGGGTGAAATAAAAGATCATGAACAAGTCTACAACTGGGTGAGATCTGGCTCAGTATATATAGCTGTCTGGAATGACTGTAGTTGAGCTAGTGACAAAGCACTAGGAGTTTTGTCCTATGCGACAAAACGCTAAGGACTTTGTCCTATGCGACAAAGCACTAAGGGTTTTGTCCTTTGCAACAAAGCACTAAGAGGTTTGTCCTTTGCGACAAATTACTAAGGGTTTTGTCTATATGGAAATTCTACTAAGTTCACGAGATGTGAGACTTGGCGTAATTCTGCTAAGTCGAAAGGGATCAGACTTTAGGCTGAATTGTGCTAAGTTCGGGATATTGAGGAACTTGTAATTATATTCAATCTACAGTTAAAGCGAGATAGAACAAGTTGAAATGACTCTTAATCAGAAACCGATGCAAGGAGACGCGGACGAAGGTAATTAAAACAGGTTTGATTTGATATACTGGTTGTAAATAGTACAACAGGTATCTATTCTCTAACCCACTAAGTTTATACCTTCGTCTCCTTACATACTAGATCTCTACAGCTACAGTCCCTATGACAGCCACCGACGACCCCGAGACATTCGTCGAGCGATTGCCTTGCCAGCCTTCTTCGATAACCTCCGAAGCGAGTGGTGCACGCAGTGCAAGTTTGCCAAAGCAGAGAAGAGGACAAGACCTTCGATGCCCTTTCTACGCTATTCAATACTCATGTGCTACAGCCTACAAGGTACAAGGAACAAGAAACGTGGCTCTGTCATGTTTGCCGGTCACCAAGGAAGGCAGAACGATGTGAGGGATTGTTGGAACTGCGGTTCGAAAGGCCACTCAAGTACCTGTTGCCCCATGCCAAAGATAGGGGATGGAAGCAAGCATTGGCCGGCTACGGACCGATTCACGGCCAAGGCAGAAGCGAAGCCGAAGGCAGACGACGCCACGGAAGAAGTTATGGCGCCGTTCGGCGAAGATAGCCTTGTATGCGCAGTCACCTGTGTGCTCGATCCTACGAGGAACACAGTGCTGTCTTTGCTGCGATGCGGCAGCGTTACGAAGGCAAAATCGTCTGGATCATCGATTCTGGCGCCACCGACCATGTATGCAACGATCGCGAAGCTTTCTATTCGAGCAAGCCTTGTGAAACGCCTACGAAGTACAAGACTGCGGGACACTATGTTGTCTCAGAAGAGGCGGGTGTCCTCGCTGTGAGGCTGCCTCACTGGAAGAAACTAGTGTTCGCCGACGTTACATACCTGCCTTCCGCACCGGCCAACCTGCTGTCACTCAGCACATTGCAGCAGCTGGGTTGGACTTTGGACTTTGCCAAGGGCTATATGCAGCTTGGAACCTGTCGCATCACCATGTATTATGTTGGTCCCAAGGGAAAGCAGCAGTAGGGCAAGCTCCACGCCATCTGTTTGCCCCTGGTGATGCCGGCACTCAAGGCGTTACAGCCACCCATACGGTCACCGTTATTTGTGGCACAAGAAAAGGATATATTGCTAGACTGGCACCGACGGCTAGCGCATGTTGGTGTATCAACCATCAAGGAGTGGGCTCGTGAAGGCCGTCTGCGGATCGCCGATGCACCCGGTCCGGTATTCAAAATGGAAGACTGCCACGTGTGTGCCATCGCGAAGGCAATAACTCGTCTCATTTTCGGTGACGTCTCTGTGCGGGGGAAATGCCCGCTAGAGATTGTGCAATCTGACATTGCTAGCCCGCTCAAGCCCGCGGAGAACAACGATGTGTACTACGTCACGTACATCGACGATTTCACCGGCTATCTATACGCCTATCCCTTGCCCGAAAAGACCGCCGCAAAGGAGTACGGATCAATCGAGAAAAACGGTGTATGGAGTAATTTACAGTACCCGATGGCTGCAATCTCATCGGCTCCAAGTGGGTTTTCGAACGGAAAATGAACGCCATTGGCGCCATCGTCAAATTCAAGCCTCGAATCATGGCCCAAGGTTTCACTCAGATCGAGGGTGTAGACTTCGACGACACGAACAGCCCGGTATCACGTCTGGCTTCGCTGCGGGCGCTCTTGGCGATTGTAGCTGCAGATAACCAATTTCTGTTTCAAATGGATGCGGATACGGCCTTCCTCAACGGTACACTCAGTGAAGAAATCTACATGAATCTCCACCCGGATACGAGCCGAGATCAGCTACAGCAACCGGACTGCGGTCAGTTTGGTCACTAAATGGTCTGAAGCAGTCACCCAGAGTGTGGTGGATGTTGATCAGCATGTACCTGCAGTCAATCGGCTTCGAACGCCTAGATGCAGATTGGGGAATGTTGCTTCCGTCCTGCAGACCGCTGCTATCTGCTGGTCTATGTGGACGACGTCTTGATAACTGCAGGCTCAATGGAAGTGGTCGACAATATCAAGAAGCTGCTCACTACGAAATGGCAGTGGTCAGACATCGGCGAAGCGGCTTTCATGCTTGGTTTCAAGATCGCGCGGAATCCCGCTGCAAATGAAATCAGGCTCCGTCAAAGTGCCTACATCCAAAGTCCTGGCACATTTCGGCATGGAGCACGCTAAAGCGGTTAGCACTCCGGTCGAGAACTTCAGTCTTGTCAAACCAGAACCGTTTGATGCCGATAAAGCCTCTCCAGCCGAGCTGCGAGAGTACAGCGACCGACGCACGCTGTACCAGTCCATCGTTGGATCAATAATGGGGTGGGCTCGAGCCGATTTAACAGTAATCCTGCAGCTGAGCACCTGAAGGCAGCTAAGTGGACACTCGCATACCTGAAAGGCTCGTTAGCTTTGGGCCATGTGTTCGGTCGAAAGCACAAAAATGAAAATCTGCTGGTCGGCTACAGCGACCCAGACCACGCGGGTGATTGGCCGTGGCTTTGGAAAGACTTTCGCAAGTGCAGACCGGGAAGGAAAGCTATGAGCGCGAATTGCAAGAGTAACGATGTGCCAAAATGCAAGCAGAAAGTATGTTGCTCATTTGAACTGAAATGTGTCGAAGCTATTGCGTTCTGACTTGTCCTGCACCTGTCAGACGATTTACGTGATGAGCAACCAGAGCGCGAGAGGCAACAGGCTTTGCAAGGCGGGCCGGCTATACCTAAACCTGTCATTACTAGAGCCATGAGAGGAACATCTCGTCTCCTACATGCTCATTCCATTATAGGTCTCCAGGTTCGCGCAGGTGTGTTGCACTTGCCGACCTCGATCCAAACCAAAATCTAAAGCATGACCTTTGGTCGTGGTTGCAAGTACGTTGGTCGTTTTGTAAGGAAACCTTTCTCTTGGGTGTCCACATGCGTCTGATCCCGCTAATCAGCATGTATCAACAAATAACCCCGAGTACCGTTTGTAATTTGACTCAGGGACCTCTTTTTCTGCACAGTCGACTGGCCGGATGATAGTGGCATGGGGACATGTCACGAACGGGAGGCTGTTGAGCTAAGACTCAACACTTGGGTACGACAATGACCTCAAGAGGGAACAGGACTAAGGCTAAGACTGATGAAAATGCAGTGGGTTCGAACCACTAAGCTATAGTTGAAAACGCGTGACTATAGTATTGACATATGGTCTTGCTCTGAAGAGCAAAACGGATTACAAGACGAGGGGGATTCGAATCTGAAAGCTCGCTATATATACATGTTGGGACACAAGACAGTGACCAGGGTCGCCTGCGACCTCGATCACTTTGGAACTGAACTGTTGCGAATAACGGAATAATCGATGAGCGATGGCTGACTCATTTGTTGTCAGCCGACTACGGAGCCGTCTTCTTGGGTGGTGAGGCTTTTCTCATAAGAGTCATCACGTCGAATTAAGATGACTGGTTCAACGCTCAGCGTAGCTGACTTGACCAGCGCACTTCCTACAATCTCGCCGTTACGTAAGCTTCGTCCAGAGTTGGCACTACTGCTGCACCCGCGAAGGCAAACGCGTGACACTTCGCCGAAAGGCAAACGCACGACCTTTTGCTCTTGCGCAAATGCATGACCTTCCGCCTTTGCACAAACGCAGGAGCATTTGCCCTTGGGGACACCGTGCCAAATTCCACTCGACCATGGCTTTCGCCTCAGCCAGGGAACGTCTATAAGTGTAGGAATTTGGTTCAGTTGTGATAGCCCCCAAATGACTTTTATCTCCTCCTTTGATTTACCTTCAAATCCGAAGCTACCTTAAGTGCAAGACATCTCTCAGGATTAGCTACCCACATCTTCCATCCCACGTAATTGCAATCGTCTTGAGTAGTAAGTGTATATCGTTTGTGCTATGACCCATTACAACGGCAGTGATAACTACCTGCGTAGTATCGACCACTTGCCCGAGATATTTCCAAGAGAAAGCACAGGATAGCGCTTGCATTTTACATGATAACACAGAAGTGTCCCATACCGTAAGCTCCACTCCCTCTCTTTTTTAAGACCTCGCTGTCTTGTGTGGACACCGAAACGGCGCTTCTTGGAACGTTCCACTTGTGGTCACCCGCGGAACCTTCCTGGAGACCTTCGCGTTTGCTCATAACTGGTTGATTGTCGCCATCCTTAGCGAAGGATAGGTTGCCGGACGATATGCCCGTAATAGTATCTGCAAGAGCGACCGGCTGGGCATTCGAGGTTGTTACGTAAGCCAGGGATAATCCCAGGCCAACCGCGGATATTGGCTTATGTATGTGCATAACGATAAAGCGTTTTTTGCGATGAGGTTGGCAATGGCTAGAATGAAAATGTGTTTGAGACCCTTCTCTTGTATTTCCGCTATATATCCTGTTATGGGTACAATGGCGACAAAGCCTCCGAGCACAACTGTTCCCCTTTGTTATACCTCACCCCCTTGACTCACATGATTGCTGCATGTTGAAAACCGGAAAGGCCCTTGTTCAAGGGCCGATTTGTCTATCATACTTCATAAAGGGAAGCATCAGGCAAAACAAAGGGCAGGCATATCGTTCGCCTGGAGAATTTCCTTTGTCTGTTTTTGTGAACTCTAGGCCTCGTTGCACATCTCCTCAGCCGCTTATCCCTTGATTGCGATGCGCTCTCTCATTTGCGAACCCTTCTGGAACTGTACATGCAGTCTCACGGAACATGTAACTTGTCTCGTCACCTCAGCTTTTATTCGAAGCACTCGAACGGCCATGAACGCTCACGCACTCAGCGGAGAAACATTGTAGTTACTTGTGACATCCTTGTAATGCCATTAGGATCGCTCTAGCGATTACTATCGCGGTACCACAGTAACTAACACCAACCCTGGAACAGGGCAAGGCTGAAATCAAGGACAGGTGTGGGGTCGAACCTCGCGACTAATACTAGGTGATAGATGATGAGAGTCTTTTACGTATAATCTTGCTCTAAGGAGCAAAGGGAAATACAACCAGGTGGCAAACGGAGCTCGAAAGCTTGCCTTATATAGACATCTTCGCCCTAGCGTCCAGGTTCTCCAAGGGGAGATCACAAAAGCAATCCCGCTTAGCTCAAGCGCGAGGCACATGTCATTATGTGCCTCCTATGTGCAGGCGAAAGTATCCAAAAAGCCTTTGCATAGGTGCATAACCTCTATAAAGCTGCGTTCTCACAAACAGTGTTGCTGTCGCCCAAGCGCTTGTTTCTCAACGGTATCGATTATGCGGCTATCCACTGCATCATCACGCTAGCTATGGCACTTTTTGGAACAGAGATCGACACGCTCGAAGGATGACCTTCTCAACCACAAAACCGTCTGGCAGAGCACCGCCGAATATTCCTTGAAACCTCTCTGGGATGAGCTCTCCGGTCGACACAACCATCTGCAGAAATCAGACGCGGACTGGTTCAATATGAGGGAGCATTGGCAACGTTACCACACTTGTGTATGAAGCCCTTACAAAGCTTGTCGAGCTACTGTTGTTGCAGTCTTCCAGCTCGGCACAAAACGATGTACACTTACCGCCTTAATCTAATCTAAATATCTTCACTGGAAGACTAGGATGCTGATCTCGAGGAGACTTGCGCTGAAGAGCCAATCAGAGGGTGAACCTAATAAACGCCCACTGCGACTTCATGATCTGTCCGACTGACAGATTTACCTTGCAGACACTCCTGCGGACATCGAATATGAGATGTGTGAAGTTCGTCCGTAAGCCGCTATATATATAACGTCAGCAAGTATTCGGTGTTTTCTGGCGATGCGCCCGCTAACATCATGAAGTCGCTAGCACGTCCTACATCATAGGTCAGCGGTATTCTTGCACAGGTAGCCAACTTCGCGGTTCCTCTTGATAGGGTTGCAAGGTGTACGATGGAATCAAGCGTGCCATGGAATCAAGCGAGTTGTCAGGGAATTATGTATACAGAGAAATACTATATCTAATGCGACTTTGATACAAAAGAAACGAAGATTTGTTGAATACCCTGGGCCAGATCAGTATCCGTTGACGACTTCTCCCGGTACCATGGAACCCACCCTTGGTAAATCCTTAGACTCTGCAGCACGCCAAGCCGATCCCGAGCATCCAGTGCGTTCTTACAGTCCCGCAAGCGTAGAACGTCATTTCCACCTCCCAACAACCGTAACAACATCGGATCGGCAATGACAATGAGGACTAGGACGATGATGACGACATCGAAGATGGAAGCTCTGAACAAGGTGTGATGTTAGTGAGGGTCAACGAAAACAACACTCTGACGTCAGTCGGGTTCGGTAAAACCGACCTCAGCACAGCTCGCCTCACCAAAGCAGTCCTCGAAAACCAGAGAATCAACATGGTCGCCTTGCAGCAGTCGCTTGTCGACGTTCCCGACCTCTACAAGGTCCAAGTACCCGCTAGCAAGAGGAAAGGGCCTGACAAAATGCAATGCTTGCTTCAGGATGTGAAGAATGTCATCAGCTCTGTTCAATCCGCTGGACAAAATGTGAGGCATGATTTCGCTGCGTGGGTAAAACCTTGGCGGTTCTATCGACTCGTCTCAGTCGCCACCAGTGAGACAATACTGCTGTTCAGGCGGAAACAAAATCGATGCGAAGGCGTGTTAGGTTAATAGGCGATAAGGAGACTCGGAGTAAGGCACAGGTAAGCATTACTCCGTTTCCATGTTAAGCGATCATTCATTCCATAGTAAGCAATAGCGATTTATACACTGTACTTTCGCCAAATTATTCGCTCACACTTACAAGCCACCTGAAGGATGCGGACTGCTTCACAACCGCGATAGAGACCCGACCACCCTTACTACTTGGCCCATACCCTTGGCGGACCCAACCCGCCTTCCTAACTGGTCCAAATCGGGACTCTCGTGGTCAGCCAATTAGAGAGAGTGTAGACTGCCTGACAACAGGATGTCTTCGATCTTTTGCAACGTTGCCAAAGACTATTGTCGAATCCGTCACGTTGTACCACACCCGCCATCGCTTCAAAGTCTCGCAGGTAGCTTCAGAACACGCCTCGTCTGCAGGACGTCCGCTTCCTGTCATCACATTTATCATGAAATCCACCAAGTCGCCGAGTACCGCACCTTCCACGGTCGGCAGAATAAGGGAGTATGAAGCCAGTCGCTTGCATAGTCTGGCCACCTCTAGATCATCTTTCTTCACGCTTGGTCGTTCCCCCTGTGGTTCAATCCCATATTCGTCATACACTCTGACCTTACCTGTCTTTGAGACTGGTGTCTGTCATCAAATCTTCGCCCATCCCTGGAAACTTGTGCCCGCTGTCCGATTGGCACTGACTTGCGCTTAAGACTCAACACTTCTTTCTGCCGAGCCATCAATTGCATGTCACAGGCAGCATATCGCTCTTCCGTCTCCCTCGCGCGTCCTTCCCATTCTTTGGCATTTGCAGCCATTTGTTGTCGAAGCTTTTCTAGCGCTGTTCCCTGCAAGATCTTGTGCTCGACAAGAGCCGCATTCGCATGCTCGAGAGATTCAATCAATCCATTCGAAGCTTGCCAAACGGTCGCAATTTGATCCGTAAGGTGTGCAATTCTGTAGAGACATGTAGTTTAGTGCACAGCCAAACGTAACCGTATCTACAGAGGTACCCGATAGTCATAACAGCAGTTTACGTCCGGCAGGAAAGATACCATGTGATGGGTGACCTTAGGGTAGCCGGACAACAGGGGTAAAACCCATCCGGTGTCGGCCCTCGTTGTTAAGAGCCAATGCTAAGCCTAAGCTGACTGCAACTTATAGTTTAATATACGTTGTATAAGTCTTAGCTTTATTCTTTAAGTAACAAAGTCTACTTAACTAGTCCCAGCGTCTCGGAGCTACGCAGTGGTTATGTAATACTCACCTGTCTTAGCGACTTGCCTAACAATATCTGCTTGTGTATGAGATGACGTAAGGCTCGCGACTTCCTTAAAATGTTACTGAAAGTATCGTTTTGTTAGCTTGTCCAATATTGCGTGTCATAACTATATATTATTACAGAGAGTGGCAAACATTTCCTACTTCTTATATTGCTATTTGGTTATCTAGTAGTAGCTGATACAAACCTATACGGTGTTACAACAGTCAAGAGAACCCGTGCGAGAGGTTCGAACAGTGCGAGGTTCGGTCGCCGTGGTGTTCGATCAGTGCGCACTGCGCGGTTCAGACAGCTCACCGCTTGAGTTCTCTACACTTGTCCGATAATCCAGGAGCTGTGTAGGATTGATGTGATTCCAAAGGTGCTCGCTTCCATCGGACCTTGCATGGAGTCTAGCGTTGAAGCCTCGACGGCGACCCAGAAGCTCATAATGATTTGATGATCCTGCAAGGCGTGAGTAGAGGGGTCAGGTTCTTCTTCAGGCCGCAAGTGCCCACTGCATCGTTCCTAGTTCGGCGACGGTGATGTTATTAGAGCAAGTGATGCTCGTTTTCCCAGTTCTCATCAGCAAGTCCACATCGTTCTCCCACGCGGAATGGAACTCAATAGAGAATGCACTGTGTCAGTCGTCATGACAGCCTGTCATATTCAGTACTCACACGCCACGACCACCACAATCAGATACAGAAAGTATCCTCTGGAACCCCCGCGCATCGTGTCCCTAAGGCCGGGTAGTATTATGACCAGAATAAGCAAGTTATCCATCTCGCAGCCAAGCGGCACTTCATCCCCTTTACCGACGAGCCCTCTTGGGTCGTCAATCGCGAAAATGCACGTCGTAGCGTTGCGAGTCTTGTCGCGCGCGAATCTCAGGCCGGATTGACTTTGGAGTTGGCGATGTCGGCGGAGCTGCAAGTCGTGAATAGTTTCCATCTCTTCTCGCTTTTTTCCTTCTCAGTTTTGGGCAAAGAGTACCCCTGCATACAAACACAGAGCATCAGCATGTGGATTTAGAACCAAACTTACCTTGGAGTCGCAATTTACTCCGGGCAGACCAGCTGGATCGCGAAAGATAGGCAACTTTGCTATGATGTCACACGCTCCCTCATTTTCATCGGCAGCTACTTTGTCGAACAGTGGCAATTGATGCTTCATAGTCTTTTGCAACTTCAGGTAATATTCGGCGTGATCCTTCGTGAAATGTGCTATGTAATTCTCGGGAGAATGAAAAATGATATCGCAGCCATGTTGACATTTGTGATAAGCGAGGTAGGCACACTTGTGAGGCTTCGCCATGAAGACTAGGACGTCGAGCTCGCAACTTTCGCATCGGTAGAGGAAAGATCGTGTACATTTCCGTAGTGGTATACGAACTGGTTGATTCCGCGTGGTGTATGGCCTCTAAGCGCATTGCTGTCGGATTCGGTTTTCGCGTTTGCATCGTTGTTTGGCACCAGGTAACCGCGGATTCCGCCTTTCGCGACCGGGTATAGACAGATGTAGTCCAAGGCGCTGGTCACATGAAGAGACTAGAGTAAGATTGGGCAAGATTCGTTGAGACAACGATACCATTTTAGCGATGATGTTGTTTGACTGACCATCGAATACTTCGAGTTCCTGATCACAGCTGTCCTGAGTACTCGAGAGTGCTTCGTCTCGTTCTGACGGAGATTGTAGAAGGAGTCGTAGTCTGCCGCGCTGTCGACATTGGCAATAGGTGATGGTGCCACTGTCCGTGGCTCGGGCCTGATTCCTCGGCGCTCAGGTAGACGAAGCGGCCAAACGATGGGTAGGGGATCCCGATGTACACGACCCTCTGGATTGATACCACTGTCGAAGATTGCATGATCGTGATAGTCCATGTTCAAGAGGTCGCGCGGGAGGTTGTTGTAGGTTGGAATTCGACACGATTGTAACTTGGCTTGGTGGCCTTGAAATCTTCGCAATTCTTTGTAATGCGCATCGCACAGAACCCCGTTGGTATACAGTTCATTGCACACCATAGATCAAGGGGAAGGTATGTCATTGAATTGTCTGTAGTAGCGATCCAGATTTTTGGGTAAACTTACCAAGTTCTTCTGCTTCGACTTTGGGAATCAGTGGCGTTGCGTCCCTCCTTTTCACGAACTGAGGGGCATTGCCGAGCTATGAAGGTGTAAAGAAACCCACTTCCCTTTTACTTTCAAACGTATTCGTTACTCGTATAGCTTGTAGATAGATTGTTCAACACGCCTGTCTATAGTAGTATGTAGAACAGCTTATCAATAAGATGCCTACATAACAACTAAATGACGTGGAAACAGGCTTTTTATTAGAACTTGTAACTTGTACCGCTACTAAGGAAACCTCAGTCCTCACGCGTACTTCCAGCAGATAATATCGTCAACTTGGATAATATCCTTCTCCAGATATTATCCCTTAGGAGATAATATCCTGGAGATGTTATCTCCTAACAGATATTATCTTCGATCTCCAGGATATTGTTATCTCCCAACAGATATTATCTTCGAGATATTAACTCACCGATATTATCCTCCTACAGATATTATCTCCTGTGTGAACAGTGCTTAGCAGGTTAGACTTAGACACGAAAAGGTATATATAGGAGACTCTTCCCCTCACAGTTGGAAGGTAGCTTATGACTTTTATCACACCCTTCGATTCACCATTAAGCCCGAAGCTACCTTGAGTGCAAGACTTTCTCAAGGACTAGCTACCCTTGTCTTTCACTTAAAGTATTAATAAGTATCGTCTTAAGTAACTCGAATATTATAACTTGTGCTAGAATCCATTACAACGGTGCAGCTAGATTAGCGCTTACGTAAGCCAGATCTCGCACCCGCGACATTGTACGCCAAGGTCTCCTTAGGAGCCCTTGCGCAGGGTTGGCCTCGCCACCCACTTCTGACGTCTATCAAAGACACGCCAAATCGTAGTAAGTTTTGCCACCATGAATTATGAACCTCCAAGAAGCGCCTTTTTGACTGTACCAACTAGAACTTTACATAATACCTTTAGATTAGCTCAAAGCAGCGGTCTTATGTATTCTCTAGTAAGTTAGCCGTTTACATTACTAGACATCAATAATCGTGAAGCATAATCCTTTCTGACTGATCCTACTTCAGACCTAGTACGGTTTCTAGTTAGTATAATTTCCTTTTTCACACTAACTGAATACAACGCTACTTTGGCTCTTTACAAGGTAGACGCGTAACAGTTCCGGGTTTAGCCCAGTTCCGAAATAGTTCTCAACTCGCTGTAGTTCCGAACCCGCCATAATTCAGAACTCGCTCTAGTTCAGAACTTCAGAACTCCACACAAACCGGAACAGTTCCAACTTAGCAATAACTTGGAATTGTCAGCGCAACGATTTCTGGACTAGCTATAACTTAGAACTGTTCCAACGTAGCTTTGTACGAGAACTGCCTGCTTAGTATAGTAGCTCTCAAATACTATATAAGGCAGGCATTCTGCCACTTGTAACCAAACTAGCTACATGACTTTTATCTCACCCTTTGATTACCTCTTAATTCCAAAGCTACCTTGAGTGCAAGACTTCTCAAGGATTAGCTACCCTTGTCTCTCAACTTAGGTATATAACAGTCCCGTCTTACGCGATAAGGTATTTGATAACTTGTGCTAGGATCCCTCATACAACGGCGGTATTGGCTGATGTATATTACGTATGACTAACTACCGGCCCGCGACAATTCATAAAGCAGTCTGTCAGCAGGAAACTCAAGGCCAAGTTCGTCGGCATATTCACCATTGCTCGGAAAGTCTCCCCAACGGCTTACGAGTTGGACCTGCCCGCGAACATGAAAGTCCATGCGGTCATTAATATCGAATACCTGCGTTGTAGAGACATGTAGTTTAGTACACAGCCAGATGACATACTTGCTGTTACATAAGACTCTCGTCCCCACTTGTCCAGTTAGCTCCATGCCCGACTCTGAGTTGACTTCGGCTACTTCAGTCACTTCACTTACTTCAGTACTTCACTTCACTTACTTCAGTACTTCACTTCACTTACTTCAGTACTTCACTTCAGTTACTTCGCCGCTTCGCCACTTCACTTCGCCACTTCATGACTTCACTTCACCACTTCACTTCACCACTTCACTTCGGGACTGCACTTCACCCGCCTAGGTTACTTCGCCTCCCTTGGACCGCTACGCATTCTAGATAAGTATATATAGCTGGCACTTTGCCCCTTTTGTAATAGCTCTCATGCTTTATGAATCACCCTTTGATTACCTCTTAATTCCGAAGCTACCTTGAGTGCAAGACTTCTCAAGGATTAGCTACCCTTGTCTCTCACCTTAGGTAAATAGCAGTCCCGTCTTACGTAATAAGCCATTTGATAACTTGTGCTAGGATCCCAACTACAACGGCGGTACCGTGGTACGTATATTACGTAACACTGATTACTGGCCCACGATATGCGTCGTTATCATGGTAGCCCTGATCGCTTGGGTGAGCGGGACAACGTTGTCTCTGCCAACACGGACGATTTGTCTTTGAAGCTCAACATCGTTGAGATACGAGGTGGTAAATGGAACAGGGGTTCCTTGCAATACCTCGTACATTAAGAGAATACTGCTGATCACGACGACACTTGGATCAACGAGAAGGATATCGACAGCAAGGAGCTCATCAACAGCGGCAGCTACAGCTGGCCGGCAGCGTCGGAATAAACGCTCCATTGTCGATCAACGTATGCACGAAAGGCCGCACGATCTGCGTAGAAAGGGGCAGCTAGAGGAGGCTGATAGGGCACAAATCTTGGCTGCCTTGCAAGGACAACTGTCGCGGGCCAGTAATCAGTGTTACGTAATATACGTACCACGGTACCGCCGTTGTAATTGGGATCCTAGCACAAGTTATCAAATGGCTTATTACGTAAGACGGGACTGCTATTTACCTAAGGTGAGAGACAAGGGTAGCTAATCCTTGAGAAGTCTTGCACTCAAGGTAGCTTCGGAATTAAGAGGTAATCAAAGGGTGAGATAAAAGTCATAAGAAGCTATTACAACTAGGTCAGAATGCTATGCTTATATACTTATCCTGGCTGAGGTAGAAACCAGGGAATGGTAGCATTCAGCTTGAGTTCTAAGGGCAAATGCTCTTGCATTTGCGCAAAGTCAAAAGGTCGTGCGTTTGCGCAAGGGCAAAGGGTCGCGCATTTGCCTTAGGACAAAATGGTCGCGCGTTTGCCTTAGGGCAAAAGGTCGCGCGTTTGTTTTAAGGAAAGAAGTCGCGCGTTTGCTCTCAGCGCTTGAGCCGACTCTGGACTGTGACATTACGTAATCCAGTCTATGTAACAGAATTAATGTCCGGAGACTGTCGAGTCGGTTGTCGAGGCAAGTCAGCTGATGAGTCGGTTTGGCCTTATGATTTAGGTCAATGAGGATGGAGCATGTGACGTATGCTGTAAGGTGATAAAAAGTACTACAGCAGAGTCGGAAAGCCACCTCGGAGGTTTACGTAACACAATAGAATAGCACTCTCCAAATGTGTATAAGAGCGCTATATACATACAGTTCTCTACAACTTCCCCCGCCCACGAGGAAGACGGCGTCCCGGCGTCTAGCATGGTCAAGTTACACTATCTACTTCTTCTTGGAGCTCTTAGGAGGTTTAGGTCCTTTAGGTCCCTTGAATTGCATCTTTACCTTGTGTAACATGCCCTTTCGTCGCATACAGTTGAGATACTCGTATTCCTCGGCAGTCAACAGGTGCCAGAGCATTTCTCTGAAGAAACCGGAATAACCCTTGAATTGGAAGTGGGTTCGCAGTTTGTCCATCGGGACACGCCCTCGTCATTTGTGCTGCCAGTAGGTCCAGAGGGCAGTTCGCACTCCGTAGTACCTTTCGTCGAGGTCTTCGGCCTTCAACTTGTATCGTTGGCCTTGAACAAGGACACTATGGGGGTAAAAGGTATAGGCCGGTGTGTTAGACGTAAGGGACGGGCAACCGGACAACAACATACACGTAACGGATGTCACCCCGAACCCAATAGTGGCGGATGACTTGACTGTGGTGGAGGGTATCGGCGTCATCGTCGTCCTCTCCGGATGTGGAGTCGGCGACGTCTTGAGCAAGAGGTCGTTCATCACTCGAATAGGTGAACATGTGATCGATCCGGTTGATGTCGTCGTTGTTGATAACAATACCGAGACCGGGTGACGCAACGACAGGAGAGAAAGGAGGTGAGGGAGGTCCGTCGGGCGACTCGGGAGGAGAGCAGTAGACTTTCTGGAAGAAAGCAACGTCCCTAGGATCAATAGTGGAAGAGGCCGAAGCAATCTGTAATTTTTATGTTTACGTGTCAGCACCGCAGCTCTTGCATCGCAACTTGCACGACGACGTACAGCAGACAGGGCAGGGCCATGGAATTGAAGAAGGTCCAGCAACAGCTGAATCTCGGACGCGGACGGGACAGTAACCTGACCTTGTTGGGCGCCAGAGTCCGAGGTGACGGAGGCGAAAGTCTCGTCGGTCAAATCATTCATCTGGCTACGAGACGATCCGACCGATGCATGTGTCGGAGACATTGGAGGGGAGGCGAGTTGATCTGCACACCAGTCGTCGAAAGATTGAGAGAAGGCTGGGCAGGCTGGGTTGATAAGGTCATCCCAGGAGACAGCGTCGGCGACATTGGTACGAGCAGCCTCGTCACTGCCGGCAGCAGCAGCCTGATAACGATTAAATATCACATCAGCAAAGAGTGTCAGACAGCGGATGTGGTGCATGCACGTACGAAGTCCCATTTCACAAAGTCGTCGAACGTCCCGTCGAAGACATAGTCCGGCTTCGTGGGAGAATATTGAGGGACAAAGTCCGAAGCGGACGACATGACCGGAAGAGAGAGAACTTGAGGGACGGGAGAAGTGGGTTGAGAGAGCGTGAGGGGCTCGGCGTTGTTCGAGGAGGTGTAGTCGACCGAAACGATGTCACTACCGTCACGGACGGGAGCGGGATGAATAGCGTCGGTCGGGAAGACTTGGTTGGTGGGAGTAGAAGGAGTGGACATGGTGATGATGTCTAAGCACAGTGTACCGGTGTCAGAGACGTGTAAAGGCTGAGAGGATGGAGGTTGATGAGGGAACGTATAGGGGTAGGGATGCAGAAAGAGGGAATGAGCAGGAGGCTCACATCAATCCGTTCGTTTCCTCCCGCATATATACCTCGTCCGCACATTCCATCTCTCTAGACCAGTCCTACACCCTAGGCATCAGAGAATGACCACAAAACACGACAATGGGCTACCAGACACAACGACAATGATCTATTGTTCGGGCAAAACACATTGTCCGTCAGCTACAAGGAAAAAGCAATGTTGACTCACTTTCCCGATCCGGCAAGGAGGGTGATAATGCCATGAGTGCCAGTACCCGGTGAGATGCGTGAGTCCGTTGTATAACGAGCGAGCGTGAGACGTGTCTGTCTTGAAGAAGGAAAGGGTATCGGTATGGAAGCTGTTGTTCGAGATTCCATTGTTTCCTGGGCATTGTTCTTGACCATTTAGATCACTGGTGGTAATATGGCAGCGACTGGCTCTGCCGGGCGCTGTGATGTCGCTGATCGTGCCTGCGGCATGATCCAAGAAGACCGACGATGCGCTCCGAGGCTACCAGACGATTCTACGTCGTTTTGTGGTGATTTCGAGCCATATTTCGTCGATTTTGGCTCAGTATTGAGTGAGATACGACATGTAGTGTTATTCAGTGTATTTTTTCTTTCTTTCTTTCTTTTTTTTCTTTCTTTTCCTTCTTTTTCTGAATCTGTTCGTACGGATGAGTGGTAATATAGAAGCAGCGATTATCTTCGGCGCCTGGCTGACCTACCGCCTGCTGTACGGTCATCATGAGCGACTGCACTGCGCATGTAGGTCTGGATGGCCGCTTGGGCGTTTCTTAGGTTGGCCGCAGGTTCCCATGTAGCGTCGTGCTCTGCATAGCCTTTCCAACAGACCAGATATTCAAATCCGTTCTTCTTGTGAGCGCGGTGAGCGATGATGCGGTCAACCTCATACTCTTCCGCACCATCAGTAGTCATGATTGGATCGGGATTAGAGGGAGCGTCACGTTGGCCTAATCGTTCAGGACTAGAGTGATACTCTTTCAGATATTCAATGTTGATAGTAGGATGAATGCGGATATTGGCAGGAAGGTCCAGCTGGTAAGCGGTGGGAGACACCTTCTTAATGATTTTGAAAGGTCCAGAGTACTTGGAACGCAGTTTCTTAGAGCCTGCCGTCTTCGAGATAGCAGTACGAAGCAAATTGTGACTAAGAAGAACCAGGTCGCCTACCTTGAAATCTTGCGGACGGGTGCGATTTTTGTTCACAGCTTGCGTTTGCTGTTCGCGAGCCTTCTGTAAAGCTTCTAAGCCCATGTGTTGGAGCGACTCTAATTTCTGAATAAAATCATCGACAGCATCTACCTCTTTCTCAGTGTCAACGATCAGCGAATAGGGAGTCTTCGGATGGAGTCCCAGGTCAAGCTCGAACGGTGTCAAGCCTGTAGAGGGATGTAAAGAGTTGTTGTATGCGAATTCTAATGCGGATAGCTTGTCTGTCCAGTCACGTTGTTCGTGACTAATTGTGCTTCTCAACATTTCTTTCAACGTCCGCACCATGCGCTCTGTCTGTCCGTCGCTTTGAGGATGATTAGCGGAAGACATTGCGAGGCGAGTACCAAAACGCTCGAATAGGGTAGACCAGAACAGAGAAGTAAACTTGGGATCTCTGTCTGAGATAACAATGGAGGGCATCCCATGCAATCTCACTACGCCATCGAAGAATCGGCGAGCCACATCAGGCGCTGTGTCGGCTTGCATACGAGGAATGAAATGGCTTCGCTTGGTGAATTTGTCAACGGTGACCATTACCATGTCCCAGTTCCCGTCACCAGATGGTACGAAGGGGCCTGCGAAGTCGATGGTAACAGTGTGCCATCTGTGAGGTGGAATAGGAAGTGCTTGATGAAGACCGTACGACTTGTTACCAGCTTTGTTCAGTTGGCATTTATTACAAGACCTAACATAATCCTTGACGTCCTTCGTCATGCCAGGCCAATAGAACTTTCTGGCCACAGCATTGATGGTCTTTGCTGTTCCCAGATGGCCCGACAGATCGGCATCATGGTGGTCGTGTAAGATCTGTGCTCTGATGTTGAAAGGTTTAGTTATGTTGGGAATGCAGATCCGGACGTACTCCTCTCCAGGCTGTATGTAAAGGAGTATACCATCAGACTGCATCTTGAACCTATTATGGCGGACGTGGGGATTTTGAAAAGCGCGATCCTGGATAATAGTGGAGAATTGAGGGTCTGTCCTGTATCCGGAAGCTATGAAACTCATGAACTCAGATTCGACGGTGGCTGCAGAAACCGTATTGCATATGCTAACTACGTTTACTGTGGCTAGAGGAGCCCGAGAGAGCGGATCGGCGTTGGTGTGAATACGACCAGCATGGTACTTGATGGTCATATTCTCTCGGTAGGGCTGAAGCTCCATGGACCATCTTATGAGTCGTTTATTCGTTCCGTTGAAGCTGAACAACCATTGCAGAGCTGAGTGATCCGTGATAAGTGCGAACTTGGAGCCGTCGAGGTATACATGGAGCTTTTTTACACTCCATACTATAGCTAGACACTCCAACTCGGTGATTGTGTAGTTCTTTTCCGCATCTGTCAAGGAACGAGACAAGAAGACGATGGGATGTTCTTGACCAGCATCGTCATTTTGAGAGAGCACCGCGCCTAACCCAGTTACGCAGGCGTCGGTGTACAGTGTGAAAGGCTTCTCATAATCAGGATAAGCCAATGTTGGTGCGGTGGTGAGTTTCGTCTTGAGTATGTCGAAAGTAGATGCGCAAGAGTCGTCCCACTTATAAGGAACGTCCTTCCTAAGTAAGTTATAGAGTGGCTCGGCTATCTTGGCAAAGCCTTGTACGAAACGTCGGTAGTAAACGCATAAGCCAAGAAAGCGTTGCAATTGCTTGACATTGGTGGGTTTCGGAAACTCTTTGACAGCTTTAACCGTGCCGTCTGCAGTTCCAATTCCCATATTGCTGACCGTATGACCTAAGGCAGTCAGAGACTGGTATGCCAGATGACATTTCGTCAAAGACATGGTCAAGCCGGATTTCGCAACCAGAGATAAGATAGTACCGATGTCTTTGATGTGGGTGGCAACGTCTTTGCTGTATATGATAATATCGTCGATATAAACTAGAGCGGTTTGCCATTTGAATCGTCCTAAGACTTTATCCATTAGTCTTTGGAATACGGAAGGTCCGTTCTTTAAGCCAAACGGCATTCGTTTGTATTGGTGGAGACCGCGATGAGTACGGAAAGCGGTCTTTTCTCTATCGTCGGGGGCGATCTCTATCTGATGAAACCCCTTGTTGGCGTCGAAGGTAGAGAAATATACCTTACCAGCGAACTGGGAAAGAATATCATCGATTCTGGGAATTGGGTATTGATCCGCCTTTGTGACATCGTTAACTTTTCGATAGTCAATACAAAAACGGTCCTTCCCTTTCTGACGTACAAGAATAGCGGGAGATGCCCGTGGAGAGTCAGACTCTTCAATCACATTATCCGCCATCAATTCTGCCAGAGTTTCGTCAATGATTTTTCTTCCCTCTGGAGACGCACGATGAGGTGCTTGGGAGATTGGTGGAGCATTACCAGTCTCAATTGTCATGGTGGCGAGGTTGGTGTTTCCTAGTCGTTTAGAGCCATAGGAAAAGGCTTGTCGATTGTCTCTAATAGTAGATTTCAAGGCTGCGTGTTCTTCGGGCTTGAGCTCGATGTTGATGTCCATCTCTTGTAAGGCTTCTTCGAACGCCTCAAGATCTTCTGGTGATTCTTTGTTCACAGAATTGGTAGTAGTCTTTTCTGCATCAGTAACCTCAGTGATGTGAGCCAAGGTAATGCCTGCAGGGAGCTTAATTATGTTTTTCCCAACATTCATGACATGAGCGTAGTGATTCGTGCCCTGAGTGGTTGAGACAGTACGAGACACTTGGATGTCCTCATTAACGGGGAGAGGATCCAACATGTAGCAAGATGTGACGGGTTCATGTGTCAAAGATACAGGAACTCTTGCTTGAAAACCAGGTTTGATGGTGAAAACCTTCTGAAGCCTGGCGGAAGGCTGGATCAAAGTCGTAGGCTTAGGTCTAACGCTGGTGATAGACACAATACCTTTGTCGGAATGGAAAGCGCAAGTTCCTTCTTTCATATTGATGACAACCCCTTCTTCGGCCAAAATGTCGTTTCCTATGATGATTTTCGTGGCTAAAGATGTCACGACGTGGAAGGCACCTTTGACAGAGGTAAGACCTTTGTCCTGATCGATGAAATGGATATCAGCGTGGATCCATCCATGAGTCTGATTGTTACCGACACCTTTGAGCATAATAGTGGATGCGGACTGGACTTTGATAGAGGAAAAGTGGCGTCTCAAGTAAGACGAATCGATCAAAGAAATTGCAGATCCAGTGTCAATGCATACTTCGTGGGGATTCCCGTCCTTGTTACCTATCTTGGCCAAGGCAAAAGTGGGAACCTTGTTAGTGTGACGGTACTGGAGCGGATCGTCATTTGGAGTCGAGTTGTTGTTGCAGACGGATTGGTAAAGCTCGTCGTAGCCCTCATTATCTTGATCAGGGAGGCTAAGTTCGATAACCTGTTCTGGCTCTTCTTCTTCTTCTGGTTCGATCCGCACGGAGTTCATGTGGGCTTCTGTTCCTTCTTTCTTTCTTGCTTCTCCTGTCTTCCCATAGGTAGGCCATCTGGAACCGCTGACAGGAATCTTGTTAGGATTCGACCGATAAGAAGATACATTGTTCGACTTAGATGCCTTCTTAGGGCAATCTCGGTACCAATGCATACCTCCACAAGAACATGGACGGGGCGGCTTGGAGCCGTCCTTGTCTTTGTTAGCGTTAATGTTCTTGGGTCGATCGCCTGGAGTATTGCCTTGTCGAGGAGTGTAAGCATTATCCTGTTTCCTAGAGTTCCACGGGCCGTTCCATCGCAAGCCTTTTTCATAATCGAGTAGGATTCTACGGAACTCCAAAAGATCCATGTCGGGGGTGAT
>JASBWV010000051.1:0-31596 GCA_030039215.1 Naganishia onofrii
GCTTATGAGCGCATACAAAGCGCCCAAACTAGCCAGGCTGAACAATATAATAAAACACGAAATTCAAAAGAAGTCAAAGAAGAAGATCTTGTCCTATTATCGACCCAACACACGAACCCTCCATTTTTGCGTACGCAAGGGAACAAGAAACTTCGCTCCAAGTACATAGGTCCCTTCCGTATTATGCGTAAGATAAGCCCTACAGCTTATGAGCTAGACCTTCCCGCACACATAAAGATACATCCGATAATCAATGTCCAATACCTGAAGCCTTACCACGTTAGTCCCCCAGAATTTGCGGGAAGAACGGAGCCGAGGCCCGAACCTGTACTCAACGCGGATCTTGAGCCTGAGTACGAGCTAGAAGAAATCCGTGGACATAAGATTGACAGGAACGGAAAATTACGTTTGCTTTGTCACTGGCGCGGATACGAAGATTTTGATGATACATATGAGCCGGAAGAAAATTTAGAAAACTCCCAAGAGATGCTGAACGCATACAAGCAGCGAGCAGGGCTCCAGTAGAGTTCTCACGGAGTAAATGTATATGTATGTACCTCAAACCACGGAAAAACGAAAAGGCACGATAGCCGCACAACGAAAATAAACGCATCCGAAGTTGACAAACCGAAGGAATAACGAAAGAGACAAGGAATTCTATGTCACTCTGTCACTTTGTCACTATGAAATACAGATAGAGATAGTGCAGTTAAAGCTGACAAAAGTCGTCTCCTCTCCTGATAGTAGAGCACAGTTCGCAGCAGATTGCTCACTAAACACTATCAGAAAGGGGGTGGCAAATGTCTATAAAATCCACGTCCAGACCCCGACGAATCCCATTCCATTTCCCTTTTCATTTGCCCCACAAATAACTTTACCATCCGCAACCCAAACCTATCATTCATCATTATGTCCGACAACGCCGAAGTGGTCTTGCACTCTTGCTTCCCGTCTCCACTTCCCATGTTACCAATCGGTTATCAATTCGATCCAGCTTATCCGATGCAATTGATTCCGTTCGTACACTTCAGTAAAATACTTGACCCTATTTCACTCTGTCGAGAGTGTTACAACCACGCTATTACGTGCTGGGATGTTCTTAAGCTCAACCGAGCTTCGGCCGAACGCACCGCCAAGTCTCCGATTGCCGGTGCCATTAGCGGCTTTTCAAAGTTCACCGCTTCGGTTAACTCCTGTAGACATCCTATGTTTGACGACTTGCATCCGCCAGCGATCCGCGAAGCCCGGACCGTTGTCTCCGTCCTCGGCCACGAAGCCCGTGCTGGATCCGCTACACGAAAGCCTCGAATGACATATACTATTATATACTCAATTGGCAACTCTCCCCGAGTTTCCCCTCCTACCCGATTGTCGGAAGTTCGACTTCGAGCGTATTACAATGCGTTGCCCGCAATCAACGACTACTGGTATGGCGCGAAGCCTCACCACGTTAACACGCCTTTTATTCGATCTGCGTTAACAAGGTTGACACCCTTTGTCAACTCCGCCCTATGGAACAAATTGCCCTGGGATGAATCACTTCTGCTCCACTACCTTCACCACAAGCAGAAGTTGCACGAGTGGAAGTCGGGCATGACTTACGCCCAATGGAAAGCGCGAGAGGACTCCGCTTAATTGCGGCGGCGGGTATTGTAAGTATCTCACAATTTACCCTTGTTTGTCCTTTTGGCTTATTCGACCTTGTTCAGTAATTATATAGTTTGCCATCACTTGTAGTAGTAGATAAAAGATTGACATTTGGTTATGGGTTATTAGTTCGAGTCTCGTGAATGGTTAGTCTTTTTGTCACTATGTCAGTTTTTGCTGAAAATAGCAAAGTGACATAGTTTTCTATGTCACTTTGTCCTTTTGTCACTTTGTCACTTTGTGCCATTTCGGGAACAAAGTGACAAAGATTAGGTTGTACGCCAAGGTCTCCTTAGGAGCCCTTGCGCGGGGTTGGCCTCGCCACCCATTTCCGACGTCTATATAAGACAGTCCAAGTTGTAGTAAGTTTCGCCACTATGATTTATGAAAACACGCTTTTCCTCCCTAACTCTCCAAGAAGCGCCTTCTTGATTGTACTAACTACAACTTCAGATAATACCTTTAGATTTGCTCATATCAGCTTTCTATATATTATCTAGTAAGTTAGCCGTTTACCTTATTAGACATCAATAATCGTGAAGCATAATCCTTTCTGACTGATCCCACTTTAGACCTTGTACTGTTTTCTAGTTAGTATATTATCATATTTTATACTAACTGATAACAACGTTACGTGGCTCTTTACAGTGGACCTTGCAGAACTAGCGTACTACCGGTCCTGGAAGGATAAGGATGGGAAGGCTCGGGGTGTTCTGTTTCAGAATATCTCGAACGGCTTGAGGATGAAGCTACAGGGATGTACATCCGCCAAGGAAGCTTGGGAGAAGCTTGCCAAGTTATATCAGGTGGACGATGAAGACTAGAGAGCCGACATCCGAAACCAGCTGTCTACAGTCTGTATGACAACCGCCGACGATCCCGAAACATTCGTCGAACGATTCGAGACGCTCCTGATGACAGAACAAGTCTCAGGACTCGATATCACCGAAGCTGCGAAGTGCAGCGACTTCCTTCGTGCCTTGCCAGCCTCCTTCGATAACCTCCGAAGCGAGTGGCGCACGCTGTAGAGACACAACCGACATAGCGGCTAGTTGTTTACCGACCTCTTGCGACTCCGGTAACCTCAGGTACTTCAGTAACTTTCAGGTACTTCAGTTACTTCATGAACTTCAGTAACTTCACATATTTCAGTAACCTCATGTACTTCAGTAACTTCACATACTTCAGTTACCTCATGTACTTCAGTAACTTCAGTTACTTCACTTGCCCTAGGGAGACTTACTCTCCCATGGGACTTCATACATCTCTGATGGGTATATATAGCTGGCCATTTGCCCCTTTGTAATAACCCCTCATGATTTATGAATCACCCTTTTACTACCTCTTAATTACGAAGCTACCTTGAGTGCAAGACTTTCTCAGGATTTGCTACCCTTCGTCTTCCACTTCCGGTAAGTATCAGCTCCGTGTTACGTAATAAGCTATTGTATAAGTTGTGCTAGGATGCAGTTACAACGGCGGTACTGGCATTACGTAACACCAACTACTGGCCCGCGACAACCCTCCTGCATATACCAGACCTACCGAAACACCACCTGCATACCTCCAGGTATACCTCTCTACTTATGAATTGATAACTGAGTAAGGATCAATGGCTGATTACTCCAAGTCATCATAGATTGAAGCAAGTGTGAAAAGAAAGAAAACGGAGTTCTATGTATACGTAGCCTACTGTCTGCTATAGGCATCAAAGGCGCACTCGGAAGTGTAACAAGTTCGGCAGGATGGCGTCGCGGGCTAGAGGTCTATCTTACCAAAGTGAGATAGCTCAGCCGTTGTATAATGGCACTAGCACTACGATGTACACTTACTGTCTTACTCTAGTCTTGAATACCTTGAATGAAAGCCAGGATGCTGATCCTAAGAAACTTCCACTCGAAGGTAACTTTGTATTTAAGGGGAAATCAAAGGGTGGGATGAAAGTCATAAGAGGCTATTACAAGAAGGTAAGGAGAGTGGCTATATATACTTATCTGCTAGAGATGAAGCAGCTACACATCTGCTAGGGAGGAGCGTAGTACGATAGAGTCCCGAGGGATTGGTAAGGCGTTTTAGTCCCGTGAAGTCGGAAGGCTTTCGATTCCCAAGGGAGTGGGATGGTGTGGCAGCCCATGGGAGCGAAAGCGGTGTGAGTCCCAAGGGAGCGAGAACGGTGCGAGTTTCAAGGCAGTGTGCGATCGGGCGGAGGCACCTGGTGGATGACGTGAGCGCGCATGATGTCGGATCCATCTGCGTTCGGTCGGACGATAACCCAAATGACGCTGAGCCGGGAATGATTACATAATCGCAATGAGTGTGAAACGGACTAAGGATCAGGCTATCGTTAGAGATCTATGGGCAGACATAGCTAATTGAAGAGATTATCCTATTTTATAAGGTCATCTCTAACCTCGTCTTCCACCCAAAGTGATAACAAGTATCGGGTTGGATAGTAAGAACTATAACGAATGTGGGATCGAACCACGTGACTTTGTATTACTTCTTAGATAATAGAAGTCTTGACATATGAGCTTGCTCTAAGGAGCAAAGACAATTACAACTGAGTGGCAAAAGGGAGTCAGAATGCTCTCCTTATATAGTTATCCGAGCTACTAGGCAGCCCTAGAGCTTCCAAGGGCCTTAGGGAGAATTTAGTGGCAAATCGGTGGCGAAACAGTGGCGAATGTGGAGGCTGTGGCGACACCGCGCTGGGCTGACACCCCACTGCGGTGTTGTGTGGTGTTGTGTGGTGTTGTGTGGGACTGTGTGGTGATGAGCGGTGATGTGGGGTACGCTGCCACACACCGACATCACACAGGAACACGTCTTGGAGCTCCTTTGTATCCTGGAAGGTCAGAGTCGGCTGAAAGTCTTGCTGCAGTCGATAGTCGAGTACTTGGTCCTGTCGTTCATGACACGGGAGCTGGATCGGAAGTTGCAAGCAGCCCACATTTATGCTCAGGAACAGAGAGAAATTCGCGATGCGTATGTGGCAGAGAGCAAAAAGCTTTATGCTCAAGCTGCCCTGCTACCGGTCCTGCAAAGCTTGTCGACCGTCACCTGGGTCCAAGCGAAACCATGGCTCGATTATGGCCCTCAAATAATTAGTATCCTCTTGATCCTTCTCTTTGTGTCTTGGATTCATAGACAAGTAAGCAGTTGCTTCATCTATTGCTTCTTCTCATCATTTGCAGAACGCGCCGCTGACGCGGTGTGCCATTAACCAGGAACTCCGTCGCCGCTTGGGCGATGCACACCGTCTCGACGATATGTCTCACGCCGATCAGAAGGAACGACTTGAACATGACAACTCCCATGACGAGCAGCCTCCCTTCACTCCTTCCGGGGTCGCGCTGCCCGCATCGCCTCCTGCCACAGCGAAACCGTCATCTGTCAAGTGGATCGCATTCGGAGTTGTTCCCAAATCTACCGCAATCTCGCCATCTTCGGCCTTTGCTGCGTGTCAGAACCCGCTCCTGTATCGTGCTCACCCACTCAAGGGAGCCACCTTTCCCCTTGGTACGACTAGAATCGTCGGTCAGCATCCTCCGGCGACCCCTACATCCGAAACCTCCGGTGGAACGGTGAACGATGTCGAACCGGTGAAATCGCTGTGGACCAAACGGTCAAAGGCAGAAAAGAAAGCAGCAAAGGAAACTTCGGTAGTGAAAGTGGTTCCGGGAAGTCAAGCCGCCGCATCCGCGTTTGTCAGTACTTCCGTTTTCGAAGAGGCATTCTCAAAAGTTCTGGCAGCCCACAACCTTGTCAACAAGTCACCCAAACATTCAAGTCCCTGCGTCAAAGCTAGTCCGACAACACGCACCTCAGTTGCCGACTGTCCACAGGAAGCCTCGAAACAATCCGCTGGACTCAACAACTGGTCGACAACACTTGTCTTCGCTCCATACAAGACCAAGGAAGAGGTGTCGGGAAGTGCAAGCGTCTTGAAGTCGGACGCCGAAGTTGCCAACGTCGTTAGCTCTTCGACTATGCCGACAAAGGATTCCGCGCCTGCACAGCCTGCCGAGGTGAGAGTACCGTCTTCCACCAAACTCGTAGACTCTGCTCAACCCGAAGTAATCGTCAAGTCTGTTGCAACTCCAACAATCGAAGCTCCTACTGCTACAGCATGATGTCATCTTCCACCAAAGCCAATTCTGACGGCGGAAAGGCGGGCTGAAATGGAAGAGCAATACCGGGCGTTGAAGACAACGGCATTCGTGGCATCTCCTGTCGCGGGCCAGTAGTTAGTCTTACGTAATATACGTCAGACAGTACCGCGGTTGTATGAGGGATCCTAGCAGGAGTTATCAAATACCTTATTACGTAAGACGGGACTGTTATACACCTAAGGTGGAAGACAAGGGTAGCTAATCCTTGAGAAGTCTTGTACTCAAGGTAGCTTTGGAATTAAGAGGTAATCAAAGGGTGAGATAAAAGTCATGTAGCTAGTTCAGAATATAAGTGAAAGTACCGGCTATAAATATATATTCGGGACTAGCTACAGAGTAAGCACTTCGTGGTGAAGTCCTACGTCTAAGCACTTCGTGATGAAGTCTTATGGCTAAGCTTCGTAGCGAAGTCATGTAGTGGCTAAGCACTTCGTGGAAAGTCCTGCCAGTAACTCAGTAAGCACTTCTTGACGAAGTCGTTTTATGGCTAAGGACTTCGTAGAGAAGTCTCATGGCTAAAGACTTCGTTAAGAAGTTCTGTGACGGCTAAGGACTTCGCGAAGAAGTGTTACGATTAAGCACTTCGTCAAGAAGTAGTATCGTAAATGAAGAGTTTTCTTGAGGAATGGTTCGAGTTGGTAGAGTCAAGTGATGGAGTCCAGTAGTTGACGAGAACATGGGATGTCATCATCAGTTATCTACGGGAGTACTACAATGGACTAGCTGTATCTCGACATCTCCCATGGGGCCAGTTGCTTCTGATAGCAGACTTGCCGACTCGATACAACCGAGGACCGATATCAGGGATTGGGTGAGGACTTGATGTCAGACACCTCTCAAAGACAGCCAAGGTTAGAATGTATGGCGAATGTGGGATCGAACCACTTGACTTTGTATCAAGCATTATGTAATACAAGTCTCGACATATGATCTTGCTCTCAGGAGCAAAGACAATTACAACTGTGGCAAAGGGAGTCAGAAAGCTTTCCTTGTCAGAAAGCTCTCCTTATATATATATATAATACCCAGACTACTAGGCCGTCCTAGAGTCCCCAATGGCCCTAGGCAGAATTCATTGGCGAATCGGTGGCGAATAAGTGGTACGATGACTTGGTTTGACTCGGTACACGCTAGCGGGAGCTGGTGGGTGCCGGTGGGTGCTGTGGGTGCCCACAACCTCGATCATATCTCGGTGTTTGCTTTCCTCTGGAATTGTGCTTTGGTGGCAAAAGCGGGATTGGCGCGTCGGTGGAGGTTCCGATCGCAAGCGTGGGAAAGATTGATAACGTGAAACGGACATTAAAGGTGTAAGTCGTTTTAAGCTGCAGCGGACATGAAAGCGAAGCTGTCCTGTCATGTTCATGACAACCGATACGACTCACCTTGACTCTCGTCCACCTGTACCCGCCAAGCAAGCTTCCAACGTCAATGTCATGATTTCGCCCGCCGTCCCACCTCGAGCGGCAATGCCTGTAACCTTGGCAATGCCATTTACCCGGATCCCAGTCAGCGAAGTCGTTAAGGCCATGTCTAAGGATCCTGTTGACGGAAGCGCTCCATTTGTCACGGCCAGTCCCCGGCGCAGAGCGCGATCCCGTGGAACGAGGAGACGCCGGAGAAGCCGAGGAAGCGAGGATCAAGGGCGTGGAGGAAGGAGCAGAAGAAGAGGGCGAATGCGTTATTGAGGGCTGAAGTTGGAGCTGAAGATGCGGCTTGAGGCGATGATGGCGAAGTGCTTGAAGCGTTTATCGGGACTGGAGATTGGTAACGAAACTTGAGATGACTCGAACGAAATGCATAAAATTGCGTGCTTGCTTTCGTTCTGAATGTCAACTGTAAAGAGCCTACGTAGCGTTGTATCTAGATAGTATAAAAGAAGATAATATACTAACCAAAAACAGTACAAGGTCTGAAGTGGGATCAGTCAGAAAGGATTATGCTTCACGATTATCGATGTCTAATAAGGTAAACGGCTAACTTACTAGATAATATATAGAACGCTGATATGAGCCAATCTAAAGATATTATCTGAAGTTGTAGTTAGTACAATCAAGAAGGCGCTTCTTGGAGAGTTAGGGAGGAAAAGCGTGTTTCATGATTCATTGTGGCAAAACTTACTACAAAATAACCTGTCTTATATAGACGTCAAAACTGGGTGGCGAGGCCAACCCTGCGCAAGGGCTCCTAAGGAGACCTTGGCGTACAACCTAACCTTTGTCACTTTGTTCCGAAAATGGCACAAAGTGACAAAGTAACAAAAAGTAACAAAATGACAAAGTGACATAGGTTTCTATGTCACTTTGCTATTTTCAGCAAAAGTGACTAAGTAACAAAAGTACTAACCAATCTCTGAATCGAACCCTTTACTAACATCAAAACTAAATCCGCTATTGTTACAACATGGTGGCGAACTATAAAATAGCTGAGCAACATGGAGCAGTGAGCAAGAGGACCAAAAGGGTAAAATGTAAAGTACTTACAATACCCGCCGCACCGACTAAGCGGAGCCCTCTCGCGCTTTGTACTCTGCATATGTCATTCCTGCCTTCCATTCATGCAACTTCTGTTTGTGGTGCAAGTAGTGCAGGGCGAGGGATTCGTCCCAAGGTAGTTTGTTCCACAAGGCCGAGTTGACGAAGGGTGTCAATCGGGTCAAGGCGGATCGAATGAAGGGAGTGTTGACGTGGTGAGGTTTCGCTCCGTACCAATAGTTATTTATTTCTTTCAACGCATGGTGATAAGCTCGAAGTCGGATCTCGGACAATCGAGTGGGAGGGGAGACTCGAGGGCTGTTGCCGATCGAATATATAACAGTATACGTCATGCGAGGCTTTCGGGTAGCCGAACCGGCCCGGGCCTCGTGACCGAGAACCGAAACTACAGTTCGAGCTTCGCGGATTGCGGGCGGATGCAGATCATCGAACATGGGATGTCTACAGGAATTGACGGAAGCGGTGGATTTGGAAAAGCCGCTGATAGCGCCGGCGATAGGAGACTTAGCGGTCCGCTCGGCCGAAGCTTGGTTCAGCTCAAGGATGTCCCAGCGTGTTATGGCGTGGTTGTAACATTCTTTACAGATTGAGATGGGATCGAGAACCTTGCTGAAGTGGACAAAGGGAACGATCTGCATCGGGTAGACCGGATCGAATTGATAACCGATAGGTAGCATAGGTAGTGGAGATGTGAAGCAGGTATGCAAAACGACTTCGGCGTTGTCGGGCATAATGATAATAGTACTTGGGTTGCGGATGGTAAAGTTATTTGTGGGGCAAATGAAAAGGGAAATGGAATGGGATTCGTCGGGGTCTGGACGTGGATTTTATAGACATTTGCCACCCCCTTTCTGATAGTGTTTAGTGAGCAATCTGCTGCGAACTGTGCTCTACTATCAGGAGAGGAGACGACTTTTGTCAGCTTTAACTGCACTATCTCTATCTGTATTTCATAGTGACAAAGTGACAGAGTGACATAGAATTCCTTGTCTCTTTCGTTATTCCTTCGGTTTGTCAACTTCGGATGCGTTTATTTTCGTTGTGCGGCTATCGTGCCTTTTCGTTTTTCCGTGGTTTGAGGTACATACATATACATTTACTCCGTGAGAACTCTACTGGAGCCCTGCTCGCTGCTTGTATGCGTTCAGCATCTCTTGGGAGTTTTCTAAATTTTCTTCCGGCTCATATGTATCATCAAAATCTTCGTATCCGCGCCAGTGACAAAGCAAACGTAATTTTCCGTTCCTGTCAATCTTATGTCCACGGATTTCTTCTAGCTCGTACTCAGGCTCAAGATCCGCGTTGAGTACAGGTTCGGGCCTCGGCTCCGTTCTTCCCGCAAATTCTGGGGGACTAACGTGGTAAGGCTTCAGGTATTGGACATTGATTATCGGATGTATCTTTATGTGTGCTGGAAGGTCTAGCTCATAAGCTGTAGGGCTTATCTTACGCATGATACGGAAGGGACCTATGTACTTGGAGCGAAGTTTCTTGCTCCCTTGCGTACGCAAAAATGGAGGGTTCGTGTGTTGGGTCGATAATAGGACAAGATCTTCTTCTTTGACTTCTTTTGAATTTCGTGTTTTATTATATTGTTCAGCCTGGCTAGTTTGGGCGCTTTGTATGCGCTCATAAGCTTGATTCATCAGAGCCTGTTGACGCTCAACAAAGCTTTCCACAGCAGCTACCTCTAAGTCAGACTCGACAGTATGAGGAGTCACTGGATGATAACCAAGGTCTAATTCGAAAGGGGTAAGACCGGTGGTAGCGTTAATTGAGTTGATATACGCGAACTCGAGAGTTGCAAGCAACTCAGACCAGTCCTTTTGAGTGTGAGAAATGTAATGCCTTAACATTTCTTTTACAGTTCTAACCATCACCTCTGACTGTCCGTCAGTTTGCGGATGGTAAGCTGTTGACATCGCTAGCTTGGTTCCGAAGCGAGTCATGAGAGTTTTCCAGAACAAGGAGGTGAACTTCGTGTCACGGTCAGACACGATGACACGAGGCATTCCGTGAAGTTTCACGATAGAGTCGAAGAATCTTGTAGCGGTGTCGGGAGCTTTGTCGGTATTCTTCGAGGGGATGAAGTGTGCACGTTTCGTCATCTTGTCAACCACGATGAATATCATGTTCCATTCTCCTTCACCCGAAGGTAAGAATGGTCCAGCAAAGTCCATGGAAACTGTATGCCATCTCTTGGGAGGTACTTCCAAAGGCTGCAACAGTCCACTTGGCCCGGAATCGGCCCTTGCTTTGTTACGTTGACAAGAGGTGCAGCTACTACAGTATGCTTTGACGTCCTTGCTCATATGGTTCCAAAAGTATTTTTTGCACAAGTTGTTGAAAGTCTTGGCAAAGCCTAGGTGACCGGATGACATTGCGTCGTGGTGATCATGGAGTAGATCAAGTCGTAGATTTTCGTGGTGTGGAACATAAATACGTGGGAGGCGATCTTGGGTGGATTGGAATAGGATGAGTCCGTCATCTGTTAGACGAAAGAGCTTCAAGTGTGGGGGAGGGTTCTCTGAGGAAAGTTGTTCTTTGAGTTTCGTACAGTGGTCGTCATGGAGATATCCAGTTTTAATCTTCTCTAGGAATGAGGGGTCGATGATTACATGGGACATGCCGTTCACGGAGGGGAGCGGCGCTCGTGATAAGGCATCGGCGTTATGGTGGACACGACCGGGCCTGTACTTGATAGACATGAAATCTTTGTAGGGCTGGAGATCCATAGACCATCGGAGAAGTCTTTTGTTTGTTCCGGAGAAACTGAGAATCCATTGTAGCGCAGAGTGGTCTGTGATAATCTCAAACTTCGAACCGTCGAGATAAGGATGAAGTTTCTTGAGACCCCAGATAATTGCGAGACATTCCATCTCGGTAGACGAGTAGTTTTTCTCGGCAGGAGATAGAGTACGGGACAGGAACACTATAGGGTGATCCCTATTCTCAGAGTCTTTTTGAGAAAGCACGACTCCAAGACCATCTGTGGAGGCGTCGGTGTCCATGATGAATGGCTCCGTGTAATTAGGATGAGCTAAGACGGGAGCGGTGACGAGCTTCTCTTGGAGCTCCTCCATTGCTTTCTGCTGTGCGTCTCCCCATTTCCATTCAGTTTGGTTCTTGAGGAGTTCGTAGAGTGGAGAGGCGATTCGGGCAAAGTTCTTTACGAACTTTCGGTAGTATACAGCTAATCCTAGGAATCGCTGTAGAGATTTAACATTGTGTGGTCGAGGGTACTCTTTTACAGCTCGGACAGTCTCTTCCAACGTTCCGATTCCGAGATTGCTGACGCGATGGCCGAGAGCTTTAATAGAGTGATGGGCCACATAACTTTTCTTAGGAGACAGGGTGATACCGGATTTCGTTACAAGTTTGAGAATGATATCAACGTCCTTGGCATGTTGGTCGAAGGTCTTACTGTAGATGATAATATCATCGATGTATACAAGAGCGATTTGCCACTTGTATCTACCGAGGATACGATCAGTAAGTCGCTGGAATACACTGGGTCCAGTCTTGAGACCGAAGGGCATTCGCTTGAATTGATGAAGTCCCACGTGTGTGCGAAAGGCAGTCTTTTCTCTGTCCTTCTCGTCTACTTCTACTTGGTGAAAACCTTTGTTCGCATCAAAGGTAGTGTAATAGGCCATACCTGAAAATTGCGTCAATATATCATCGACTCTAGGAATCGGATATTGATCGGCTTTCAGTACGGTGTTGATTTTCCGGTAGTCTATGCAGAATCGGTCTTTTCCTTTTTGGTGTACGAGGATAGCCGGAGAGGCCCAGGGAGAATCGGACATTTCTATGACGTTGTCCGTTAGGAGCTCCGCAATGGTTTCCTCTATAACTTTCCTTCCATGCGGAGAAGCATGGTAAGGAGGAGATGATATTGGCGGCGAGTCTCCAGTGTCCAAGGTCATCTTGACCAAATCAGTCTGGCCAAGTTTGTGAGTCCCGTAAGCGAATGCGCGTCGGTTCTGATAAAGAACTTCTAGCATTTGTTTTCGTTCATTAGCACTCAGCTCCGGGTTAACGTTGAACTCTTCCATAATGGGAAGAAATTCTCTTTCGTCGTTATCGGTACTACTGATAGAGTTGACGTGCGCAGTGCGCAAAGTTCGAGTGTTAGATCTTTCAATGGTAGGATGGATAGTGGCGATGGGTTGTCCCGAACGTAATTCTACGGGAGTGTTTGTAGTGTTCATGACCTGAACTCGATGATCCCGAGAGTCAGTTCTTCCTACTGATCGAGCTATCATCAGAGGTAGTTCGTACTCTGAGTCAGGCTCTAGAAGGTAGGACTCGGTGTCTACGCTTCCTTCAATTTCGATAGGAAGCTCGACCATGTGGCCAGGAGAGATGGTACATGTCGCTTTAACTCGGGCAACGGGGAATTGCATCATCTCTTGGGGAACTCTACAGGTCAATCGAATCTTTCCGGAGATACCTTTGAAGGTCAGGATGCCTTGGTGCAAGTCAATGTTCGATTTCTGGGTTACTAGCACGTCGTTACCCATGATAACGGGAGTATTATTGGAGGCGACAAAGAACTTCATTGGCATCGGAATAAAAGTGGCCGTGTTGAGATTTTTGAAATATAGAGTAGTGTAGAGGCTTTCGGTAACAATAGCGTTACCTAGGCCTTTCAGCTCGAAGCTACTACATTTTTCTCTTCTACAGTTCGGGAGGTATTCGTTTGCGAAGTTTCCGTCGATAATGGAGATAGAAGATCCGGAGTCGATACATACAGGGAAGGAGAATCCTCCGACTCGCTCAAAGGCGCAGTTGGCATAAGCGGGGGTTTTGTCTTTCCAAGAATCCTCGTCTTTATATTCTGAGGGTATTTCTTTAGAAGTAGAAGTTACAGGTGGTCTGGAGACAGTTGGGATGTCTCCGGGAGTGTCGGGAAATGGAGATATGGGTTTCGGCTGCACCGGCTTTGGAATCGGTACCGGATATGGGTCGGGAGACGGCTCAGGAGTTCTCGGTTCTTTGTGTTGAGCCCGAGCTCTAGTCGTAATAGCGTTTGAAGTCTTGGAGAAGGACTTCCATTTATTACCGCTCATGGGAGTTCGGTTGCTCTCACTTACTGCGTGGCTTCCGTATGGTCTGGAAGATCCAGAGCTTCGGGAGTCATCACGAGTTTTGGAAGGGTGAGGACAATCTCTCCTCCAGTGGTTACCTCCACAATTGAAACAGTTTGTGCGAGGTGGGAAAGAAGGATTGGCATTACTGGAAACATCTGATGTGTTTCCGTAGGTAGGACGGATAGTTCTCGTTTGAGACACGGTAGTGGATCCGTCCTTTCGGTCGGTACGTTCATAGTTGGAAACTGACAAGTTTCTGGGATTGGGATAGGTTTTCCTGCCTCTTAGGCCAGGTTCCAAGTCAATTAAAATTCTTCGGAATTCTTCCATAGTAGTGAAGCGAGAGATACTCGCCTTGACAAGGGGTTGCATAGTTAAAGGTATTCCTTCTATCATGTCCTCGATCAACTCGTGTTGTGGAGTTGACTCGGGGAAAACATATGACTGCAACCTTTTCTTGTCAGCGAAGTAATCGCCGAAAGATTCGTTTACTCTAAGCGTTCGGTAAAGACATTGCCTTCTAAGGTTGGCACGATGGTTAGGCATGTAGAAGGCGTTGCGAATAGCAAGTCGCCAATCATGCCAAGTTCTCAAGGCAAGTCGATCCTTGCCAAGTTGGGTGAACCAAGTGAGAGCATTGCCTTGGAGCACCAAAGGCAATTGCTGGAGAAGATCAGAGTCATGCACGCCGGAATACTCAAAGATCGCAGATACCTTTTCGATCCATTGATCGACGTCCTCGTTGTCTTTACCCGAGAACTTAGGTAAGTCTGAAGCTTTGAGCTTGGGGTGATGAGGGGCGGAGGAATAGCTGGTAGGTGCGTACGACATTTCCCTTCGAGGAGTTTCTCTCTCGAATGTGGGATGTCTTTCATGTCTCTCGGACGGTATAGTGTTCATTCCCTCGACTTGACGTTGTAATCCAGCGATAATGTCGTTCAGTCGTTCGACTTCAGCAGCGGTAGCTAGTCGCGGCTGAGGCAGTAGGAGATCTTCGGGTTCGGTGGATGATTCCAAAGGTTCGTGAACGGGTGTCGAAGGTACAGGTGTCAGAGACTCATTACTGCGAGCGGAGGGAGTAGTGGAGGAAGATCGAGAGGCAGGAGTCACGAGAGGAGTGTCCCTTACAGGGATGTTACTGGATGCAGCCTGGGTACTGCGAGCGGGTCGAGGAGGCATACTCTTGACTGTATGTCCTTCCTTAGTGTAGATGGAGTATCGACTATCCCATGTCCTAATAGGCTATAGTGATGGATCACCTCAGATACACTGAGCTGTGATAGAGCGCTTTAGATTCCTTGCAATGCAAAGGAAGAATCGACTAACTTGTCGAGGACCGGTTGTTGGAAATAGAGATCTTTAGTCGCGTCCGAATAAAGAGGTTGGCGGAGAGTGGTGAATTTCTTGAAGGTGTTTACGTTAAAACAGAGTTACGATAGTCGCGAACTGACTAGTATCCCCATATAGGATTCCAATTGTAAAGAGCCACGTAACGTTGTTATCAGTTAGTATAAAATATGATAATATACTAACTAGAAAACAGTACAAGGTCTAAAGTGGGATCAGTCAGAAAGGATTATGCTTCACGATTATCGATGTCTAATAAGGTAAACGGCTAACTTACTAGATAATATATAGAACGCTGATATGAGCCAATCTAAAGATATTATCTGAAGTTGTAGTTAGTACAATCAAGAAGGCGCTTCTTGGAGAGTTAGGGAGGAAAAGCGTGTTTCATGATTCATTGTGGCAAAACTTACTACAAAATAACCTGTCTTATATAGACGTCGGAAATGGGTGGCGAGGCCAACCCCGCGCAAGGGCTCCTAAGGAGACCTTGGCGTACAACCTAATCTTTGTCACTTTGTTCCCGAAATGGCACAAAGTGACAAAGTGACAAAAGGACAAAGTGATATAGAAAACTATGTCACTTTGCTATTTTCAGCAAAAACTGACATAGTGACAAAAAGACTAACCATTCACGAGACTCGAACTAATAACCCATAACCAAATGTCAATCTTTTATCTACTACTACAAGTGATGGCAAACTATATAATTACTGAACAAGGTCGAATAAGCCAAAAGGACAAACAAGGGTAAATTGTGAGATACTTACATCCACCTGCAGATCAGCCGCCGTAACGGGCAACTTCTCTGTAGATACCGGTTTGTACGGTTCGTAGATCTGTTTGCGGAGCGATGCATGTGCTCCCGCTGCGAGGATGGCGTCCTCCACAGCGCAGCGCCAGACGACATACTGGGCATGCGACACGAGTTTCGGGATCTTCGGAGTATTTACGGTACTCATGATAATGGATGTAGGATATACGGTTGAGCTAATCTGGGCCCATAACCTGTTGAAGAAGGACTTCAGACGGAAACCTTGCTTCAACAGGCTGAGAGACGTATACAAGATCTACAGTTACTAAAGGTATATAGCTGCCAGCAAAGCTAGCGAGCTACTGTCGAACTGGTTGTTCCCATCCAGATAGTTTCGACACGGACACTGCATACTTGTACTCCGGCCGCCGTATATGGCATGGCCTATTTCATACCAGGGACGTGCGGCAAAGCTCTGAGAGCTGGCATTGACGAAGGGTGCTTGGATCGGCCTTGGAGGTCGGTACTGCGTGTGTCCGGGAGCGACGTTAAAGAGGTTCTGATCGGCGGGCAACATCAAGAAGAAGTAGGCAAACTGACTGACGAGGGACGGTAGATGTGAGCGACAACGCAAGAGCAAGAACGAACATATCAGACGTGGAAACTGACTACCGACTTACGGTGTCCAATCCTGACCAGTCTATCTTGCTGACGTTTATAACCGGATGCAAAGGTATCGACGCTCGATCCGCTCAATTTTCGCTGTTTTGCTTCTGTCACAGTCAGTCTTTTACGATTTCAGAAGGTGGCGACGAAGGTACAGCTCGCAAGGACAGCTGTGACAGGCACGGAGGAACATCCCAAAAAACGTGAGTTCCGTCACTTGTGACCAAATGTGACGGATCGTAGCTAACTTTGAACCGCCTTAGTCATTACACCTTGTACGGAAGCAAATCGCGACGATCATGATGAGCTGCCCTCCACCATCAACTCCTGATAGCTCTCCTGATCTTTCCCTCTTTCATGTCCTCTGTGACATAACTTGTTGGGAAAAAGGGGCAGGCGGTGATTGCGTAGACGCCACTCGAGCACACGATGTGTACTTAGGCCGTCGTCCCTACGTTACGTTCTGGTCGGAACGTAATAGCCAAACAACCCTCACAGCAACATGTTTACTCCACTCAAGAAGGGTAGCGAGCGTCGGCAGAATGCGGAATGGGAAAGTGAGTATGGTAAGCGGTATGCAGCAGCATATTTCATCTTATACTGTTTGCTTTCTACAACCCACAGCAAGCCCTTTGACCGCTAGTAAAGGGCCAAAGCGAGCCGGCTACTCTGGAGTAGCCCATAGCCCAACCCGACCAAAGCGCAAGAGGAAAGCTCTACCGGATATCCTGCAACCCGCTCCGAAACGTGGACCGCGTAGAAACCCCCGAAGTTTGGAAGATAGTGCTAGGCTTCCGGTCGAAGAAGATGTGGAGACGACCCAAAGCAGGTGGTGGACAGTGTTTTTAAGGGTTGGTACAACTCACACTGGTACGACCTTGATTTCTTCCACCTGACTTGCTCTTCTCATACAGCCGAGCAAGCAGAGGGTTGAAGGCTGGCTAGACTCGTGGTGGAGACGGCAACTCGTGCTAGTGCTTGTACCTTGTCTCTTCGTAAGTTTCTACCCTGCAATCTTGAGGCTCTCACCCGCTGACTTTCTTTTTTGGATAGGTATGGACATGAGTTGCAATGCCATTCCCAACCTCAGAAACCTTGGTCGAGACTGATCCTTTCAGATTGCGGCATATGTTCTCCTCCAGCGCTTCGCATCAGAACGGTACCACGGGTGAACCACAGGACGGGTCATTCTACAGAGTCGACTCGAGCTTTCTGTTCTTCCTGTTTTGGTATTACGGTACGTATCCAGTCCGGAGCCATGAATTTTTGGCGATTGCTCAATCCCTTACGTCGATCGTTATACAGGAATATACCTTGCTGTAGCATTGTTATTCATCACCAAGCTATTCGATTTATATCGTTTGAGTGAGTTCTTTGCGAAATTATTCGAGCACAGGGTCCCGGTGAGCTAATACTCGAACATGTTTGGTCATAGATTGGTGGCCACGTCGACTCGGTGGTGCAGTTTGCTATACCTTTTTCTGGTCAACCTCGCTCTTTTTTGGCTTTATCGCCCACCACTTGGACCTTTTCGCCATCGGGAAGCGCAGACAATCAAGGAAAGGGGCGGATGATGTAGATTGGGAAAGGAAAAGTGCGCAGCATTGCCGCCAAGTTTCCTACTCCGTACCGAATTGGCTAACGGGGATGGTGTCATCGGTTGTGCAGCTTTTTGGATTGCTCTTGCATTCGTCACCATGCTCATGCCGGCCGTTGTTTGCTTTTCCAAGCTCAAGCGTGACAAGCGACACGTACACCGCAATGCGCTAACAGAGCATCAGAAAGCGTGAGCGTTACTTGAAGTCTATTTAGTGCCACTTTCCGTCTAACGATCTCTCATTCGGTGGAGTACAGGTTTATCGACCGGGAGCTTTTGGAAAGAATACCATCGTCTTGGCTAAGATTCTGCTGGTTCATGGTAGTACTGGGAATTGCAAGTTTCTCGCTCATAGCTGGTCAAGGTAAGCAAGCGAGTTCTACACGTCGGTGAAGCTAGATCTCATTTGTGCGCCATGCTATAGCATTCGCAAGCACGTACTTGAGCACGCTGCCTCACACGTCCGTCGATGCGGGTATCTGGGTGTATACGTGGATAGCGAGTACGGTCATTGTTTCATTATTCCGATTCGTCGCGACTGATGCCCACTACTTGTTGCCTCTTGCCAGCTGTTACTTTGCTCAACCAATTATCCGCGTGGATAATTGGCTCCAAGATTCGTTCCCGTGCGCTTCTGTTTCTGTATAAGGCATGTGTCAACCCTTGGCCTTTCAACTTATTACGCTGTTCTAACGGATTTCCGTGTAAACAGTATTTCTTTCAAGTCGTGCTGTTCACCTTCTACCGAAACTTGGTATGAACCAGTCTATAAATAACTGTTGCGCTTGACAACTCATTCGACGTCTACTTGGCATGATAGTTCGCGCGTCTTCAGTCCACCCAGCAATTCATCGTTATTCAAGTTCTCTCGTCCGTCGCTGTTATCTTCCTTCAACCGTTTCAAGTTACTACTATCTGGCATCGGGGACTGCAATTATTCTTCAACTATGGCAAGACGTACGATGAGTATGTTAACGAGCAAGCTATCACGTTTTACGTTCGTGGTATCGCCCAGAATGTCACTGCATTATCGTTCCTTGGTTGGCTCTGCATTTTGCATTTTGGTCCTAACGCCCGTAAGTCTGATATGAGTGAGAACAGATCCAACATACTGATTCTCATCCCCCCTATCGCTAGACATATACCCATTTTTCCGATTCTCCTACAACAAGGACCCATACACCTTTCAACTCACCTTTCTCGCAACTCTTGCTATTTGGGTATGTTAAATCCCATGCTTCTGCATCATACATCACTGACAACCCGCTCGTTCAGACCATCGAAATTGTTAACTCGTTCATTGCTCGCCAAATCATGTATGCGATCACGAAGATGGATGTAACGGAGCTTGGCCTAAATGAAATGAAGAAATACCCGGAGCTGAGTGAGTATCACAGTGCAGGATTCACGAGCTCTACTGACTGTTGAACCTGGTACATACAGCTGTTGCGTCTGGTAAGACTTTTCACATTGTGACCGACTGAACTTTGCTGAATCTTTGAATCGCACAGGCTGGGCCAGCGTTCATATTCTAAGTAATATTCTCTTGTTTCTAATTAGGGTAAGTTTCATTGTTCCATCCTGATCGCAAGCTGCATGTTGCTCACCTGAGTTCATTACACACAGCTCGACTTCAAGTAATGCATGGTCAAAGTGTGCCAACGTTCCGTAATCTACCATAATTCTCGGCCTTCAGTTGTATGTCGTGCTCCCCTGAGTTGTCCTCTGTCGTCTCCCGTTGTTCACTTCACTAGCATTTGTATCTATACTGTCGACATGACCTGTTCTCGCTTTCTTGCCGAACTTGTTGGCGCATGACGCTTGAGAGAGGCATGTTTTTGCAGCAATTTCTCTTAAACGTGACCATATCGTTGAACCTGGGCAGTTGATATTCCCGCTTGTTATTGAATGCCGCCCTTCAAACCGCGTATACGCCATTAACAATCTGGAAGAGCATTCGAATGTCAGCTCTATCCCCGTCCAAGGTACACACAAGATCACAACGAACGCATTCTCAACTCACCGTGTCAATGCGCCTCAGGTCTATAATCTGAGCAATATCTCCAAATACACTGAACGCCAATGATACCCAAAAGAACGAACTGCTAGGCCATAAACTGACAGTGCGTCCGGTAGCGAGTGTTTGTCATTCGATGTTAGCACGGGCAATCAGGCAGCTAGAAGATCGGTAAGTTTGAAGACAAGCGTACCTGGAGATATCCAACTCTCACTGCGTTCTCTGTCACGAGTACCATTCAGCGGTATCTGCACTCTACTTTGTGCGTCTCGCACCGCGTATCGTCTGCGCATGATGTCAAACGATGGAAGTGATGAACTGGTCGATGAATTTTTGTGTTCAAGATTGTCCTCAAGCACTATGCCGCGCTTGTAAAGAGTCAGATAGAAGGCAAGTCCCTTCAGCAGCTCCTCCAGCATACAATAGTGATGTAGTGAAGGTGCAATGTATTCAAGCTGATACGAGTATGCCCAACCGGAGCTTGTACCCGACGCATGAGTCATATGTCTCAGCTGTAAAACCTGATCGTCCGTATGAGATGTCAAGTTGGAATAGCGACAGGTCGATCCCGATCGATCCCGCCCTCCGTTCCATTTCACAACCAGCCACTACTGGCTGGCGATGATTTACAAGGAGCAGGAATTTGGCGCCCTTGATGCATCTTTGGCGAGGCTTTACCAGACCTTCAACGCTACTTGACCAAGCGGATCAACAGTCAACGTCAATACGAGCTCGATTTCCCCTGGGCTACCCCTGTTTATACTGGTCAACAGCATTCCCACGTAAGTGACTGGAACTTCGGTCCATGCTGTTGCTGAATTTCTACCTCGTCCCCAGTGTCATGAGTTCCACGACTGTCCTTCGACATCCTTTACTGGGCGCTATTCGTGGAATCAGCCCTGCATCCCACCCACATCTCACTCAATTCCTCGGTCTGCCGTATGCGACTATACCCGGGCCATCCCGCTTTGGTCGATCCGTTCTCCGAACCGATCTGCCGGTGCAATCGTCACAGCAGACATCCACTCCTGCTGATAGCGCAACATGCGATGCAACAACACCTGGTCCTACTGCCGTTCAACCATGGGGAAGTGCAAAGATGGACGCGAAAGGGTTGCAATTGCCGACGGATAGGATTCCCGAGGGAGAAGGGGATGAACAAAGCGAACGGGACTGTCTTCACCTATCAATTACTCTGCCAACCGAGCTGCTCACCAATACCGACGGCGCACTAGCCAAAGTCCCTGTTATCCTCTTCCAGCATGGAGGAGCGTTCTTCCTGGGTTCCGGTGACAGAAGCTACTACTCGCCATTCACCTTCTTGTCACAAGCCTTACATCAGAAACCATCACAGCCGCTCATCTTCGTCAGTTGTAACTTCCGACTTGGTGCCCTTGGCTTTCTTCACTCCTCCAAGGCTGGAAACGGTATTTCCCTTCCGCCCAACAACGGCCTCCACGACCAGCTACACGTTTACGAATGGCTGAAGCGGTTCATCTCCGGATTCGGAGGAGATCCAGAAAACATCACCGCGATAGGACAAAGCGCTGGCGCCGAGTCGCTTTCGCTGCACAACCTTCTCACGCTGCACGCCAAGAAACCTCGTCACCTGCAGCCATACCGCCGGTCCATCCTTTTCAGTGGCAGCCCACTCTGTATGCCCGCCAAAACGCCAGACGAGCACGAAGAGAACTTTCGTAGCGAAGCTTCCAAGCTGGGTATCGATGCGTCGGACACGCGCTCGAGCGATATCCTCAAGGACCTCGAAAAGATTGACATCGAAGAGATTCGGAAAGCAGCCTGGGTTGGGATACCTTGCTCGCAGAGCGAAATGATGCCGTACAAGACACCGTCGATGGCGCTCCTGCGTGGCGAAAAGGACGAGGACATCGTGAATGACGGGGTTAAGAGATGGGTACCAGAACAATTAATCAGTGCTTGTGGTTTCGACGGAGGGATCTCCTACAACATGCTCGTTGACGATGATAAGCGCAAGGATCACGCAAAAGTGTTCAGTCGCATAGTGAGGGATGTGATACAGTCAAAGACGGGGAAGGGCGAGGCCGCTCAAGCTCTGCTTGAACTGTACGAACTCGCCGATTCGGATGTCGACGATCCGACAGCGCTCAATCGGATTTGCCAATTCGAATCCGATATCGGTTTCTTCGCTCCTGCGCTCGCTGAATGCGTCGGCGCTTCTGCCTCCGACACTACACGCAGCTACCTACAGCTATTTGAGCTGGGCAACCCATTCCCGGGTCCTCTCGAACAGGAAAAATACGCAACTCATACATGGGATATCGTTGCCCTTCTAGGCGCATTCGAGGACAAGCTTTCTCCAGGCTACCAAAGGGTCATACGTGCATGGCGCGACAGAATTATCACCTTCATCGCCCATGGAGCGGACGAGGCGGGAATGCAGGAATGGAAGCCTGCTCAAACGTCGACAGAGAACGCTGAGTTGGCGCTGGTCGTGGATGCTGAGGGGAAGGGTGGGATGCGATTCATGGCCGGTGAAGAGTATATTGGCTCGAACACGAGAAGGGGAAGGCTGCTAAGTATCGCCAAGCAGATTCATGAGCGAGATGGGGCAGATGTGCTATGGAATGATGTCTGTCGGCGGTTCTTGATGAAGGGTGAATAGTCGATCGCAACCTGAGATCGGCGACCAGAGACCGCAACTGTGCTGGTACAGAAAGTTGTATAGTAGCAAGCAATAAATGTACACGACGTATCGTCGCAACGTGCCGATCTCAGTGAAAGTGTACGGCTCAAACCCCTTGCTCGGATGGTAATGTACGCGGATGTTGGCATCCCGAAGTCAAGGACACCGGTAAGCGGTACAACTGACAGCGGTGTCCTATGCAGGTCGATGAAAGGGGTATGTTCTCATAACTTGGTAGACGCCTGTATTCTCACAATCCCTTGGGCGGCCAGTGTCTTGGCTGTATGCGCTGTAATTGGACAGTAGCGCATTCCGGTACCGAACGAGTGGTGAGACGTTTTACTATGGGTGAGAACGTGCCATGTCGTCTGTTATATCCCTTTCGAAATGCCCATTGCATACGGGTCAATTAGACAAAAGAACTTCGCTTGAGTGGAGAATAGCCAGTCTGTGCCGCAAGCGTATTCGCTGCCTTGAATTCCAAGCGGGATAGAGATTGTACATCTGCATGTTCTCAACACCGTTATCGAACAAGTGGACGGAGTGCGTAGCGCATTCGATTCAGACGGCAGACTATCCCCGATGAACTCTGAATTAAACCCGTTCAAGGCTCTAGACAGCCAAGATGTTACCGTGTCGAGCGAACGACAACTGTAAGTACGATACGATTCGCCCACATCAGAGTAGCCAACGCGTCCGTTCTACAGTGCACAAGCGACTAGGTTCTGGCCAACACGCTCTGGTGCAATGCTATGTCGATGTACGAAGCATGCCAAAGCATTTGCCTTTCACTACGATGTTGCTTTGTGCTACGCTGTGGTCTGTGATCTGGTGGATTCGGTTTTCGGGCGCTCGCAAATGATTCCAGATGATCTGATCCCAAACGAATTGTGCCACCTGCAGACCATTGCCCCCATTACAGTTACCAGATCCGCGAAGCTCTTTGTCCTAGACGGTTCACCTCTCGGCCAACGATGCTGCAGACCCAATCCATCGGCCTAGTCTTGTATACGGAATATTGCGTCTGGCGTAGTTCTCCGTTACTCACTTGGTAGCGGCGATCCGCTGCACCGAAAGATGCTCTCCGATATGATGCGCTTGGAACAAATCTGTGTTCGTAAATCCTCCACGAATCACGAGCGCCGATTTCACTCGAGTCCAGATTCGCTTTTTCCCCTTCGCTGCGCGTAAATCATACAGGATGCCCCCATACGATCACCCTCAGTTGTACGTGCGACTATGATCCCTTTCGTCTTCTGGCGGCTGTCCGACGGTTGCATACTTTATGCCGTCTACGAAACGGAAGAAAGCCAAGGAACGAGAATTCCATCGTCCGGACCACGCGCTCGTGGCAGAAGATTCGCGGACCACTTCCACGCTCTGAGAGCGGCGATGACACGGGGTATCCGTCAGATTACATCCTCTGGCCGTGTGATACAATGGAAGGTGAACGACGATTGTCTGTATACTGAAGACTGCACACTTGCCCGCCATTCTGTCTTCAATTCAGATCCTTTTCGGAGTGGATCTGCAGATGTGCAATTGTTCCAGAATAACATATCGGCAGTACCTTCTGTTCAACAGCATCAGCAGTCAATGTATCATCGCCTTCCCATAGTCCTGTTAAGACCGAGCCCATCGCCTCTGACCTGACTCGTTCAACATGACTCGAATCACGATTATCAGGCCCCGCTAACTTTCCAATCATTTGCTCGCGGAGCTCCAGCTTTACAACTCCAGCAGAACCCATTCAATCACCCGTACCGCTCAGATTTCGTCGGGAGTAAACAACCGACGATAACCCGCGGCTTAAAAGGAAACCACTCGGCCGGTCTCGTTTTTCTCCAATTTTTAACGCTGGCGAAGATCTCGTCCTTCCGAACGGAAGCGTGAAAGAAGCATCATTGCGGACCGTATCGCATGTTCTTCGTTCTCCTGCTCCTCGCCTTTTTCATCGCTGCCCTTGGTTTGACAACTTCAAGTGGCCGCGATGCTAATACCAACAACCTGTACATTTCGATCACTCTTCGTCTGGTGGAAGTCGATAACAACGCAAATCTGACAACGCAAATTTGCTAGCGCTCTGTTTTGATAATAGCTGTCAAGCCTGCAGCCCCTGCTCACGCAGACCAAATGCACTCCCGCAGATGTCATCGAGCTTCACAAGACTCCAGAAAACCACAAGTCGCCTCCTAAAACATTCGAGTCCCGATGTTTTCGAACGTTCTGGTTCAACACCTCCTCCAAACAACTCCACCTCGACGGCGTTTCGGATCGACGACATCAGCAGAAGCCCTGATCGACAGGTACAACCTGCTCCAGCCTGAAATGAGCCTGAAAGCAAAGAAATACTTACGCGAGTGGCCACCCCTCAAATCGGTCGGTGTAACTTCGTTGTAAAACCCATTTCATCTTTGCGACTTTCCTCTATTGCGCCAGCGATCATCCCCTTTGCATGATATCGACGTCTGACTTGATATCGATCCACGACGCCTATGTGCGGTAATTGATGATGGGAGCGATAGCGGTCATGCTGTAAAGTTGACCGAGTGCGGGGTAGATTGAAGGAAAAGGCACGATGTCGATATGTCCGGATTGCGCCTATCTAGTATTGAACCGACCAGTCATGAGCATCGGATCGACTATCAAAATCAGCAGGCCGGGAGCGTACAGCTATTCATGGCGACGAATCGTACCGCTTGGCTGGGAAGCATATCGTCTACAAAACGCAGGGTCACGTCAGCGAATCGACAGCGAAAGAGTTGCGTATGGAAGCATCCCACCTTTCAGCAGTCCAAGCTATCAAGACCGAACACAACTAGATTTGGCATTCCGCCGCTCCTTCCGTCTGAATGATTGCCATGCGACGTTGCCTCTGGACAGGCCTTTACTAACTGCCATCCTGGTGATTTGCCGTGAAGAGAAATCGTAGAGTGGGCGTGAAGTCCTACTGAGCTGGAATACGGTACAGGGAGATGGATATCGCTCAGCAAAGAAAGACGAACAGCACCGGCCTGGTAGTAAGACAAACCGACTCACATCACACATCTCCGCTTCCTACATCTGATACGTTCCTGTCCGATACTATCCAAGCCATCCATGTGATCCCATCTTCAGCATCCAACGAGGAGTCATCGCACCAATTAGTCTGTTGTGCCCTCGCCCTGTGAGTTCTTCATCGGTGATACCGAATCGGTCGAGTCTAAGGAGGATTTGGCGACGGAAACCCAGAATGGGACGCTTGAAGATGGATGCGACATGTGGTGTGTGGGTTGGTCGGCGATTCCGGTTGTTTGATCCAGGAGCGTTGTACGTAGCGCCTCTTGGCAAGCTGCACTGAATGGAATCGCAGGAGAAGAGAGGAACAGAGTTGTTGAAAGCAAGAAGAGGAAGATACTTTGTATAGATAAGATAACTTGGTGCGCCCGGTTCATCAGGCAACGATCGGCTTGCTCTTGCTCTGCCAACTGCCAACAACCAACAACACCTCTCCAAAGTAAGATACCCAAACGCTGACCCTTGTATCTTCGACATACGCAACTCACTCTTCATCCAGCGGTCTCTCCAACGGGACACCAGTCTCGTAACATCCCCCCATACCAAACCTCCGGTTTCCAACCCTTCCCAACGGATTTCACGGCACACGCGGGAAAGCGAGAAATTGCTCGGCTGTTTCCCTTCACTTCACCTCCATGGACCCAATCTGATGGAAGAAGCCACGACGATACTTGCAGCACCGCTATCATGTGACCACGTGAACGGAGAGTGTAATCTCGAGCGTAATACAAGGGATGCACGTCGTCGGAGAGAAAAGACGGGACATATCTGGCTTATACACGTTCGTCATCACTTTCGATCCGAGTATGCGTCGGTAAGGCTTATCTATGACCTCGTTGCAATATAGATTCCCCAACCAATTGCAACACACCATCCCTTCAACTCATTCGCTCAGAGTTTCATTCGCGTAATGTCCAGAAAGACCTGTTGGCTTGTTGAGATCCAACATACCACACAGCAGAACATGGTATGCCTTAGTGTCAAGCCTACTTCCATCTTCGTATCGTCACCTCCTCTCCGTAGGTTGTATGGCCTTTGGTGCTGTATTCTTTGGGCCTCATCCTGACATACGTCCCTTCTACGATAGACAATCGTCAGCAGGATGTCGACATTTTCGTCGCTGCCTTGCGCCTTCTTTGCCTCGTTCGCCATCGATGAACATTCTCGCGCCAAATCGACATCATAGTCCGCACTGCTGCTCTGCCACAATCGCCGTCCAAGAGCAGTTGACGACGTAAGTCCTATCTGGATGTCACCATCAAAGCAGCCGAAATCTGCGCCAACAGTTGCAGGCCACTACCACAGAGATGACGAGATGTAAAGGATGAGACAAGGAAGGAGTGGTGAAGGCGGAGTTTCGTTGGCAGTCGGACCAAGCAAACATGGCACTGAGCAACATATCATGTAAGTCGATCTTGAATCTAGTTTCTAGGTCCACCCTTCCGTAATCACTGATTCATTTCCATGACTTCCATCATCGTTTAGCTACGTATTCACGGTTCTCTCCCGCTCGACCGGCTGATTGTGAAATTGATTTTGGAACGATTCATGATCTCAAGGCTATGCATGTGAAGGTGGCACAGGCGGCATGGATGGACAAGTTGCTTGACCGGAGCAGGCCGAATGGTGTTCGCGTTTGTTTGGTGGGGTAAGCGCAATTTCGAAAAACATAAGATAGCAACTCGTACGTCTCGAAGTATCATCTTCCGGCAGAAGCCACTGATGGGTTTTAATCAATTTGAACGAAACAAGCAGGCGTTTTGGCATGCCTATGTTCTCATCGCTGGACCCAACCGCAACGTTCATCAATCAATTATTCTTTCCCTGGCATATCGTCAAACCCCGCTCTATCCATGATCGATCAACGCCGCTGCACCAAAACGTGTTATCCGTGCTTTGATTTTACGATGGCCATATGATTTTACTGCCTGACTCGGATGCACGATGCCACATCACTTATGGGTATGTTCCAGCAGATGATATACCGCCGTCTGCAGCATCTCTGATCGCCTGAACGAAACAGATCATGTTGTGGGGCTGAAAATAGTCTGCAGGACAACTCGTCTTTGTTGGATCTCGCTCACAGAGAACATATGGCCATGTCGCGCTATGACTGGTTTTAACCATACGCAGTGCATCGTTGTTCAACCTGCAAGTGTACGAGTAATGTCACGACCGGATCGGGCAAGATTAGGAACGCAGTCGTACACGTAGCATGGATGGAAGAGATGGCAGAACTCAGCGTGTAAGAAACGTATGCGAATGATGTATAGTAGAGTTTGTGTTGAAGGTCGATTTGGCTTATACCATTACAACGATGATACCAATGCGAAAGTACAAATTCATATTGTCCGTCGACAACGCCGTGGCTGCAATTCTAGTTCCCTTTATACACAAACAAGCAGTCTATTGTTCCAATAATGATGGGTCCATTCCCATATTCAAATGCAAGTCTTCCCTCATAGGCATGTGTAGCGTCTCCGTCGCCCGATTTATACCCGTTGTTGCAGCGCCAGTTCGACGTCGTTTTCTCCTCGCTTCTTCACTACTGGCCAGTGTTTGATCAACGTTCATCGCCAACGCACTGTTATCCGGATGACCTTGATGGCCGAATTGAGAAACATCCAATGATGTCGACCTGGTCTTTCTCGTCGAGCCTCTAGCTGAAGGTCCCGATGTTGCTCCACGTGCTCTTGCATCGAAAGCATTGACCGTACTTCCGCTGACGCTAGGTGCGCCATTCCCAGAAGGAACCGTGATCAGACCCGCCTGAACATGCGCCAAAACTTCCTGCCTGGTTACCTTTTCCAACACCGTCTGCTTCCATCCCGTTTTCTCTTCGTTGATCCATTTGCGAACTTGACGTTCACCAAGGCGACTAAACAGACGAGGAGATACCGTTGTTTTCAGGTGTCGAGCGATACCAGCTGCTTTGCTGAAGCCAAACTGTCAAAACAATGCAATGAGCTTCGACGAGGATAATCCAACTACGCATAGGCAAACATGGCATACCTTCTCCGCGGTCTCGTCAATCAAAGTCCACAAAATAGGTTGGAACCAATTCGTCAACTGTCTAGGGGCTTGCTTTGGCGGGTTTGGGTTGGATGTAGTCGCGGGATTGGTTGTGCTGGCAGAAGGCGAGGCAGTTCTTACCCGAGTCGACGACACGACATGCGCCAACGGTGGATTCGTCGGATTGGTCATGGATGTATTGATCAAGGACGAGAGTGATGATAATGAGGCATATGACGCCGGTAGCGCACCGAGAACGTGGGCCGAATTGAGACTCATGGAGGACATGCCGTGCTCGCCATCTGTTTGGTTCAGGTTGTCGTCGGCAAGGTTCAACATATGATCCTATTCGCAACCAGTATAAGCTTCAACCTCTTAACCGCAAAAGATGGGAAATAACTCACAGTATCGCCTTGCATCCCCTGATGAAGCGTGTTTGGTAACGGCACATTCCTCGATGCACTCGCCATCAACGCCTCCATCGAAAAGCCAACATCGTCCGTGCCCAAGCTCCCTAGCCCGGAACTCGTTGCGGTACGTTGCAGATAGTTGTGGCTATGAAAGTCGACTGACTGGCTACGCTGAAATGATGAGCCGTGCGCGTTCTGATTTGTGCCGACAGGATAGTATTCCGAAGACTGGTGTCGAGCGTGTTGCTGGGCCTGATGTTGTGCCTGCTGCTGTGCCTGCTGCTGAGCTTGCTGTTCGCGTATCATCTGAAAGAGGGAAAGATGGTCAATTTAAGCGCGACAAAGAGTACACGAAGTGTCGCTTGCCCTTTCCACTTGCTCTAACTCGATCTGTAAACACGGCATAACAAAATGTTCAATGTCAGCCATAACCTGGAATCGTCACGCAAATGCTAGGCAGCCGTATAACCAATTCACCCTGCTGAACCAGCCACTCATGACTGCCTCCCTGTGCTCATCCACGTTTTACTCCGGCCACTTCGTCATTTATGACCTCGCCATCAGATTCAGTGACCTTGAAGCTACCATGCATTTCAGATCACATCCAGCTCCCTCTTTTGGATGGATTCTCGCGTCTTCAGTCAGCTGAAATCATCCGTATGACAGACTTCCGTCGCGCTCAGCGACTCGTTCTTACAGCATCCATTTTGAACCACAGCCAGCGCTTCCTGTTCCGCCCATATATCCTCCGCGAACGTTCTCTCATCCTCATCAGCCTGAAAGGCCAAGGTCTCGACTTGAGTGACTGGCGGTCTCCTTCACATGACGTTTGACCTCCTTCGATGCATTTCCCGCTTCATGGCGCCTGCCTCCATGACAGTCCAAAAAACAAAACCAAGATAGATAAGACAGAACTACTCACAGCGACCATCCGATCTCCGACCCTCACTTGAACCTTCTCACCACCTGCCATCCCCGAGCGCGACCCATACGCCGAATGACCTTGTCCAGCTCCTTGTCCAACAAGCTGCGGATCGATCACGTTTTGCTGCTGATGATGATACTGCTGCGGCTGCATTGATAGCGGTACCGTTGTTGATGTTGTCGCTGAAAGAGAATGTCCGGGATGTCCGGTCCTGTGCGTGTTCTCCGATGTTGCATCCTCCACAGAACTCGTTTGACCACCTCGCTCCTGCTGCACCTCATTTCCTTCCAACCCATCATCATCATCCATTTCTTCCTCTCTCGTCACCGCTTCTTGGTCACCACCATCACCATCACCACTACCAGCCTCCGCTCGCTTCCTCGCTCTGTATTCCGCCTTCCTCTTCCGCTCCTTCTCCCTCTTCAGCTCCATTGCGATAAACTGCCCAACGGCTTGTTCCCGTACATTCGCGAGCGCGGCGATCCGTGATGTTGCTGTTGTTGTTGTACTGGTGTTCGTACCAGGGAGAGCTGCTAGTTTGGATAGTGGGAGAAGAGAAAGTCGTGTAGAAAGAAGGGATTGCAGTGCCTCGTCCGCTACTGAACTTGATGTTGAATTCGTAGTTGCAGGCGGCGCCGGTGCCAGCGTGCGACGGGACGGAGGTGGAACCGTAGACGAGCGCTGAGCATTCGAAACGGCAAACTGTGGCCGACCGTACGTGTTCATTCCATTATCATCATCATGTCCACCTTCCGATACACCGCTCTGCGCCATCCCAACACCGCCGTGATATGCCTGCTGCTGCCATACCTGTTGCGCATACCCGGTGCCCGGCGTTCCTCCTTGCGATATCGCGCCATACTGGGGTTGAAGCTGCTGATATTGGCTCTGCTGAAGTTGAAATGGATGGCGACCATGTGCCATGGTGGGCGGCCTTGCCTTAAGTGCTCGACTTGGGACGTTGCTGGGTTGTCAGCTCAAGGCACAAACGGTCACCAGAAGAGAGCATATGGTGGGCGTCCGAATGTCCCAGCTTTATCGCATGTTTAAGGGACAATAGTCCCGTCAATATCGCTTCGGGCATGAAGGGGGGGTCCGGCAGTTTCAAGGGGTTTTTAAGCTGGCTTTTAGCCCTTTTTAGTCAAACGGTACCGGAACAGATAATTAGAAGAGGCCTGAATGAAGGCTTGCGCTGCCTATGTAATATGTATAGTCCGTATACGTTAGCTGTACCAGTATGGCGTATCGAACGCTTCAGCTCTCCAGCTGCTGACAGCAGTATTAAGATAGATACAAGTCTCAAAATCTCAAATGGACCTCAGCTGAGCGCAGCAAAGATTCGCAGGCGGACCACTGCCCGGATACCCGGAGTGTGAGACACAGGGTATGATCTTTCCAGCTATCTTTCCCTTTCTCCAAAGGTTGATTTGTTCCAGCTACTATGATAGATGGGGTTGCTTCCTATATTTGAGACGATCGTCTATGGCTAAAGTTTCGGCTGAATTTGAGAAAATGAGCAAAGTTTTCGGGAAAAAGGCTGTGTAAGAGAAAGGGATGCCTTTCAAATGCACTTCGACAGATGTGAGTTCTCTGCTCCTTTTTACTGGTACATGTAAAGTGCTTTACCGCCTGCCTATATATACTTCAGCATGGATATTGCGGATAGACGACAGTGTTTGCTCATTCACCCTCTTCCGACCGTCGCTGAGTATGGCTATTAAAATACGGACAGGCCGGTA
>JASBWV010000052.1:0-31503 GCA_030039215.1 Naganishia onofrii
AGTTGTCCAGGCGACTTGGCCCGGATTGCATCGTTCTAGCCTATCTAGATGATGTGTATATCCTCAGCAAAACCGACGAAACCTTGGACGAAGTACAAGACTTCTTCGCCGTAGTTGGAACGACGCTGAATCTAAACGCGGCCAAGTCTTCCATTACCTCTATTGGAGAGATAAAGGCTCGTGGCATGAACATGCTGGGTTCCTGCGTTGGTCCGTCGTGGGCACGAAAGCCCTTCCTCGAGAAGAAAATTACGGAACTCGAGGAAAAGGTCAACAAGCTGGTCGACGTACCTCATCAACATGCACTGTTGCTACTCCGACAGTGTATGCAGCAGGACCTTCGCCATCTTCAAAGATGCCTAGTCTCGCACGATCTAGAGTTGGAATGGAAGAAACTCGACGCAATCTTGTGGAATGCGGCTCTTCGACTTCGAAGCTCAGCCGACCCTCCCAACCCGGTGGAAAGAGACTTCACCATTATGTCGCTTCCGGTCAAGCTGGGCGGTCTGGGACTGTTGTCTTACAGGACGTGCGCTCCTCTGGCCTACGCCGCAGCATCAGAGACATCTGATAAGCTGTTAGAGCCTTTACTCGGACCGCCTCCTTCGCCTCCGACATTGACTGATGCCGAGGATCCCGAGTCCATCTCGCCTCAGCGAATCCGATGCGGCAAGGCTTTCGAAAGGCAACAGGAAACACTCCTCCAAACACTCGACGACCACCAAATAAAAACCGTCCTAGAATCGGCGTCGGGTCTTGGAAGGAAGTGGCTTTCGGTTATACCGTTTCATCAAGGTCTTCGCCTCACCGATTTCGAGATCTCGGCCGCCCTTCACCATCGTACGCTTCACCCGGGATCGGCTGTCTGCTCAATGTGCGGGATCCTCAATTCGGCCGGACACGCCGAAGTCTGCACGAAAGGCACGAAGTGGACTATCGCGCGTCACGAGCAAGTCAAGTACGCAATCAAGCGGGCTTTAGAGACAGCCGAGGGTGTCCAAGTAAGATTGGAGCCTTTCATCGCCGACACCCACCGCCGTAACGATCTCCGAGTCACCGGCTCGGAGGCTTCTGGGCTGTCGAATCACGAGTACGACATTACCGTCGTCTCACTCGCCCGCCGTGATGCAGTCGCGACCTCACATTCCGCCCCATATTCAAACAACTAAACCTGCGGAAAAGGGTCATGCGCTCATCAAGAAGTTCTTGGACTCGAAGGCTGCCGAAAAGCGACGACGTCTACCGACCAACAACATCCCATTCACTCCTTTGGTCTTTACCGTAGGAGGGATAATGGATGACGACACAGCCAAGTGTCTGAAAGCGTGGCAACAATCGATCACCCCTTCAGTGTTCTCGACTCTCTGTCAGAACCTGTCTTTGACCTTGTTGAGAGCGAAAGCAAAGAGCTTTGTTCTCTAGGCACGAATCGCTTTTTACCTTGATAACATCGCTTGCTATCCTTAGCGTTAGTCTCATGGTCACAAAAGTTAGAATGTATAGAGTTCCCTTCCTTCTTGAATTTCCTTGAAAACTAGTTTCAATCAACTTAGTGCTTTTACCCTGTTGTATGATTAATGTAGAACCCTATGGCCTAACCCTACCCTAACCCTAACCCTAAGATACGAAAGAGAAACGGGCACCTCTTTGCAAAAACTATCATACCAACAGAGAGAGGAGGACTTGGATAGAGATGACAGCTTGCGCGAAATGCTACGAGATGGAGCGGAAAGTACAGGTTACAGAGCTTTCTTGGAATCGTGATCATAAATAGTATTAACATATGTATGTCATGTATCATGTGAAAGTTGCATACTGAATTCCTGATAAACTGATAAAGTGAAATCTTTATCAGTCGGAATCATCGTCACTCTCTTCCCAAGCTTGCTTCGCTTCCTGGATGCTCAACCCCGCTTTCACCATTATAGCGATTGCTTCGGCTCTTGCTTTCTTGCTTTCCAGCTTGAGTTTCTTCTCGTCCAATGCGAGACGTCGGTTATCGCTTTCTCCCTTCGATGCGAGATATGCACTGATATCCTCGAACTTGACAATTCCGGTCGGCCGACCAGATCTGCTGGTACAGCTGGGATTGGCGGAGCCTACCCTCCTCCTCTTCTTGACCCGACCTGCCCCGTCTTCGTCCCCATCCTCATCGTCTTGCTCGTCATTATCACCGTCGTCCTCATTGTCGTTTTCCTCCTCGAAATCCCACTTTCGCAATCCTAGAGCGCAAAGTATATCCTCTTCCGCTTCTCTGCCGCCTTGGGATTCGATGCTGGAGTAGATTCTCTTTGGCATCTACCCGCGCGTTCACCGAAAGCTCCGGCGAGGGCATTGTAGTATTTGCACCGTTTGTCCAACTCCCTCTGGTAAGGTGATCGCCCATCTCCCTCTACTTCCGGCTCCAGGGAATAACTTCCGGCACCGGTGCTATTGAGCCAAGTCAGCGCTTTTTTGAAGCTGTCTTCGATGGCGCGGATCTTGGCGGCGATGGCGTCCTTGCTACGAGGATCGAAACCGTCTTCGTCCAGGTGTTTACTGACGTCGATGCAACATTTATCCTTGTGACCGGTAGACTTCGCGTCTTTCCATCTCTTCCATCCTCCTTTCGCCAGCCAATCTACCAAGCTTCCTTCTGCGCTGAATCCATCCGATTCTCTTTTCTTGTCCCACCGATTGTAATCGCGTCCTGTACCAGAGCCACCAGGCCTTTGCGACTGCGGGGATTGCTTTCCTCCGCGCGACCCGCGACCTCGTTTTCCTCCCTGTGTCATCGCACCGCTTCCGAAAGGATCATTGACCGAGGCTTGACTAGCGACAGAATCAGTCGATGTGGGCGGCTGGGAATCCAGAGGGAAGGGGAACGGTCGAGGAGAGGGAGACCAGGAGAAAGGGGTGGAATCCTAAGATAAGGCGAGCGCGCTTGGTGTCGCTCCGTTCCCGAAACCCGCTTGAGGTATTGACGACGCTGCCGGACCGGTTATAGCCCATGGAAAGGGGCCTGCGATATGGGGGGAGGAGCCGGAGGAGATCGGCTCATTCGCGATGGGCGGAACAAAATTTGAAGTGGTCCGCGACACATCGGGAGACGCGGAAGGCTGACGGACGGACGCCTAACGTCGACGAAACAGTCTGTCAGTATCCCAGAGCGTCGGAGCGTCGTGTCTACTCACATCCGAGCCCAATGGCCGAGCCCTGACACTCACAGCTGGCGTTGATGGTGCGGAAGTTGCAGCTGGAGGAGGCATGTTTTTGCTGGGTTTGGCGTTCGGGAAAGCCGCCCCTTCCTGTAAAAGGGACCGCTGTGATTTCTGAGCCCTGGTGCTGGCCATCTGATCCCCTGCTAATTGCTGTCGAGGCTGTGAATGATCCCCACACGGAAGAGGAAGATGAGGAGTGACTTGCAGTACGAGCTGCAGTACGTGAATACCTCTTCACTTCACCATTATCCTTGTCACATGAGGGGGAAAAAGCGATCGGAGCGACTGTTTTTGGCTACAACTGAGAGATCACAAGCGCAAGTCCAGTTCAAACGACGATTTGGCTGATGTGCTCCATCTCGGCCTTGTGATGTTTTTTGGCTGGCGTTTTAGCGCGCAGTGATCTCGCTTGTGATCTAGAGATCACTTTCAGAGTTCACAACGAAAAGATCACTTATATTTGAAACCCCCTTAAGCATGCCGCTACGATGGAATGTGTAACCACTTTGCATGACTTTTATACCAAGTAACCTGCGCTTTGCAACCACAAATTGCTGATTGATGTAGTGGTTAGCATATCAGATTCTGACGCAATATTCAGCGTTCTGGATACCGGGGTTCGAATCCCCGATCGGCATATCTCATATCTTTTTGCGATTTTTTATTTTCTTGCGATTTTTCCCAAACTGTTTTCTTGCCTCTGCTTGCGCCCTCTGCCAACCTGCCTTGTGAATCATTCAACTCCATGCTGCGAGCATTGTGGCATGCCTACAGACGTTCGTTTATCTTCCACCACCAGAGAGTACCGATTTGGCGGACCGAGGACGCACGTGCTGTTATGGACGAAGGATTAGCTAAGCTGAGACTTAGCGACTAGACCGGGAGGCCATCGTCGACAGGACGGGACAAAACTAAGGGCTATGACAGTGGACTTGAACCACTACTGATCACGTGTAAGGGGAAACACCATGATGTCGACATACGGTCTTGCTCTGGGAAGCAAAGATGGATCACAACGAGAAAAGGTAACGAGCAGAATGCCCACTCTATATAGTACTCAGATAGCTGGTCAAACAAGTGTTTGGGCAGCTGGAAGCATTCAAAGTAACAAATCTGGATAGTCTAGTATATCTGGTAAAGGGTCCTTTGATCCTTTAGTCATGTCGCTGGCAAGTAGTTACTGTTACGTAACGTACGTAATACACGCATCAGAGCGTCACCGTTGTATTGGAATACTGGGCCCAGAGTCCCGATGAATAATTCAATCTGAATAAAATTATTCATGGTCATGCCAAAGGCTATGTTTATTAGATATGAATGTGCTTATTACGTAAGACGGGACTGCTATTTACCTAAAGGTGAGAGACAAGTGTGGCTAGTCCTTGGATAGTCTTGCACTCAAGGTAGCGTCGGAATTAAGAGGCAATCAAAAGGTGAAATAAAAGTTATTAGGCAGCGTTACAACAGAGGGGGATTCCCTTCCTATATATACTTATCAAAACCATCCCTTGTCCATCGGGGAAGGTATCATTCGGGAAGGCAGATTTGCAGATATCGTCCGAGAGGTATTCGGATGCTTTGCTGACATATCAATAATTTAGCTATTCGAATAGTTGACCAGTACCCAGGTAGTACAGATGTATTTGGATATGTGGAATATACTAAAATAATTGGGTCATGTCCGGATACTTCCTGTGGGCAAGTGTTTTGACCTTCACCAAGTGGCAAGAGGAATCCTAGATGAAGTGAGGTAAAGTTCAGGAGGCATATGATGACATAAGCTGCTGTACTAGCACAATACTCTGGGTGCTGGACTGCAGTTGGTTTTCTTCCTAAAAGGTTGTACAGAATCATTACAAGTCAATCAATGGATCCTTTGGTTTAGCACGAAGGCCTGTGAGGTTGAGGAGAAGGACCTTGGTTGAGAGCGAAGGCCTGTAAGGCGAAGGCGAAGAACTTTGTTGGTGGAGGCAGGTACTAGAATAGTACCAAGGCGGAATTGGCAGGTGACATTCCTGACACGTGTCTAATGAATGCGAACCCGCTAAAGTGGGCAGTCGCGGTTACGTTTCGGCTCCTGTTATATCGACAATCGAGCACCAGACTGAGATATAGTCTCCAGTCGCGAGAATTCAATTCTATAAGGAATCAGTAATCCAATCATAGATTCATAGGAGTGATCAAAGTATAGTAGTTGATCGACGTAATCTGCCCTTTAGCGACACTCTATGCTTCGATCGAGCACCTGTGGCAAGAGCTCTGTCTCTACATCAGAACTTAGTTTCACTGGTACTGCGCCCATATTGAACCTAATTACCTGACGGAAAAGGTATATATGCCCTATGGTTTTAGTCATTTTGATTATTGATTTGCTATTCTCGCGCAAAGTTCCTGTCAAGAATAATTGCTGATCGTTCGGTATTTCAATCACGATTTTAGTCATGGTATGATGTTGGGTGGGTATATTCTGATAGCAGTAGTCTGGAGGCATTTCATCTCAGCTGAAATCTAGATTCCTCCTCCTTGCCCCCTCATGCGAAAATTCGGAAAAGGTGTAGCTCTTGGGACTTGACGGAGTCGGGGGCTACATTATATCCACTTTCGGCTGAGGTCGACTTCGCTTGGTGATTGTACACTTTGGTTCACCGCCCGCTGGAGAAACCGATGAAGTGTTGTTTCTCAAGGAATCGAAGGATATATGCATGTCCGACTGCTACAATCTAATAAGTTTATAAATAATTAGCACCATTTTCCCCTTCTGTCAATCGCCTTTCACCCTCAATCTGGTCGTTTCCTTGCAGCAGCTCAGCTCTGTTTTATCACAATGTGAACATACTTTAAAATAACTATGGCAGGCCAGTACCTCCGTTCCCAGCCACTACATTTGCGTCACACTACGGGAACTCGACATCCCTCCGCATATATAACCTGTAGAATTAGTTACGGTGACCTTCTGTATAGATTTTAAGCTCAGAATCGACTGTTTTTATGCCCTTTACTGCCGTCTACACGTAACGCTTCTCCTACGTCAGCTATCGAGGTAGGTAAGAATGTTTCTGAGCACCACATCCTCTTTGCATGTCATGCGCTAGCATATCTATTGATTCCGTTCACATTCTAGTACGTACTTGACTTCATCTGGACGACCAGTTCCTGGCAAGTTTTGTTTTCCTGTGGTACCATGACACGAGCGGCCTCTCAATCTCGCTACAAACTCAACTTTGAGGCAGTAATCCGCAGCTATTTCCTTGACTTAAGGAATTTTTCGAGCCCGCATTATCAATCCTCCTCAGGGCGCAGTTCCCTCCTAACTCGTTCTGCCTTCTCAAATACCCTCATCAGCGGAGCCAAAAGGTTTGAATAAGCCCGTGAACGCGAGATTCATAGTTGTCGAACAATAATTCAACAAGAGCACACAAGCTTGCTCTACAACATCAACCCGCAACTGTCAAGACCAAACTCCGAACAGAAGTCATATAGCACCTCGGTAACAATGCGAATCGGTAATAAACGACCTCAAAACCCATGAAACTCGGGTTTCGATATCGATACCCATCCGATCGGGACATTAGCTATGGTATCAAATTCCATCACGCCTGTTCTTGACCGGGCATTTGCGTTGGATAGATTGGCTAGAAACGTGTGTTGGATGTAGACAGACATTGTACGCAACACCAGTGATAAGATGACGAACGACGTGTTGCCATCATAGCGGGTTACGGGAATGAAATGAAACGTAACATAATGTACCACCAAATGCTAACAGTCTGATGTGAAGCTGATGTAGGACATAAGTTCACCAGCGATCGTGAGTCGAGCCAAAGAAGTGGTCACATTTTTGGTTCTCCTTGTAAGGGGACAAGCGTGACTCTCTGGCCCAAAAGTAGGTCAGGTGAACGATGCAAATCGCCGTCAGATGAAGTAGTTGGGGACTTGCTAAGCCAGTGTTGAGCCAGCTGAATCCCCCACGCGCCAGTCCAACTCATTCATCTATCTCTCGAGAAAGTAAACGGGCCCTAAAGCTAACCGACATTCAATAACAACATAGACATCGGTCCCTTATATCACACGTGATTTAAGGACGGTACGCTCCCGCTGAGCCCTTACTGATCTCACCTGTAACATTGATGAGCTTTGTGCTTCGTACAAGCTTCCGTTGCAGAATCGCAGAATACTCGTGCGCAAAAAAACACAGAAAAAAGAATGAAGCAAAAGTTTGATGCCGATCGGGGATTCGAACCCCGGTATCCAGAACGCTGAATATTGCGTCAGAATCTGATATGCTAACCACTACATCAATCAGCAGGTCGATGTTAGCGAAGCTCTGTTCTGCAATCAGTCCATGCTGAGCGTTTCTCCATTTGATCTTTTTTGAATCCGTTCACCGTTCAAGACGCAGTTCAATTCCGATTCCTGGATAGATTTATAGCAGGCAAGGATCAACCAAGTATTGTGGACGAGAAGGTGATATGTACCCGGGAACATGTGTGTTCATCGAGAGATAGCGGAATATCCCTAGGAAGCCATTTCGCAAGATCTCTGGAGGCGACCTTACAAGACCGCTGGAACCCAGTCTTCAAGTTGCCCTTGCAACGCTTATCGTTTTTCTGGGTGCGCTAGACAGCTCGCTAGACAGCTGTCTCGACTCCGTCCACCTTCTCAAATGGGGACCTCTGCTGTAACTTACGGGACCAGACGTTGGCGATAAGTACGTAAATATAAACAAACAGACTTCGAATCGATGGTCTTTCAAAATAGCCGCAGCGCGAGTGCCCTACATCCGTCCACTTTTCACAACACCTTTGCAAACAAGTACAGCATCATCTGCTCGGATCTAGTTCCAAATATGTTCCTTGACAGCTCGCTTGGCTCCTACCGAAAGCTCGATTAGGTTTGCTCAAGATGATGTTGTTTGAGAAGCAAACGAACCGGATACAGCAAGTGGGTGGAGATCCAGCAATCGCTGCAAACAACGTGTTGTTCGATGTCGAAACTTGGTATACATAAGAGGGCAGGAAATGGCGCCTCGCAACTTTTTTCTGAACAGCTGGCTGCAAGTCGAATCGCAACGCTCAAGCTTTCCTTTTGGGACCCCGCTCAACAATGCCCTCATACCTGCTCGCCGGCTTGGCCCTTCTCGCAGGACATAATACATTTCTCCAAACCGCCGCCCATGATGACAACAAGATCTCAAACCGCATGCAAGAATTCGTGGCAGATCAGCAACCAATATCGATCAACTTTGCACATCCGATGAAAAATAGTCGAAAGTGGGGAACTGCGACGCCCAAGCTCGAGAATGGAATGCCCCGTATGCGAAGGCACGACAGACGAGTGAGTGTCGGCCCTCACATCCTCGCCTCCTTGATACTGATCGATAAAACGCCTGTCCTCTAGCAAGCAAGTGCAGCCTTCACCTCTACTGCCACTCAGACCTCTTCCTCCGCTGGGCCTACTCCGACCGCCGGGCAAGTCGACACGAGCGTATACAAAGCTGGCCTCGGCTGGACATCAGAATCTGGAACGCAATGGGGCGACTTTACACCGGATTCATCGTCTACAGTTGCCAAGAGGGATGGTAGTCACAATGCGCTGTCCAACCGAATGGCGGGAAGCGTTATCGGATGGTAAGCATCGCCATCCCAGATCGATCGCACCTGCACGTCGCTGAGACGTCTATCTGTTCGCACGGTAGGACATACGATTGGAATTCACACATCGTCCCCGGCACTCCGCTAGATCAACTCGATTTTGTGCCGATGGCTTGGGGCCCAGGTAGCATTGACGCATTTGCCGCTGATTCCGCCAACTTTGATGCGCTTGGAGTCAGCCACTTGCTAAGTTTCAACGAACCCGATGTAAGCTGCTCTCCTAATAGCGGTCTTGCACACGATCTCATTTGAATGTCGTCCCGATTGGTAGCAACAATGGGACGCTGGCGGCTCGAACACCAGTCCTTCTGACGCGGCGACGTCCCACCAGCGGATCTTCAACTCGACCTTGGCAGCCAAGTACAGGATCGGATCACCGGCTGTTGCAAGAGGAAGTAAATGGTGGATGGAGGTTAGTCGCAGTCGAGCGATGTGGAGTGCACGCTTACCAATGTCTTGATACGCTACAGCAATGGATCACAGCGTGCGCCGGTGCCTGTGCTTATGGTGCGTTGTGCAGTTTCGCCGCTCCCGTTTGCAATGATCAACTGAACTTGTTGCTGTAGATTTCGTGCCTCTCCATTTCTACGGTACCAACGCCGACGACATGATTAGCTACATCGAGGACTTTTTGACGTCGTTCGGGAAACCGGTGTGGGTTACCGAGGTAAGCACTGCTAAAGCTTGCCCCTCGTACCGAATGTATGCTGACGTTTTGACGCGTGCAGTATGCTTGTCTGGGTATGTTGGCAGAGAACCACTCCTGGGAACTCAACGATTAATTTTCCCCGTGCTATTTAGATTTCGGGTCAAATCCCGCCTACATCTGCACAATGGATGAAACCATGGAATTCAATCGCAAGATCCTGGCCTACATGTATAACGAGCCGCGGGTGGAACGATACGCCGCCTTTGGTTCTTTCACGAGCTGGGCAGCTTCCGGGAATACTAATGCGCTCATGGATGGCGACGGACATATCAATGATTTGGGACGGCTGTATGCGACGACGACTTAGGATGTTGTAGCTATCAAGGAGTCCTGATGTTGCGCGCAGTGAGGTGTTCGGCGATATTAGCGATTGGCATATATGAATAGAGGAAGCGACAATGTATCGATAGAGTAAACATATTTCACATTGGTTTTGAAAGAGCTGTCAGTCATGTCGCCAACGGTGTGTAGGGGTCAGGATTAGGCTGGAAAACATTGTGAGGCCGCGCCGCCTTGGCCAAGTCGAGTCACGGATCAAAGAGCATGGAATGCGATGCAACAATCAGCCAATACAACTCGCTCGCATCCCAACTCACGACGTCCCGTCATCCAGCGCAGCCTCTCTATCGCTCCGCTCAGCCAATATCCGCCTGATCATCGTGCTACTCATCTTTCCCGCCTTTAACCGTTCTTGATCCGTTTCCCCATTTAGTCCATCATTGTGCAAGGCTGCTTTATGCGCACTATTGTTTTCAACGTCGCTGGCTCCTGCAATCGCTGCAAGCGACTCGGACGAGGACGATATTACGTCTATGACAAACACATCGAGCGGCGGGAAGCCCTTTTCTTTGCGGATCTTGACGACTATTGGTACAAAGTATCAGTGTGCATCCGTCCGCATCATGTTAATCTTGAGCGGACAAACTCACTAGCCTCCCCTCCACCGACGCTCTCCCGACTGACGACCAGCGCCTGTACATCTGCACGCTCCCCCGTAGGTCCAGCAACATCCCGCAACTCTACAATCTCGTATTCCAGTTTGTCGTCCAGCGATTCGAGAAATGCCCGTGTCCGAGCCATGCGCGTTTGTATAGGTTCGAGTTGTTCCGGATGTGCTTTGGAGACGAGCAGGTCGTCGGCTAGTTGGAAATACGGTCGGACGTAAGCGATGTTCAGTCGAGACGAAGATGGTACGTACCCGAAACACCGACAATCAGTCTCCGTGCGGTGATCCATACCGCCATGGATAGCAAGATCTTGTGCCCAGCATGCAAATGATCAAACGTTCCTCCAAGCGCAACTACCGGGTATCTTCCGCCGGTTTCAAGTGGTATCGAGGTGGGTATTGGCTTTGCATGCGGGGCTGGGATGATTGGTTTACCGGGTGAGAGTAGCGGCGGCAGTGTCGTGACTGTATGCGGCGGTGGCGGAGATGCGAATACTTGAAGCGCCGAGGCGTCTGCAAGAGGGATCAGTATTAGCCTGTATCACTGTTTAATGTAAACATGTATTCAAAGTCATCCAAGCGTCCACGATACACCAGTCAAACAAGTGTCAAATTTCCGTAACTTTGGTTTGCGCGTTCCTCGGACGTATACATTGATCGCAAAACGAGCACGATTGCAATATCGGGCCATCGAGAAGCAGTCCCAATAAACAAACATGCGATTCCTTGGCCATCTCGCGAGCCTTCTGCCCAATGAGTACTGCAACACTTGATGAAGATCACCAAGCGGGAAGGGAAACACCTTCCGTACGGATCGTCAACATCCGTCCTCCGGCAATTGTTCCCCTTCACGCAGCCAACCGCGCAATCATGTCATGTACCGCCGCCTTGGTTTCACAGACCCGACACCAAGGGCAGAGAGATCGTTCGTCCGCCAGTTGCATACACACTACGTATAGCCAAAGCCATGACGGCTGATCATACGAAGACATCTGAATGTCGCGGACGAGAAACCGCCTTGCCCGTTCCATAGTATCGACGTACACGCCGCTCTGGCGATACAGTAATGTACACAACGGCTTCAATGACCATGAAACGAGAGTGTTTTTGCAACGAATCAATGAGACCACTCCTTTACTCTCTGGCGCACGTCTCTTCATTTATTCCAACGTCGTCGGACTCCTCCCGGCTGTCTGGAATCGTAATCAAACTTGCATACAGTCTCTCCTTCCGAGCCATTGGCAGCCGCTGGCTCGTCTAAATGCGGTCTCGTAGCTCTGACGTTCCACTCATTTGACCGCTCGACGGCCCACTGGCTACACACAGCGCACGCAGGCTCCTCCTCCATCCACCTCGACTCCTTGCGTGATCTTACAAACCACATCCACCTCGAGACTCGACGCTCGTTTTCCCGTCGACTCCTCGCGTGCAATCTCCATCACGTCGCCTTTCGCCACCGTGGTCTCCCTACTTCTTGTCCTTCATGCGCGCGCGCACGCACGTGGGTTTGCAGACTTTGCATACCTGATTCTCCGTGTTCACACGGGACGCGGTACACTGCAAATTCGCAAGACACGCTCGACACCCGGACGTGTGGCACTGCCAGACACCAAGCTGATAGCCTCGCTAGGGAAGCAAGGACACAAGACGCTCGCACAGCCCTACATCGGCGCTTCGGCGGACGCACAGGTGAACTGGTGCTCTCGCTCGCTACACTCGAGCGTCCTACGACGGCCGCGGAGAGGCAGGAAGCACTGACCCTCGGCCGCACGGCGGCGGCCTCGGTGAATTCAGGAAGAACAGAACGCTCGTGCAGCATACGCCGCGGTCGTTAAGAAGGAGCAAAGTCCTTCGGACTTATCGCCTGCGGCGCAAGGTGCTGAATCTCGCTCCGCTCGACTGACACTCGGCCGCACGGCGGCGACCTTGGTGAAGACAAGAAGAACAAGACGCTCGTGCGGCATACGCCGCACTTGGGGAGAGTCCTCCGGACTAGTGGCCTGCGGCGCAGAAGTCTCGCTATCGCTCGGAAGAGCTCAATCTCAACCCCAAGGCACTCACCAACAACAAAAACCCTGTCCCACCTCCCCTTCACCCTCCCTACCTTCCCAGCACCACCACCACCACCACTCCCCGCCCACCCCTCCAACCACACATCCACCTGCAACAACTCCCTCCCGCCTCCCAACGCCGCCACCTCTCTCGCGGCATACGCATAAACCAGCCCTAGAAACCTCTGTACCGTCTCCCACCCTGCTCTCCTATCCCTCCCTACCTCTCCTTGCTCATCGAACAACTGGGTGGAACCATGGAAGACGATCGTTATCTGTGTCGTGGTGCGTTGGATGGCGCTTCGTATGGCGGTGTGGTACGGTTGTGGGTCAAGTAGTTGTCCTAGAGTCGTCAGGGGCACGACCAGCGCCGTCCGAGAGTAAGTTGCGTCGTTTGACATGGTTGTTGGACTTGGTTTGTCGTCGTCCTCGCTGAAGAAGACCAACAGATGTGAAGAACGAGATAAGCTCGAGGCCCAGGAACGGCAAGTGGCGCCCCCCCTAGGTGCGCCCAAAGTAAGTAATCCCATTGATAGGAATTTCAATCTTCAAACCTTCAATCTTCTTCATCTTCACCTTCTTCCTGTTCATTCTTCTCCAAGGCAAAGACGAACACGCGGTACTGCAATCATGTCAGGTAACGTACACCCCTCTTTCCCATCCTATAACCAGGCGCTAACCCAAGATGGCAAGAAAACAGACGTCAAAGCCCAACTGGCAGCCCTCGCCGCACGTCAATCAGGCGGCAAAACATCAGATCCGGCAGCCCTCTCAGTTCCATCAGCAATCAACGCACGTATCCCCTCGGTTCCGGACATTGATACGTCGAAGAAGCCGGCGGCGGGCGCAGGTGTAGGTTCCAGTTCGAAAAAGGGTGGCAAGGCCAAGGGGAAAGCAGTGTCGGCGAAACAGGCAAAGAGGGCGGAGAGGGCAAAGGAGAGGGCAGAGGAGTTGGGTGGGCAGTTGGAGAAGAAGTTGAGGGAGAAGGAGGGGAGGAAGGTGAGTTCGAGCAGAGGGAGCGAGCGGGGGAGCGGCGAGGGAGCGGCGAGGGAGCGTAGCGACCGAGCGAAAGAGAATATCGAGCGACAGCGAGACTCCTGCGCCGCAGGCTACGAGTCCGAAGGACTCTTCCCGAGCGCAGCGAGCATCAGTCTCTTTCCGAGTGCGGCGTACGCCGCGCGAGCGTCTTGCTTTTGGCTTCGCCGAGGCCGCCGCCGTGCGGCCGAGGATCAGTGCCTTCTGCCTCTTCGAGGCCGTCGTAGGACGGCCGAGCATCAGTGACCTGCGCCGCAGGCAACGAGTCCGAAGGACTCTTCCCGAGCGCAGCGAGCATTAGTCTCTTCCCGAGGGCGGCTTTCGCCGCGCGAGCGTCTTGCCTTTGGCTTCGCCGAGGCCGCCGCCGTGCGGCCGAGCATCAGTGCTTGCTACGAGCGAGAGCGAGAATCAGTGTCCTCCGAGCGAAGCGAGAATCAGACGCTCTCAAGCCCAGCGAGCATCATTATCTTTCAAGCGTTGGCAGAAGCGAGTCTGAATAGCGGGGGAGGAAGCACTGCCTTTTGCTTCTTCGAGGCTATTGAACGGCTCAGGAGTGGTCCTCTTCATTGAATGCGGCAAGGGGCGAGCATCAGCGGAAGGAAAGAGGTACGATCTACCGAACATTGCCTTACTCGGCAGCGGTAGGGCGGAACAGAGCTTTCCAAGGGATCGAGCTCAAGTGTCTTCTCCGAGGGATGAGCGGCGGGACCTACGCTCGAAGCCGACATCTTTTCTACCGCAACGAGGCCCAAGGTCTTGGACCGAGCTACGGTGCCCGGACGACCACTTCCTCTCTAGCGCTAGCGTAAGACGGATGTTGCCAAAGTGACTTGTGTCTTTGCCTCTTGCAGGAATCGCTGCGGCCGTTGTCCTGCCGAGGCTCAGTGCATTTGGCCAACAAGCTACGACGTCCGCCAGATGGACCCTGCCCGAGCATCCCCCGGCGTAGACCGCACTGGACCTGCCTCCCGAGGACGGCGTACGCCGCTGTCGCCAAACGAGATTTGGCTTCATCCGAACGCGGCAAGCGAAGCGATGGTCTTGTTTCCTCGGATTTGCGCCGACGTTACTGCCTGCATTCAGTGACATGTGGCTTGTCGGGCGCGAGCTCCCGGGGACTTGTGGGCGTGCGTTTTCCTGTCTTACATCGAGAGCGCCGCAGGGTGGCTGAGAATCGGTCAGCGAACGAGGTGATCATACTTTCCGAGGAGGGCGTAGGCTGGCAAAAAGAGTTCTCGGGTTGTTTGCAACACGATGGGATGGCCACCGCAGGGTGATCTGTACGCGGCTGGCGGTCCATGCAAATCCCCTCATTCTTTCCGGATTCGGCAGCGGACACCCGCTTTCACCATCCCCATCGACAACGAATTAGGCCGTTTTCAGCGGCTCGATTCGGTGTCTTTCATTGTATTGCTACCATGTGTCCATGACACGTCGTTCCGCACCGCAGCTTGCCGGACAGGTCTTCGGAGAGTGGCCGAGTGGAACGAAGAATGTCACACTGGAGAATTGGAGTCGACGGTCCATAATTTGGTCGGAATAGGCTGGCGGACGGAAACAAGTCATCAGACGGCTGGGCGGTCACCGAATCACTCGCCGCTTCGATTCTAGTTGTCCTACGCTGTTCACTGTGAAACGGTAGAATCACAAGCGAGTCAGCATGTCTCTGACCAAGTCTGGCAGAGTAGGAGGTACCCGTTTTTCGCCGTTTCATCCGACGGCGACAAAAGCTGTTCAGGGAAGATCCTATGCGCCCGTTCTTCTCGTTTTTGGTCTCGGCTTCCGATCCGTCTACATCATGCCCCGTATCCCAAATAGTATACTGCGAACTGCTGCTGATCCTCTCCCATCTCTTGCGCAATAGGCACGCCGTGATCGTGCGAAAAAGGCATGGGAGTGATCGTTTCCGATGCATCTCGGTCGTCAAACCGGAAGAAGCTGGCAGCCTGGAGTCAAAGGTCGAGAATGCGGATAGATGGGGCGGTGTAGGAGGTTGCAAAGAAAGGATTTTGTAGACACGTTGGTCATTGGGGAGTCACGAACAGTATCGTCGTATCGCTTCACATATAGAACGCTCAGGTGTGAACCTTTGTGCTTGTATCATCATCAATGTATCACCACATGTACAGAATACGTGTCATCCGCTGCATAAACCATGCTTGTGCTATTCATCTAGATTTCTTATACAACAGTATCATTCATGCAATGAGTGTTATTAGGACTTTTGATCATTTTGAGAAGCAGAGCTGCGACGCTCGTACTCGGCTCGTCCATCATCGGTATCAATCACTGCCGATCCTCCCAAACCACTTCCTCAGATCTTTGTTCCATCCACTGCTCTCGTCCGGAATCGCTTGATGAATGTATCCGCCTAGACCAGGACATTGATATTAGGTCGCTCGCAAGACGTGAAGGAAACCGAGACGACATACCTTGGCATCCAACACAGACCACTTGACCGCCTGTTTCCCATTCAGAATCAGCAACATCCGCCCTTTCTCTTGCCCTTTCGATTCGTCTACCCTGCCATTCCCCTCTCCTTCAGGTACTGCCGAGTTGTGTGGATCAGTCTCCATATGATCACCCTCAACTCGAGCCCACGAGCGTGGAGATGTGGCTGATGTGTCTAGCGATTCGGAAGCCGGTTCAGGCACTAGTAGCGGGACAAACAGAATTTTCCCGACCTGTACGACCAAACATAGAAGGTGTAGTGTCAGAAACGTGCTACAGGGCGTGCTACAGGGTATAGGGAAATCAAGCGGATCAACTCACATCACATTTCAGCCGTAAACGCTCCGTATCCCGCCCACCCTGATCTAGATGATCTTTCCACTCTCTATTTGCCATTCCACGCAACGTCCGCCTCCACTCCGGCATCGTCAGATCTGGTTCCACATCCTCTTCGTCATCTTCTTCGTCGCTCTCTCCGTCTTCCTGCGCTTGTTCTTCTGCCGGATCTGGACATTCCAGAGACTCGTCCCAATCCGGGTCGTACGTGCTTCCGCTCACGTAGATTTGGCCTTGTACCGAGGTAACAAGAGCGGTATGCGGTCCATCGTCAGGAGAGGCGGTGAGAACCGAATGTAGTGCGTTGCGGAGGTGTGATGGTATCAGAAACATTGTCGAGTATGTTTTATCAGAGCAGGAAACACAAGAACCGGATATGAGGAATGCTCTCTTCTTGTTGAACAACTCCGGAATGATAGGCTCGGGGCGCACCCCTCCACTTGCAATACTGGTGTCTGGTGTACAACTCGTTCGAACCGTCTATTCTATTTACAACTAATCATACTCCCATATCCCTGCTCAACATCTTCAAACACGCCTTGGCGATTTCCCTCGCATCCACTTCGACAGCATCTGCCGCATCCACAGCTGTAGGCACACCCCTCCCTTCCGCACGTCCCGAGTCGTTGTGATCTACCGGCTCACCCGGCGGCGGGTCCAATGTTGCTCCCGTCGGCCCACTCTGCTTGGCCACCCATACCGTTGGCAGTTGGCCCGCGCCATTATACGTCGCAATCTCAAGGAGGATCGGATACAGATGAAACAGATGTGCACGAGGGGATTGTAGCAGTGCTTGCTTGAGCGGTGAAATTGAATGGGTTCCTGCAGTCACCAGGACAAGGGTTAGCTAAACTAAACGAAGCGACAAAACAAGCCTGACTTACCATCAGCGGTCATCACCGCTCGCAACCCATCTTCCCATACTTGAAGATCAAGTAGCCTCTGCAGGATATACACCAACTCTTCCTCCCTCACGCGCTCGAACGGCATCGCTCCGCGCAAAGGCAGCTCATCAAGGTATGCCATCAGAGCAGCCTTGCATCGACTGACGAGCAAGGGCAAGAAAAATCCAGCTGTGCGGCGAGCGGAAGGGATATCATCGACTGTACCAAAGATACATTACAGAATTAGCTCGATTGCTTGCATTTCCATCACCAGAGAGCACTTACCGACAGAAGTCCGCGAAGTGACAATAAACAGCAAATCAAAACACCAATAGTGAAACCTCTCCCTCGGAAGCGTCTCAATCTCCCCCGCCGCGCCCCCGTTCGCCGTCCCAGCTCTCCACAACTGCGTAGCAGAATGCACAATCTCCGCCAAAGCCTGCAACGTCTGATCAGACATCCCCTGGTATCCGAGAACCGGCAAAAGGTGGGTTTCGAGCATGTGGAGGAACGGCCAGTCGAGTGATTCTTCTTTCTCCCGTTCCGAAGGGGACATGTCGGAGAGGCTTGAACTAGATGGACAGCACGATGAGGGAGGTCCGAAAGTCCGTGGTACGACCGACTTACCAGTCTGCTAATAATGTTGCTCGGACTACTTCCACTATCTGCTGCCAAAGAGCATCATGCTTGTCGCGAGAGAGATCTAACATTCAGCCGTCAGTACTCGCATACGACGGAACAGGGGCGCGGATGTATCAAACCTTTGGCGATGGAAGAAACTTTTCTTGGCGCGTCTTTGAGCATGACTATAGCTGAATCCGTAGCCTGACGAGAGAAACGATCAGCCTATACTCGGTGACTTGCCGACTGCCCTACTTACTATCTGCCAGAGCGGTGCGTCGTCGCCATACTTGTTTGATGGTGGGCACTCGTACCTAAGTTTGATAGGTAGTGCCAAAGCCTGGAATACAATTCATCAGTAACCGATACAAAGAGCAAGGAAAATCCACTTACTCCCAACACCCTCTCAAACGCCCCACTTTCATACACTGCCTTTTCATTCGCGTATTTTGTGAATATCGACGCAGCAAGTGGCATCGCCGTCTTACTCAGCGCAATAAATGTTACCTGCTTTGCAACCTGTTTCTTATTGTTGGTGTAAGGCAACGACTGATCCACGTATTCAAACGCCCCGATAAAGGCCAAGGTGATGTATTCCGCCAAATCGCAAAGAATGCTTGAAATGATAGGCGAATATGCCTCGCCACCTGCCGTGCGGACGAACTCCATTGCCGAGTTTTGTACTGGTGTCATTGCATCCACATCAGAGGCGTATGTCGGGGATCTGCTATATGTGACTGCTTCTTTGACGATGTTGAGCAACATCTCTTGATGGTGGAGGTCGGCAGTCGGAAATGAAGTCGCCATGTCTTGGGCAACTTGGATCAAAAGAGACAAACTGTTCTGGCTGTAAGTTGCCTCGCCTGCTGTTCTCTCCAGTTGGGCGTTTGCAACTAGGGTGTTCCGGATGCTCTCTATCGTCCGCCACAGCACATCTGGAGATTGTTGGCGTTCCCGCACAACGCTGATAAGCTTTCGAAACATCGCGAGTGTCGCGGCGCATGATTTGTCGCCCGCTCGTCCAAAGAACTCGATCGAAATATCGGCCAACTGCTCCAGGGTTGTATCAAACGTGTCCATGGCCGTTAGGTTATCTCCGAAGCCATCAAGAATGTTTGCAAACGAGTTGAGAGCCAGCGCGGCGGTTTCCGCCCATTGGGCGTTGGCGTCGTATGTGGTAAAAGGGATCGCTTCCGCTTCTTCGCGCTCGTCCTCATTCACTTCGGGTCCCTTTTTGATGTCATGTAACAACGGAAAAAGTACGCCATTCAGTACGAGCGACCATGTACTCTCTGGCAGTTTGCCACCATGCAGTTCCAGACACTTGAACAAGGTTTGAAGAGCACTCGTCCGGACTTCGTTTCGACGATCCGAGGAGAGCACAAGTAGGCAATGGAGAAGCTTGAGCCAAAGCGTCTCCCTCTGAACCGCCTCGAGCTCGACTGCTGAAGATCTGACGGTATCAGATACGTTCCAGATGAGACCAATTGCTGATAGAGTGATGTTGACATCCAGACGTTGTCTTCCGTAACGCTCCAGTGTATCAATGGCGCATCCCAGAGCAGACGCGTCAAACGTCATGACGAAATCACTGCATATCAGATTTACGCTGGGGAAGGCTGTCCGAAGCATTTGTATTTGACTCTTGAGCGAAACGGTTTGGATGTGAAGTGGTGGCAAGTCAGATTGCCGACGTGATTTCAGAGATTCTACGTCAGTGTCTTGTGCCGAGTTGGCAAAGACCGAAGCGAGAATGTTGAATACAGTCGACCAGACGTCGGATAGAGCGTGTCCACACGACTCCAGGACCACTAGCAGCGTATGAAGACCTGCGACTCTGATATCGATATCAATCGAGGCCATGACTCCGCTGATTACTGGCTGTATCTCACGACTCAGCGCCTGGAACAATTGCTGTTCGATTTGTCTTTGAAAAGTGACTTCTTCAGCTTCTGAGATCGCGTTGGCAGCCGCCACCAAGATGTGGTTCAAAACTACAGCTGCCTGATTCCGGATAACCGCGGGAGCAGTCGAGCAGAACGCAACCTCGAGTAAATGGTTGATAATATTGTTCCAAGCCAGATCGGGATCGGAGCCCAATAGCCTTGCCATATTGTTTGAGGCAACATTGTCCAACATGGCTATAGCAAACGATTTTTCTCCGGGCCTTGTCGCTTGCGACATGTGAAGGCCGCTAGCTCGCCGGCGAGTGCTGGTTGTGGGGATGTGAAGGTGAAGGTCGCGCGGTGCTGCACGCGGAGACGGTGGAAGCGACGAGTCGATGGTTGGTGGAGTTGTGCCAGATGGTGCAGCGGTTGTTCCATGATTTGCCGAGTTGACGCCAATCATGTCTGCGCTGAGTCGGCACAGAGCGTCTGTGAAATGCTGAAAAGTGCCATCATCGAACCTGCCTGACGATTCAAACAGATCCCGGATGTCCAATTGAATGGCGTCCACCTCTCCTTCGGTCATTGTCGATGACACTCGCTCCATTTGGAAAGACGCCATTCTACTTCTTGATGGTGATGGAGGCATCACAGGAGTGCCGTTCACTGCACTTGACGCTTTCCGCGCACCGGTGGTTGGCTTTTTGCCCAACACATAGTTTGCATTCTGAAGCGTTTCGAGAACATCGTGCCAGCTCTCGTTCAAAGTTGAGCTGCACCCACGAATGACATCCAATAGTAGCCGAAGGCATGCGAGATTGTGTTCGGACAGACTCGGTGGCTGATTCGATGACGACGTAATGCCGATTGACCCAAGTCCAAGCGCATCAACGCTGAGCACGCTGCTATTCCGCGTCGTCGATGTCCCGCCACTACCGCCACCTCCTTCCGAGTACGCCTGCATGGACTTGACGACGGCGGCTGGGACCGCATACCGTGCAAGACTGTTGAGGAGTGTATTGCGAGCGGTGAAATGTGAGACTCTGTCTGAGGCAACGATAAGGATGCGGAACGCTGTGAGTAGTTCTTGGAATAGGTCTTCTGATAAATTGACGCCCATCAGAAATGTGAGGGCGGCCAAGAGCGCTGGCCAAGCGGCATCCATCATTCCTTTCTGTACCTCTGCCACTGTTGGAGGTATCGTGCGCGGGGTTTCGGCATCGGTGGACAGATCCACAACTTGCTCTTCTCGATCCGAAATTGCAGAAGGGCGAGGTGTGGCGACATCGCCATCCGATACGACTGCGAAACTTGAAGCTATTTCCTCCAATATTTGAAGCGCCAAGAGGTATATGTACCTCTCTGGCACCACTGGCGGATCCATTTTCTCGTACTGATCCAAACTAGACAGTAGACGCACGTGTAAGCATATTTTTCCGCTAAAAGCAGCAAAACGAACGTACCACTGCGTCTTGATCGCACATGACGCTTCCAACCGCCCATCATCCTCATTCCCCATCATCGCATTCACCGTGTTCACCCCTACACTCGCCGCAGTTGCAACAGCACTCAACCCCATATCCAAGTACCCGGATGCACTATACCTCGCTCCCGACGTCGTCGATAGAGAACTCTGCACCGGTCCTGCAGTATGTGGAAACGCCGTACCGAACGCGTCGGATGATGATCCAGAGACGATTCCGAGTCCGCCGATGGTACTGTTCACTCCGAGGAGGTGCGGTCGTTCAGTGATGACGCGGTTGAGGGTGAATACGAGGTCGGTGACGATGTTACTGCGAGAGGAAATCCCGTCATACCGTTGCCACAGGCTGAGGAGGTAGGTAGGATCGTGACATAGTCTGAGGCAGGCATGAAGGGCGCGATCAGGATTGTGCCACGTTCAAGGTTGCACAGTAGCCCAAGCTTACCCCTTGACGACCTCCAACGCCAACGCTCGGAACCAAACACAACCACCACTCACTCTCTCCGGCTGAACACTAGCAAGCACCTCGGCATCTCCAGCAACAACCCTCACTAAAAACGCCAACATAGCCTCCGCTTCGCCCTCTCCTGGTATCTGATCAAGGTAATCTCGTGTAAGAAGGAACACAAGCCGAATGGTACGGAGCGTGAGTTGAAAAGACGATTGTTTTTCATTGAGTGTGCGGAGGAGAAGTGGTGTGAGAGAGTGTTGAAGGAGGAAGACAAGTTCACGGTGCTACTCCGGCCACGCTAGAATATCAGTCTCATTAAGCTTCGATGCGAGTTGTAAACTTGGGACTCACCGCTTTGATACACTCTTCGAACTCTGCCACGACGCTCTCCACCAACTCTAGCGCAAACGTCCGTGTCACCCCTCCAGAACCCGACCCAGTCGACGAGGCCGAGTGCAACGAGCGCAACAACCACGGTTCCTCTTCCTCCTCTGGATCCTTGACTACTTCTTTCCCTCCTCGCCCTGCCGGCGGTGGACGCGCAAGTATACAGAGATCCGACAGCAAGGTGAAAGCATCCTGCAACACCGGCGGCAAAGCGTCTGCATTCACCTGCGTCAATGGTGGTAACGCAACAGACGGCTCCGCATCCACGCTCAAGTCGTTGTTGGTCGGTGTGATCCTTGCTATGGTCGCGTCCTCTTCCGCTACCCGTTCGAAGACGAGCATGACGGCTTGTCGGAGTGTTGCTGCTGCCGTACTGTTGACGACGGGGTGTTTGACGTCGTGTAGCTTGAAACATAGTAAGAGGGCCTGTTTCGACGAGAAAGCAGAGTGAGTAGGATTCTTTCGGGAGTCGCTTGAAAGGGAATGTCTTCAACACGACGACGGCAATGGATGACAACCGCGCTCTCGGAGGACCAACAGAAATCAGAGCTCGTGAGACGTGCATGTGCCTTACAGTTCCATGAGTGGAGTGTGTCGAGATATACGGCAGCGGCACGCAGAAGGAGAACCAACGATGCCTCTTCCATCCTTCATAGATCTTCTCAACCAGGACAGGTCCCCTCAGCCACCCTTCAGCGGTCTGTGGAGGATTCTTCACACCTTAGTTAATGCAGTGCTAGAGAGCGCATCTACTCTCTTCCATTTCCGCTCGAGCGAGACCCACTTTCCACTTCAACACATCCGACCCGTCTCTTTGCTTTCCCGACCAGTCATTCGTCTCACTTCCACAATTTGACAAATGAGAAATGCAAACTCACATCACCAAGTACCTCTCCATGCACATCTGTGCAGTACGTTAACACACTAAGAATCGTTTGCAGGACTTTAAGTTGTATATCCACGCCGTGCGTAAGAACCGAATCCAGCGTCACGAGGATCGACGGTACGGCTGTCTATTTTTGCACACAAGCAGCAATGATCAGCCGCTTCAAGCACCAGTAAACCCGCCCTACCGAGTAACTGACCGAATCAACCGCATCCATTCCTACGAGCCTCTGCAATGCTCCTACACAAATACCCACGACTTTCCCATTTTTCGTCGCACACCCTTTCGCAATCGGCAACATCAAAGCCCTCCCATCAGGTCCCGCACCACCTCTTTTGAGCGCCTCCAACGCTCCCTCTGCTGCATGTCGGACTTCAGGGTATTTACGACGAGTTTCATTGATGAGTGCGTGTAGTTCAGAGATGAATAGGGCGCGGTCCATCGTTGCTCAGCGTTCGGCTTCGGGTGTTGTCAGCGTCGGCCGAGACGCATGTGTATACACTGTACTCCGGGTAAATAATCCCTAGAGATGAACAAGGGAAGACACTCCCTTTCAGAGCATATTGAAGCATCATTACACGCATACTCGTACATGACAACAGCCGCAACGCAGGACGAGTAGTAGGGAGGTGAGCTGGAGGTTGCTTCCGCGCGGTTTCTCCGACACCGGCCGCCGTGGAAATAATGCATCGCGCTATAATAGGGTTGGGGTTTCCAATTTTACGTATTTGACGTATTTTACTTTTGGACAGTGTAAAAATCGGAAATTTGAGTGGTTGCTCACAAATGGAATTTCTCCAAATAGGAAAATACCTAAATCCAGCTTAGGTAATTGGTTTGGGCGTCGCGTTTCAGATAGGCAGATTGATCGCTATTGTTCCCTTGATCAGTAACGCACACTTCACTGAACAACTTGACAATAACACCCAGCAATGGAAAGTCTCTGTTCTCCGTATTTCTTCGCCTTCATCCCCCTTAGCACCCTTCGTTGCTCCTCCGCCATTGTTGTTGGTCTACCTTGGGTCCTCGTCTTCTATATAAACGGGTTCTGCAGTACCCTCGATTCAGGCCAACAGCACAAACACCTTCGACTCGGACAGGTGGTAAGCACAGCTCGTGGGGATGAGAGGTCGATCAATTGCTGATCTCTGGGTATCTTTCGTTCTGCAGCCCTACCCTAGTCATCGTCCAGTTTCTCACAGCCGCACTCACCCGTCACCCGTACCTCTCGTAAGTTCATATTTCATACCGGAAGGTTGAAGAAGCCCTAGAGCTGACTCCTCCCAACTGTAGATACTACAATGCCTCCGGTAAGCATGCAATTCATGGGCAATACGTCAACCAAGCCCTCAAGCGAAACCTGTACATACACTGCTCCGAAATTGAGACCAACGACAACGTTGAGCGGTTGATGAAGCACATCGTCAGCAAGTGCAAAGGATGCCCGCAGGATGTGAGATTGAGGTTCAAGACCATGCTCGCAACATACGAGAAGAAGAAGACGGACAAGGCGACCTATGCAGTCATCGTAGAGGCGAACATGCGGGAGGGGAAAGGCAAGAGAAAGATGCGTGAAAGGGAGACCAGCGATTGCCAACTACTCGATACAACGGAGGACGGGCAAGACGATGTTCCTCTCAGCTCGTCTCAAGCAAGCAGCGGTAACTCATTCATGTTGTCCTCCGAGAGAAGCCAAATCTCTACCGCATCCGGCAGCACCAGCCTCCGATCCCGGTCCTCGCTACCCGTCGTCCGCACAAACGCCCAAGAAGCTGAACGATGCAATCTCGCCAAAGCCAACTTCGTGTACAGCTCCGGTACTCCTTTGAACGCCGTAGAACACCCAAGCTTCATCAAAATGTGTGCAAGGCTTCGAGCTGGATACATCCCACCGAAGAGAACGGAGCTTGCCAACGAGTACCTGGATGCCGCGTATCTAAAGCTGAAAGACCGGGCCGATGCAATTCCTGGGAGTGAACAAGGTCGGACGGACTGGTGCCTACCACTTCACCCTGATTACAGATGGATGGACCAATATACGCGGAGAATCAATCGTCAATTACGTGCTCGTCTCTCCTGAAGGTCAAGCCTTGTTTTACAAGAGCGATCCGACCGAAGCCAACAGCCACACCGGAGGATATCTGGCATCGGAGCTGATCAAGGTCATTGCAGATATCGGACCAAAGAATATCAACGCGATCTGTACCGACACAGCTTCAAATATGCTCAGCGCCGTCAAGAGCGTGGTCGCGACACACAAACACATCCATCCCATGATTCCGTTGCACCGCACACCAGCTCAATTTGGTTGTGAAAGATCTTCTGGACATCATGTACCTAAAGAAGGCGTTGGGATGGGTGGTGGAAGTCGCGCGGTGGTTCAAATCACATCAAATACCTCTGCATCTCCTTAAGGAAGAGATCCAAAAGCTGTATGGAGAGAGCGGTTCGCCGGTTTTGCCAGTTGCGACACGTTGGAAATCAAACTTGAACTGCGTCAAATCTATCTTGGAGTTCGAAAGGGCATACAAATCGGTAATTCTCGTTGCTCAGGTGGAAACGGAGCTCAACAAGAAGGGTCCTAGGGGAGCGAGCCTTCCTGGAAGCAATGTCATCGGGCATATTCAAAGTCCCAAATTCTGGGAATGGCTCAAGGTATTGCGAACAGTCGTAGAACCCGTCACAGTCACTCTTATCGACTGGAGGGAGACCTTCCTCGCCTCAGCAAGATCCACGCAGCCTATCACCGCTTTTTCAAGATCCCTGCCGACCCTATGCCCGCTGTGCTTCAAGAAGAGAACAAACGGGTTCTGAATGCACGATGGAGCAAGATCAAGGACGCTCGGCTCACACTAGCCGCTACACTGGACGCATCTCTGCCGGAAGAACAACGGCTCGATCCCGCTGCACAGCAGATGATGGAGATTGGGGCATGGCTTGCGAGCCACTACGGGCTAATAACTAGCTGAACGTCGGGGCTCGTTCATCTCATCTAACAATCGGGTCCTTTTGCCAACCCCAAGATATGGTCGAGCTCTGTGAAGGCAACACCGCTGTCGTGGTGGAAGCGTTTGGTAGTGTCAGATTTGTCTACTCTCGCTATCCAGCTGCGATCCGTTTTTCCATCATCAGCCGCAGCAGAGCGATGCTGGTCCAGCTTCGGATACATTCACAGCAAATCCCGTAACCGACTCACCAACGATCGAGCCGAGAAGCTTGTATACGTCTACGTCAACTCCCGCCTCTTCGACTGTATCGACTTGACCCCGGCCTACTTCTCAAAGAAGGAACTGACGAAGGGCATGGACCAAGACACAGCGACGTTTTGTGAGCTTGCAGAGGATGAAGCTGAAGCTGTGTATGCCTCAGAGGAAAACTAAGAGCAGGTTTTCAGGTATCAGGCCACATCAATGTATTAGAATAGACTTGACCCGCAATGCCATATACGATGCATGCATTTGTTCAAGAAGTTTTGTGTTTCATTCAAGGCATGGTTTGCAATAGCTTTTGCTACATCTTTTCAAGTTCAAAGAGCTTAGATTCATAACTTCACCTCCTCTGGCGCCGCCAAAGGCATGCTGACCATCCCCTGAGCCCGAGACCGTTGGGTTCGATATCCTAATGTCCGCTAGTGCATGCTGACCATCCCCTGAACCCAGATAAAACCTTGATATCAAAGAAGGGAGGAAGTTGCTCGCTTGCAGTTAGTCGCAACGTCCTCTGCGCCGTTAGAACCATTGCACTACATGATGCTATCTTTTCTGCGCTGTCTTCAACACACTCACTTAGTTCAGTGGTATATCTTTACAACCAGTCTTAGGTCAAATCCCTACATAATAACCCAACAAACAGCTTGACTGCAGCCTTCGCACAATAGATGGGCCTCAGCCTTAGCGCCTCAGCGCCTGCTCATCATCGGATGAGCATTGTTCGATGCTATACTTTCAGTATTGAGGAACAAGGATCCGCGACCTTACGTCATCAGATACAAGTATCATCGACTGGCTATAGTCGCTAAGACAGGTGAGTATTACATAACAACTGTGTAGCTCCGAGCCATTAGAAGGTTATAGTGGACAAGTATACAATATCTTCAAGCATTGACTTACGACACTCGTACCGAAGGGAACGAGTGTGAGGCAGCTTAGGAAAAGTAACTTGGCTCTTAACACTTAGGCAAGGAGATTATACGCTATGCAACGTGTAGATTTAAAAGATACAACGTGATATTGGATCTGTCAAGCTAAAGGGGGTCGACTTTTTGCAAGAAGGGAGGGTGCAGATGGGGCTCACAAATACAGAAGCCACTAAAATCTTTTTTGTACCGCTAGCTTCAGTGAGGATAATCAAGACAGAAGGGAATAATGATATATGACCTATACATGGCGCTACTACTAGGATAGGAGAAAACTACCAGGTGAAAGGGAGTCAGCAGCATCGCAAATGAGCTAGAGTGGAATGGTAAAGTAAAAGCCTACTATTAGCCATATACGCGCCGCTGCCGTTGCTGGGTCCATAAAAATACATGCAAAGGAATCAACAGGTTGCATATAGCCTATAGATGTAAGGAATACAACGGTGAAAGAACCTGCGAAGTGTGAGGGAAGAAGCAGATCAACGTTTGTTGGTTACAGGCTGTATTACTATCAACGTGGGAACTTACTCATCAATGACTCAGCAATGACCTCAGCACTGGCATGTGTCTTCCCCAGCTAACTATCTTTGCCCATTCTATTCGATGCAGAAAATGTGAAACGGACTTAGACATTGTGTTTTACCTATAGATGTAATGAGTACAACAAGAGAAAGAAGCTGTAAAGCGAAAGGACATCAACGTTTGTCACAAGCTGCATAATCATGGAAGTGTGCTCACTAATGATATAAACGCTGGCAAAGTACATTTGCCAGCTGAGTACATTTGCCAGCTTGACCGAGACTCACATTCGATGCAGACGATGTGGACCGAACGAAGGCATTGTATTTGGCCTATGGATACAATGGATGCAACAAGAGACAAAAGCTGCGAAGCGAAAGGACATCAACGTTTATCACAAGCTGCATGATCACGAAAGCGTACTCACCAATGCTATGAACACTGGCAAAATCCCTTTGCCAGCTGTGATCAAAGCTCCTATCGACCGCCAGTCTAGCTGATTCTTTAAACCGATGTCAGACTATTACGAGGGGGTGGGCGGTGTCCACTGCTGATGTGGCGCTGTGCGAATGGAGTGTGTAAGAGTACTAGCTACGTTGTAAGTATATAGATAGTATGATATATAAATATGATATATCTTACAACTATAGAGCTAGATCTTCGGTGGGTTTAGTCAAAAGTATTATGCTTTCGCGATGATAGTAGCGTAGAATATAACTATAACTTAGTATGATATATGATACCCAAAGACGGTTGCTCGGATCTAGAGTTGGGAGGTCAATCGTGAATCGAATAAATCATGGTGGCGAAACTATTACAACTAAATGGGCTTCTGGATATAATGCATTTGCCACCAAGGCAAATGGCTCTTTCCTAAGGGCTCCTTGAGGACGCGCTTAGGTGGCACAGCTCATTGCACAGTGCAAGTGCACAGTCCCATTTGTGCACCTTTAGCAAAGGCGTAATTCAAAGGCAGAATTTCCAAGAGGAAGGTACTGTCTACTTGTGCAAGTTGTGCAGACTTGTGGGACTGCATCCGCAAGTAGAGAATATCCTTATATCAACACGTATAGGTTCGAATACTCCAATTCAAGGATCAACTAGCAAAGGTGGCACTGGGAATTTATTGTAGTACTCAACTGCGACTATCTACTTGTAGAGAGCCGTATAGTACTTTAGTCCTGAGCCGCATATAACATATATACAGCTCAGTCAAGTTCTACCCGCTTCTACTAACGGAAGAAGAAGAACCAGTTTAACAGCTCTAGGCTGAGCCGATTCGACATTACGTAATCATCTTTGTAAATAATTCTAAGTCCCGCGCTAGCAACACTTAGAATAATTCAGGACGCGCGTACATGCTTACGTCATATTGCGCATCCCTAGGGAAAAGGTTGCACCAGGTGCACTCGCGATCCCTTGGGATACGGAATGCACCTACTGCACTACGTATCCTTACCAGCACGAGCGCACTTGACATATGGCTATTCCTTGGGACAGCTTCGGAACCTAGTGCATTCACCATCCCTTGGGATACTCGTTGCACCCAGTGCACATGTAAAGAGCCTACGTAGCGTTGTATCTAGATAGTATAAAAGAAGATAATATACTAACTAAAAACAGTACAAGGTCTGAAGTGGGATCAGTCAGAAAGGATTATGCTTCACGATTATCGATGTCTAATAAGGTAAACGGCTAACTTACTAGATAATATATAGAACGCTGATATGAGCCAATCTAAAGATATTATCTGAAGTTGTAGTTAGTACAATCAAGAAGGCGCTTCTTGGAGAGTTAGGGAGGAAAAGCGTGTTTCATAAATCATAGTGGCGAAACTTACTACAAATTGGACTGTCTTATATAGACGTCGGAAATGGGTGGCGAGGCCAACCCTGCGCAAGGGCTCCTAAGGAGACCTTGGCGTACAACCTAATCTTTGTCACTTTGTTCCGAAAATGGCACAAAGTGACAAAGTGACAAAAAATGACAAAGTGACAAAGTGACATAGAAATCTATGTCACTTTGCTATTTTCAGCAAAAACTGACAAAGTGACAAAACTACTGACCAAAATCCAGACTCGAACCAGTAACTCATAATCAAACGACTCTTTCTCGTACTACTACAATTGGTGGCAAACTATATAAGTACTGAACAAGGTCGAATAAGCCAAAAGGGACAAAAGGGTAAACTGTAGAATGCTTACAATACCCGCCGCCGCAACTAAGCGGAGTCCTCTATCGCTTTGTATTGAGCGTAAGTCATTCCAGACTTCCACTCGTGTAACTTTCGCTTGTTGTGCAGATAGTGCAAGAGGAGGGATTCGTCCCAGGGGAGTTTGTTCCACAAGGCGGAGTTGACAAAGGGTGTGAGGCGTGTCAGAACCGATCGAACAAATGGCGTATTGACGTGGTGTGGTTTGGCTCCGTACCAATAGTTGTTGATTTCTGGCAGAGCATTGAAGTAGGCTCGAAGTCTGACTTCAGACAATCGGGTTGGAGGAGAGACACGAGGGGAGTTTCCGATTGAATATATAATGGTATAAGTCATCCTTGGCTTTCGTACAGCGGATCCAGCACGGGCTTCGTGACCGAGAACCGAAACGACTGTTCGGGCTTCGCGGATTGCGGGCGGATACAGATCATCGAACATGGGATGTCTACAGGAATTGACCGACGCGGTGAATTTGGAAAAGCCGCTAATGGCGCCGGCGACAGGAGACTTGGCGGTTCTCTCGGCTGAAGCTCGGTTGAGCTTAAGGATATCCCAGCTTGTTACAGCGCGGTTGTAACACTCTTTACAAATCGATATGGGATCGAGAACCTTGCTGAAGTGGACGAAAGGAACTATCTGCATCGGGTAGACCGGATCGAATTGATAACCGATGGGTAGCATAGGTAGTGGAGACGTGAAGCATGAATGGATTACTACTTCGGCGTTGTCGGACATAATGACAATAGTATTGGGGTTGCGGATGATAAAGTTGTTTGTGGGGCAAATGAAAAGGGAAATGGAATGGGATTCGTCGGGGTCTGGACGTGGATTTTATAGACATTTGCCACCCCCTTTCTGATAGTGTTTGGCTGAGCAATCTGCTGCGAACTGTGCTCTACTATCATGAGAGGAGACGACGTGTGTCAGCTTCAGCTGCACTATCCCTATCTGAAATAGCATAGTGACAAAGTGACAGAGTGACATAGAATGCTTTGTCTTTTTCGTTGTTCCTTCGGTTTGTCAACGTCGGATGCGTTTATTTTCGTTGTGCGGCTATCGTGCCTTTTCGTTTTTTTTTTTTTTTTTCCGTGGTTTGAGGTACATACATATACATTTACTCCGTGAGAACTGAGAACTCTACTGGAGCCCTGCTCGCTGCTTGTATGCGTTCAGCATCTCTTGGGAGTTTTCTAAATTTTCTTCCGGCTCATATGTATCATCAAAATCTTCGTATCCGCGCCAGTGACAAAGCAAACGTAATTTTCCGTTCCTGTCAATCTTATGTCCACGGATTTCTTCTAGCTCGTACTCAGGCTCAAGATCCGCGTTGAGTACAGGTTCGGGCCTCGGCTCCGTTCTTCCCGCAAATTCTGGGGGACTAACGTGGTAAGGCTTCAGGTATTGGACATTGATTATCGGATGTATCTTTATGTGTGCTGGAAGGTCTAGCTCATAAGCTGTAGGGCTTATCTTACGCATAATACGGAAGGGACCTATGTACTTGGAGCGAAGTTTCTTGCTCCCTTGCGTACGCAAAAATGGAGGGTTCGTGTGTTGGGTCGATAATAGCACAAGATCTTCTTCTTTGAATTCTTTTGAATTTCGTGTTTTGTTATATTGTTCAGCCTGGCTAGTTTGGGCGCTTTGTATGCGCTCATAA
>JASBWV010000053.1:0-14254 GCA_030039215.1 Naganishia onofrii
CTCTATAGACGCATTATGCGGTGCAGAAACCAGAACGTCAGCAGGTAAGTCACATCGCAGTACACAATGCGATGATACAAGTACATCTGATCCATCGATATTTCTATTATCTTCGCTCTATAGCCAGCTTCCGCGTGGTAAGGTCAATCGTGGCTTCAGCGACGTCATCGGTGTTTTCGATACGTCACCCGCTGCTTACTCATTTCTATTATATAGATCTCTGGCCGTCGCGGCTGGTCCCCGCTTTTGCCTTGTCCCAATCCTCCGACAACACGTACTCAGCTGCGCCCTATTTTGGGGAATTACTGCTAGATAAGAGAGATGTGCCGTCATGTAGTGAGTACCTTGCATCTTTGCACGAACGCCGGTTCAATCCGCTGATGAGATGATGCGTTTTGATCCTGAAGAAATGTGACATTGCAGTGGGTAAACGGTTCTCCCTAATCTCAATACAAGTACTGATGGGAACCTTTTGTGATAACAGCCAACCGTTGAACTGCACATTCTTGATCATGAGGAATGAAAGCGTTGAATTGACTGGGTATGTAGCAAACAGTCTGCACGTGGCATATTTTCTGAGATTGTTGCTGTCGCAGGTTGCGTGGTAGGATGCGACTTCTCCTCCTGGTCTGACCCGTAAAGAGCTGCTCATTAGGATATAGCGTGCAAACAAGAATGATTATTGCAAGGGTTTCGGCAGATTAAGCTAGCAACGAGTAAGTGGAGCGAAGACGCTGTCTGGCTGAATTTTGGAATTGCGATCTTTTCCCTGTAGATCCGAAAATGCACATGACATCAATGAAGTAAGATGGCTCTTCAAATTTGCCAATGAACCAGTTTCCAAAATAAAGCTAATGCGCCGATTATACAATCCGCATCTGGACAATGTAATAAGTTCGTACAGCATGATTTATCGAATGAAGCGCACAAGATTTGATTTCGAAAGCGTACGCAATAGGATTTACTCTCCGGTATGTGAGATATGCGAGAGCTCCGGTCAGTACTCATTTCAGGAAACCACAGACAAGCGCACATACAATGCGATACAAACAGAGTGCAGCAGAGTGAGTGAAATAGCATCTGATAACATTTATGAAAAGAGGCTGCGTGGCATTTCTCACAATGTTCAAGAAGCTTAGACTTTTTATGCTAGGTCACTCTGTCATTTGCAGATTACTCTGTAGATTTGCGAAATCTGGTCAGAGTCCCTATGGTGCCTCCTTCGCCTACATGCCTGTTCTGTTCTCGGCTCGTACTTCTTCCCTTACAGTTTTGGCTTCTGCAGCTTCCTCCCTGTAGAAAAATCGGGAAAAGTCATCATCTTAGCGCAGTCGCAGAAGTACTGCACAACTTTCGTCAGTCTGATTGTAACTTACTTCTTCCGCTCCGCATCTGCCGTCTCCTGGCGTTTCGCCTCGATCCATGCTGGAGCTGCGTCTAACGCTTCGCCTGGGTAGAGTCGATGCAGCATCAACATACCTATAACCACGGACTATCGGACGTCAGCCATCGACGCCTCTGTTTTATCAATCCTCGACCGACCGAAGAAAACAACTTACCCTGGATTTGCGCAGGGGGAATTCCACGTTCTGGGAAGGTCGCGGCGAATCGGTCGGCCAAGTTGTCAACATCTTCCTCCGTTAGCTGAGGTATTACCTCTTCCTTGTGCGCGGAAAGATTTGACGGAACATCCGAGGCGCGAGCATACTTGATAGGATACTCGCCTGTGATAGGGAAGAAGACCTTGAACAAATCTCTACACATGGACTTGCTTGCGTTTTTGAACTCGACGTGAATGTCAGCGCGGCCTGGTCGGATCAAAGCTGGATCCAATTTTTCGATATGATTTCTTTGTTGGTTGATAAAAGTGTCAGTGTTAGTACGCCTTTCATGGTGGGACAGGCTGGGGGGCGCGCGCCTCACGTCGTCATGAATACTAGGCAAGCAGTATACATAAGTATCGTGTCTTGAAAACACACTTGGGGGCCTCGGGGAACACTCACAGATTCTTCCCTCGGAACCAGCAACCCCATCCTAGATAAGTGTCGATATGGTAACAGTCAACCAATGACTTCATGACAGACTTGAATGAACTAACTTACGATCGCATTGGGCAGACCGGAAAGAGTGACACCACTTGCCCCGTTAGCGCCTTTGTTTGCTCTGTCTCTCCGCTTGTTCGAGCTTTCAGATTCGTCGTCCTCTTCTTCGTCAAGGTCGCTTTCGGTATCATCGTCGGTTTGTCGATTCAATATAGAGTCTTCCGGCATGCTGGCATCGATATCTTCCATAACAACGACGGATCCTGCAGGGCTGGAGAAGCAAACGGTACTGGTCAGCGACTTGAGAGTCAAAAGAATTTTGCACTTACACAGAAGTCATACATTGGTTGAGCTTAGAATCTGTTAATCTAAGTGAAGAAATGTTTCAGGATAAGCGCGCTTCTTGCCAAAGGTGTGCAATGGTAGTCACCCGGCAGTGGAGAGCGAGATAACATAGATATCCAAATCACATGCAGAGGCCAAGGCGTGAATTAGAGAGGTCTTTCCACTACCAGGTACACCTAAAGATAGAAGGTCGATTCAGTTCAATCCCGGACTACACCGCGGAACATGTGTACCATGAAGTAAGTATCCCCTTCGCCAGGGCACTCCACGCGAAATATACCAACTGTCAGCTTCGGGGAACCCGATAATATCTCGCTCAAGCTTTTCCTTGACGCCATCTTCAGTCACAACGCTTGATAGAGGTCGCTTGTTCCTGGTAGCGACTTCTCGCCACGCCCCGGTGTCTTCGGATTCGTCAACTATCTTGACAGTCATCTTGTCCTCATTGTCTGCTAAATAAGCTTCTTTGGCCAGGACAAGAGATTTCTCGAACCGTTGACGAGATTTGGTCAGTATTCTGGCCCAGAACAGGCAAATCTCCATCAGTCCCGCCCAAGAGGGGAGTGAAAGCTATCGACAACCTACGTGACTTCCAGGATTTCTGTCTCGTTAGACCAGGTCGAATTCTTGTTGGCCTTTCTGTGAAAGATTATCAATGTCCACCCCAGCCACATAGTAGGCCAGGCACCTGCCTCGTCGACGAGATTAGCGTCAGCTGACGCTCCCTCGGCAATCCTGTTTCGCTGCTTACCGATAGTCGGAATGTAACTCGGCTTAGGAAGCGCCTTCTTATCATGTATAGTGTCCTTCTGTCTTTTACGAACCAGCCAAGGTCGGCTCTGGGAAGGGCTATCGGACATGTTCGCTTTACAATCGCTGAGCAATATAGAGAAGTATAAAAGTCAGGGCATGGGAAACATCTTTGTGTTGTGACTTTAACACACAATTTTCTACCGCGTTCTTGACATGCTGGGTCGTGCATCCAATACACTGCGATAAAGACAACGATTCGTCAGGGATGTCCTGTAGTTAGATCAACTGAAAAAGCGACTTGCCCATCAGCCAGTTATATGCCTCGTCGTTCATATAGTGAGAACTAGTAATGCACAAAACATATCTGGCCCAGACCCACAGCTTGGTCGCAATTCTACGTGCAAGCTCGACAGCGAGACCTAACATTATCAGCTGGAGCCAATCCTTGATTTTGGGATGAGTAAGTAGGTGGCTGGCAGTATCGAGTAGCCCAAGACCGGAGGGGAAGAAATATGAGTCTGCGTGGACTGTGAAAACGTCGTCGGTTGCATTGTTGGGTAACAGCGTAGCGTCTCTGTTGATACTCATACTCGGATCAGATGATCCGTAGTGACTGGGCATTTCACCGCTGAAGTAGCAGTTGATGGTGGAAGTGCAAAGGAAGAATGGGAAGGAAGCAAATATGGTCGGGCTCTGAACTGGTTGTCTTCGAAGTACGCACGGGGGTTATGTACTCAGCATCCATGCTTTCGCCACCGTCATTGCCTTGGTTTTCAAGGGGTTACCGCATCTGAGCTACAAAGGAAGTGTAGCAAAATTCATGAGTGAGGAGATGCGAAAGGATATGATGCGAAAGATAGTAATTTTGCCGGACTCGTCATCAATTACTTCATACTTCCACTATGTTAAATGGTCAGGCGAGGTAGGCGAGAACGAGGCCTCCCATGTCGAGTTGTGGCCTTATGATACAAGTTCGCGTGAGGTGTGACCGGCCATACCGCTCTTAGGAGAAAATTTGGCTTAAGCACGGATACCACCAGTTCAGGATTGGTGCGCTCGGATATGTAAAACATTAGCTTTGGTCTGGTGCCTGAACAAGTTGTAGCATAGACTCAAAACTTCACATCCAGTTTTCCATAAAATTCATGTACCTCCGCACCTGGCGTTGTTTGAACACTATCTATCATCTATACCTACTCCCGGAGATTTCCTCTTGCCCCCTTTCACTTCTCTGCCGAGCCGCCTCATCTAGCTCTTGACGAATGCGAGAGAAGGTATTGATACTTTCCGGCCACTCAGGATGTGTCGCAGGCATCTACAAGATGATAGGGTAGTAATCTTAGTTGGTAACTACCAGTAGGGCGATAAAGGTGGATGTGCCAAAGCTTTCCTTACTACTTCGTCCTCGCTCTGTTCTTAACTACTGCAGATTGCGAACTGTAATCCTCGTGCCCTACGGTCATCGCTCAGCCGAGGTGGTCTCTGAGCTTCCTTAGGGACGGATGAGCTTCTCTCCACGCCTACTGTCTGCTCATCCTCCCAGCCCATGGGTAACACTTCCATCCGCTCCCTTTCGTGAATCATTGTTGCTGCCAGCCTTCCCCCTCTCATTTAGTGCTCCGCATGAATAATGTTGACTGGCCATTCAAGAACAGTTTTGTGATTTCACAGGTATTCTTAATCAATCACTGATTTATGAATGATGGGCTGGCGCTGAGAGCATTCAAGAATACAGTGAATATTCATGACGACTGACGAGTAATCACGAGCGAGACTACACGCAACTAATCTTGAATAATGCTTAATTCAAGAATAATCAAGTAAACTCGCGAACACCAAAGCGTTTTGTCACACTTAGCAACCCAGAAGATATGAGTTGGAGAGAGGCGTTGCAATTATCTTATACATACTCTTGTAACTCGTAGGCTGTGTTTTGTACAGAAGCGTGAAAGAGTTCGACTTTGACGCTGATTTATTCTGCCGTAACCTAAAAGTATATACGTGTTGCTCAGATGCGCATCCACGTGTGTCCTATCCTAAATTCTAATCTTGACTATTTGCCCGGTAATCTTGAATAGCCTGAGGATTCATGAATAGCATGAATAGTCTTGACTAACTGGGTAATCAAGATTCGTCAAGACTAGTCTAGAAGATCGTGAATAGTAAATCGCGAATAGCTAAAGGCCAAGCGGCTTCGCACGACCGTAAGCGAATTTCATGACTATTGTCGCGGGCAAGTGGTCTAATCTACGTTGATAGTTAGCACCGCCATTGGAGTGGGAACTTAGCACAAACGATGTGCTCTTATTACTTAAGTCGATACTTGAATACCGTGGGTGAAAGACAAGGGTAGCTAATCCTTGAGAAGTCTTGCACTCAAGGTAGCTCGGGAATTAAAGGTAAGTCGAAGGGTGAGATAAAAGTCATAAGAGGCTATTACAAGAAGGTAGGAAGAGTGGCTATATATACTTATCTGCTAGAGATGACGCAGCTACTCTCCTAGGGAGGAGCGTAGTACGATTAAGTCTCAAGGGATTGGTAAGGCGTTTTAGTCCCATGGGAGTCGGAAGGCATTTGAGTCCCAAGGGAGTGAGATGGTGTGGCAGTCTCATGGGAGCGAGAGCGGTGTGAGTCTCAAGGGAGTGCGATCGTTGGGAGTCTCAAGGGAGTGAGTGTGCGGGCGGAGGCACCTTGGGGATGACGTTAGCGCGCATGATGTCGGATCCATCTGAGTTCGGTTGGACGATAACCCAAATGACGCTGAGCCGGGAATGATTACCTAATCGTAAAGAGTGTGAAACGGAGTAAGGCTCGGGCTATCGTTAGGGATCTATGGGCAGAAGTAGCTAGTTCAAGAGATTATCCTATTCTATAAGCTAAGTATAAGGTCATCTCTAACTATCACTGTACTGGATCTCTACAGGCGACCTCGCTTACAGATTCGAACCCGTCGCAGAAGGCTAGTCGATGTTGAGGGAATGAAAGTCGAAGGTAGGACTGATGGACTGACTAACGATAGGCAAGCAGGGTAAGGCATTTTAGCTTGTAACTGCGAAGCTGTGCTACTGTTGTTGTGAATTCTGGCGAGGTAATATGGTACACTATGCATTCATCCCCCGGAGCGTCTCATCCGTAATGGCAGATGCAGCCTGCGCAACTAGTAAGACGTACTAGAGTGATGCGTCTGAGCTGGATCAGTCCCAGCACCTGAGTTCGAAGACGGCTTATCAAGCCTGAACAGGAAAAAAACGTCTGCTGGAGAAGTACTTAGAATGAGTATGTTCAGGCGCAAGGCACCAACGCGCCCTAGTGTCCCCGGGGAAGCTATGGTATGGCACGATACCTTGATGTTTGGACATGGCTCAACGCGCCTTGCAGTTTTTACCATAGTGTTCTGACGCAGCACACCCCTCTGTCGCTCGTGGCTCAGATGGCTTGTGCAGTAGGACGTTTTGTGTCTATTTGAGCGCGAAATTGTCAGACCGTCAGACCCCTCATGGTACAATATCCGCTGTGTTACGTAGAGAGTGTCGGTCGGGCGGCACGGACCCCAGAACCATCGCTCCAAAGCTAGAACGGTGCCACAACCATGCGGTTCATCTTGCTTTTAGTCGGGAATTTCGGTAACGGACCAAGACTCACTGCGGAAGCCTGATACACATCAGCACCGTTCCCCAATCGTTCCAAACTGCAATTGTTATTTCACTTTCCTTCTTTGGCGATTTTCATTGCTCTCGCAACAAGACCTCAAACCGTAACTCTATAACTTCATGCTCATCCGACATCTCCATCTCTTGCGCTCTGAAGCTACAATGCCCTTTGATCTCACCAAAGCAACAAGACCCGTGTCCAGCTAATATGTGACATCATTATCCACAAAGCGTTTACAACAATGAATTATAACCGTCATGGAAACAGGCTGGATGAGCGTGTTGAACACTTCCCGGTGCTGCGACAGGTCGAGTTGGACCTTCGAGAACGACAGACATTAGCGTGAGAATTTAGGTTTCGTGTGTGAGAAAGACTTGTCACAAGTTGCCGCTTTACTCTGCTCGATCTTCGCTGGCTGTTGTGGCTGGCAAAGAGTCGGGTTCCGCCTTAGGGGTCTGCGTCTCTTTGTTGTCAATGGCAGGTGCTGACACCTCTTGTACGTTGTCATTCGTCTCAGACTTGGTGTCCTTCTCCGCTCTCTTCTTTGCGCGCTCTTCCTCGCGTAAGCGTTTAGCCTCTGCGGCTTCCTCCCTACGAGTGTATGTAAGCGCATTCAATGATCGATTCCGGCGCGGCAAGCTGTGGGGGAGCACCTCCATCATGTCACACTTACTTTTTCTTTTCCGCGTCTGCCTTTTCCTTTCGTTTCTCCTCGATCCATGCTGGAACCGCATCTACCGCCTCACCAGGATAAACCCTATGCATCATCAGCATACCTGCGAAAGATGTTGTACAATCAGTACTGCGCACTTTTTGTAACCCAAACAAGAGAGGGGAAGACGAGTACCTTGAATCTGCGCTGGGGAAAATTCACCTTCCGGCAAGGCAGTCATAAACGCATCGGCTAACGACCCAATATCTTTTTCTGTAAGCTGGCCCGCCTCCTTCTCGTTCACGGCTGAGAAGCTGAGCGGAACATCCGACGACCGAGCATACTTTACGGGAAATTCGCCGGTTACAGGGTAGAAGACCTTGAATAGATCGCGACATATAGCCTTGCTTGCATTCTTGAACTCGACGTGGATGTCTGCACGACCTGGTCGGATCAAGGCATGATCAAGCTTCTCAATGTGGTTCCTATTATGATGCCCAAAGATGCGTGAGCGCGAGTAGCACGGTTAAGCTTGTTTGAAGAAACTCACGTTGTCATGAATACTGATGGTGAACAAGGCGACAAACTGTTGGCGTCACGTCGGGAAATTGTATATGAAGGGAGGGCTTACAGATTCTACCCTCGGAGCCGGCTACTCCATCCTATGTATACGCCAATCATCTTGTTAGTCGCTTGTCGAGCAAGGGCTTTCCGTAAAAGACATACAATGGCATTGAGCAGGCCCGAAAGAGTCACACCGCCGCCTCTCGCAGCGCCTTTGTTCTTCTTGTTTTTCCGCTTGTCAGAACTCTCTGAAGCGTCGTCTTCGTCTTCGTCTTCATTCTCATCCTCCCCATCTTGTCTGTTCAGAGTCAGAGAACCATCCGGCATTCCGACGTCAATATCTTCCATAACGATAACAGATCCGGCAGGCCTGGAGCAACGAAGAACCAGATGAGTTTACGTAGAGTAAAACACGGAAGACGACTGGACGTGGCTTACGCAGCAGTCATACACCGATTGAGCTTGGAATCAGTCAGTCTACGGTAAAGATTCGTAAGAACGTGACGGCGCTTGCGTTGCTCTTTGGTAGATGGTGGCGAAACTGACTCACCCTTGAGTCGCAAGAGAGACGACGTAGATGTCCAAGTCGCATGCGGAAGCCAAGGCGTGAATCAAGGAAGTCTTCCCACAACCCGGTACTCCTGAAGAACGGCGAACACCTTTTCAGTCAGTGGAAGACCTGTATCCCATGGGATACGATATACGGACCATGAAGCAAGAATCCTCGTCGCCAAGGCACTCCTCGAGAGATATACCAATTTTCAGACTTCAAAAACTCGATGATATCCCGCTCAAGTCTTTCCTTGACGCCGGCTTCAGTAACGACACTCGATAGAGGCCGCTTGTTCTTGGTCGCAACTTGTCGCCAGTCACCGGAATTCTTTTCTTCATCAACCATCTTGACGGTAATCTTTTCCTCGTCGTCAATCAAGTAAGCCGCTTTAGCAGCAACAAGGAGGTCTTCGAAACGCTGACGAGATCGGGTAAGCATACTAGCACACGATATAATTTAGTATTCGAAAGGCCAGTTCGTCACGCTGTTGACACGCACGTTACCTCCAGTACTTCTTTGTCGTAATACCAGCAAGCTTCCTTGTTGATCTTTCGGTGTAATCGAACCATAGTCTGTCCCAACCAAATTGTGTGTGATTCACCTAAATTACCTTTGACATTAGGTCCATTCCGTTTTTGTTCGACTCCTCCTGCTTACCAAGGTTGGGAATGAAATGGGGTTTAGGGGGTGCCTTCTTGTCACGAATAGTCGACTTCTTCTTTTTGCGATCAAGCCAAGGCCTAAGTCGTGATGAACCGCTCGATGCGTTTACTTCACAATCACTACATCGCCGGACAGCGCAGAATCGTAAGCTGTTGATTTGGGCAGAAAAGTCTTATAGACAATGCGGCCTAACCCTAACTTACAATTTACGACACCGTTCTTGCCATGAAGGGTCATGCATCCAGTAAGCTGCCGTCCGAATAGAATAGATGTCAGTGCACTTTCAAGGCAAAAGACTCTACCCAAAAAGCTTACCCATAAGCCAGTCATATGACTCATCGTTCAACTGATGGGTACTGGTGATACATAAAACATACTTGGCCCAAATCCAAACATTTTTGGAAATCCTTCGAGTCATCTCGGCAAGGAGACCGAGCATGATCAACTGAACCCAATCTTTGATTTTTGGGTGGGTTAGTAGATGATAGACGGTACCAAGAGCGCCCAACCCGGTAGGGAAGAAGGCGGGATTCGCGTCGACCGCGAGAGATTCGGTCGCGTTCAGTAGTAGTGAGGCATTTTTACTGTTGTTCATAGCTTGAATGCCCTGATCGAGTAGCTCAAAGGCATTCTGCATGTCGGCGAAGTCAATAGACTAAAGACGGTAGGTAGGTTTGGTGAAGCTTGGTGAATGAGGGAGGAAAGGGACAGAGATGAGGGAAGGATGGAAGGGAATGAGGTAAAGGTGTGGTGTTGGAATGCTGTTCTTCGAGCCATGTAGCTTGATTATATACTCATCATCCATGATTTGCCACCGAAGGTATTGCGTGCTTCAAGGAGGTCAGTGCATCTTCAGTACAAAGGAGGTAGCATAACTCCTGTAGGAGATGACTGGAAAGGATACGATGCGAGACGAGACGAAGCGTTTCGGCTGCGCTTCTTTTCCGTGTATCGCCGAGGTACAAAGTGCAATCGGTGATGTCCTGCATCGAGCGCAATAGTCTGGCGTAAAACGATTTGCAGGCTGGATAGCAATAGACAGTACTGCTTCCTTGTGTGTAACGACTTGGCCATATGTTGTAATAGCCGCAATCGGGCTTCGCGATGAGGTTGGTATTCGCTTCCTTTCACAGTAAGCTGAGAAATCAAACGGGTCTATAAACCGGAACACGCTTCAGAGAGTCGCGATACGGATCATAAGATACTGGTCTTCTTGAAACGCTCTGATGAAATTTGCTTACCCCTACAGCGGTCCTCAATACCGCTTTCATGGACAGGGGCCGATATCTAACTGCCTATAAAGAAGACCCCTTATACACGGTGCCCTCTCTTACCTAGTAAGCCCTTCTGAACATCGACCACAGACGGTGATAGCTCATTTATAGTGCTCGGCATAACTAGTCAGTCATGACTACTTTTAGTCACTTCGGCTGCCTAGGTCAAAGTCACCAGTCAGTCATTAGTCACTAGAGACTATGACTGACTAGTCACCAGTCAGTCATTTAGTCATTTAGTCATATTTCCGAGACTATTCCCGACTATTTGACTAGTCACATCACATGCAACTAGTCATGAGAGCACCGCAAATTGTCGTTTTTTTGGAGACTAGTCACTGGTGACTAGTCACATGTTTTGACTAGTCCTTTTTATACACGTCATTCCCATTCATATCATGGCCCTGCTACATACAGACACAATAGCTACATATAATCATACATCTACAGGTCCTCCGCAGTCAAGAACCCTTGCAATTCCCATATCCTCAGCATGGTCTGTTTCGCCAGTTGCTTAGCAGAAAGAGCACCCCGTTTCTTCCCCAGAACGTGCCCCGCGTGTGAGAACAGCGGTTCGACACTTGCAGAAGACGAAGCCAGTCCCAAAATATCCCGCGCCGCCAGGGCCAACGGCAACATCTCCCTTTCCATCGACATTCGCTTCCAGTATACAAGGACCGGTTCGTTCAATTTGGTGTCGAAGCGTCGCGCATCGGAGTTGTAGCACTCCCAAGGATCCTTAACGTCGTGATCAAGATCTTGCGGCCCAGGTTGGAAACGGCTCGAAGCGTATTTGTTGACCCTCTTTGGGGCGTTGATCCACTTAACTTCGTCAGACTGAGGGGCGTGCGTGTAACTTGAATTCTGCGAGTGGTATTCTTGTTATGATACGCGCTTTTCTTTGTTTTCGCGCAAACTTCTTTTTTCCGACTCTCGCCAATTTTCTTAGTCAGCAATTATTTTTACTTGTAATTATTCGCTCGATGAACGCTCGACCAACATTTCGTCGCAGATGTTGACCAACCTTTTCGCCGCACGGTTGATACAACCGGGTGATCAATAAGTTAATCAGCTTAGGCTATGACTGGAAAACATGGTGGCAAATCTTTCCTTAGGATAACAAATAACTATAAATACCGGCCTTTCCGGCTGTGAGTTGTATTCGCCACTAGACTAATGACTCACGCAAAGTAGCACTTCAATATTCAATTCTATCTTACCTTCAACTTCAATAAGGATTAGCTACCCCTTTGAACTTAGAAAGAAAAGACATTGACTGGTAGTCAACAAGACAGGTGAGTATTAAATACCAACTGTGTAGTACCGGAAAAGCCGTAGTTTGCCTCTAAGACCCGCGTATTCCGTTTTGGAATTCGTATGACGTGTAATATTTGATACTTAGTATACAAATATTTACAAGTCATATTAGTGCGGCTTAGAAAGAAGGCATAGCACTCTACAATTTTGGGGCCGAATCCCGGAAACTAGGAAAGTTTCCTATACACCTTACCACCTAGACATTACTGTCTTGCCAGGTCTACTTTGTGTCACACAAACCGCTGGACGCAGCGTCGGGTCATTTCCCTGACCCGTTTTACCACTGACAATTTTCCCTTGTCTAACAGATATCTAAACACATACAACCTTCCAACCGTATATACATCTTACAACTGCAGTAAAGGAGCGAGACTCCTTGAGACACCTAGCGTAGCGTAGTTGTTTCAGACCTAGTCAGGTCCATTGGTAAACCCAATCACGGTACACTAGTAACTCCGTACGTGGTACTCCAATCACAGATAGCATTACTACTATCTCTCATCCACAGTACATGGATCAGCAACAACAAGTCATCGAAGACACAGCACGTTCTTCTGTTCCGACTCCTGTTCACACAGTCATCTTAACAATTGTCACAGTCCTTGAGATCAAGCATATTTCAGAAATCACTGACACAACATATGCCGATGGATCTACGAAGCAGGACAGGCACGAACGATCCGAGATTAACATCTCCATTGACAGAGATGACTTCACCGAGGCACCTCAGGCAGAGGTCTAACTCCCTTCCCTCTCTCACTACGAATGACTTAGTGAACCCATTCCTTAGGGTAGGGTTAGGCCATAGGGTTCTACATCAATCATACAACAGGGTAAAAGCACTAAGTTGATTGAAACTAGTTTTCAAGGAAATTCAAGAAGGAAGGGAACTCTATACATTCTAACTTTTGTGACCATGAGACTAACGCTAAGGATAGCAAGCGATGTTATCAAGGTAAAAAGCGATTCGTGCCTAGAGAACAAAGCTCTTTGCTTTCGCTCTCAACAAGATCAAAGACAGGTTCTGACAGAGAGTCGAGAACACTGAAGGGGTGATCGATTGTTGCCACGCTTTCAGACACTTGGCTGTGTCGTCATCCATTATCCCTCCTACGGTAAAGACCAAAGGAGTGAATGGGATGTTGTTGGTCGGTAGACGTCGTCGCTTTTCGGCAGCCTTCGAGTCCAAGGGTTAGGGTTTAGGGTAGGGTTAGGCCATAGGGTTCTACATTAATCATACAACAGGGTAAAAGCACTAAGTTGATTGAAACTAGTTTTCAAGGAAATTCAAGAAGGAAGGGAACTCTATACATTCTAACTTTTGTGACCATGAGACTAACGCTAAGGATAGCAAGCGATGTTATCAAGGTAAAAAGCGATTCGTGCCTAGAGAACAAAGCTCTTTGCTTTCGCTCTCAACAAGATCAAAGACAGGTTCTGACAGAGAGTCGAGAACACTGAAGGGGTGATCGATTGTTGCCACGCTTTCAGACACTTGGCTGTGTCGTCATCCATTATCCCTCCTACGGTAAAGACCAAAGGAGTGAATGGGATGTTGTTGGTCGGTAGACGTCGTCGCTTTTCGGCAGCCTTCGAGTCCAAGAACTTCTTGATGAGCGCATGACCCTTTTCCGCAGGTTTAGTTGTTTGAATATGGGGCGGAATGTGAGTCGCGACTGCATCACGGCGGGCGAGTGAGACGACGGTAATGTCGTACTCGTGATTCGACAGCCCAGAAGCCTCCGAGCCGGTAACTCTGAGATCGTTACGGCGGTGGGTGTCGGCGATAAACGGTTCCAGTTGGACCTGAACTCCTTCAGCGGTCTCTAAAGCCCGCTTGATGGCGTACTTGACTTGCTCGTGACGAGCTATAGTCCATTTGGTACCCTTCGTGCAAACTTCGGCGTGACCAGCCGAGTTGAGGATCCCGCACATCGAGCAGACAGCCGAACCTGGGTGTAAAGTTCGATGGTGTAGCGCAGCCCATAGGCTTAGGGTTAGGGCTAGGCACAGCCCCCACCCCCATCCCCTCCCTTCCCTTCCCTTCCCCTTCCACTTCCATTCCATTCCCTCCCTTCCCTCCCCTTCCCTTCCCTTCCCATTCCATTCCCCTACCCTTCCCTCCCTTCCCCACCCCTTCCCACCCCCACCCCTTAAGCTTAGTTCCTACAGCTTTCTTCACCCATGACTGGGCCTTTTCCCCTAAGCCACCACTCTAAAGGGGGGCCCCAGAAGCTAACACAAGTCCCTGTCAGTCACTCATTTCTTACTGAGTTCCACCAGTGGCTAACCTTCTTTCTCCCTTCTCAGCCTTCTTCACTTCTCAGCAACTTTTCCTCAGGCCCAGTTCAGCGGCACCTCCAAGGGTGGGCCTCACGTGTACCCACAGCTCAGGAACTCGGGGCCCCTAAGCATACCTTTAGTCAGTCGTCAGCACCTT
>JASBWV010000054.1:0-13591 GCA_030039215.1 Naganishia onofrii
CTTATGAGCGCATACAAAGCGCCCAAACTAGCCAGGCTGAACAATATAACAAAACACGAAATTCAAAAGAATTCAAAGAAGAAGATCTTGTGCTATTATCGACCCAACACACGAACCCTCCATTTTTGCGTACGCAAGGGAGCAAGAAACTTCGCTCCAAGTACATAGGTCCCTTCCGTATTATGCGTAAGATAAGCCCTACAGCTTATGAGCTAGACCTTCCCGCGCACATAAAGATACATCCGATAATCAATGTCCAATACCTGAAGCCTTACCACGTTAGTCCCCCAGAATTTGCGGGAAGAACGGAGCCGAGGCCCGAACCTGTACTCAACGCGGATCTTGAGCCTGAGTACGAGCTAGAAGAAATCCGTGGACATAAGATTGACAGGAACGGAAAATTACGTTTGCTTTGTCACTGGCGCGGATACGAAGACTTTGACGATACATATGAGCCGGAAGAAAATTTAGAAAACTCCCAAGAGATGCTGAACGCATACAAGCAGCGAGCAGGGCTCCAGTAGAGTTCTCAGTTCTCACGGAGTAAATGTATATGTATGTACCTCAAACCACGGAAAAAAAAACAAAACAAAACGAAAAGGCACGATAGCCGCACAACGAAAATAAACGCATCCGACGTTGACAAACCGAAGGAACAACGAAAAAGACAAAGCATTCTATGTCACTCTGTCACTTTGTCACTATGCTATTTCAGATAGGGATAGTGCAGCTGAAGCTGACACACGTCGTCTCCTCTCATGATAGTAGAGCACAGTTCGCAGCAGATTGCTCAGCCAAACACTATCAGAAAGGGGGTGGCAAATGTCTATAAAATCCACGTCCAGACCCCGACGAATCCCATTCCATTTCCCTTTTCATTTGCCCCACAAACAACTTTATCATCCGCAACCCCAATACTATTGTCATTATGTCCGACAACGCCGAAGTAGTAATCCATTCATGCTTCACGTCTCCACTACCTATGCTACCCATCGGTTATCAATTCGATCCGGTCTACCCGATGCAGATAGTTCCTTTCGTCCACTTCAGCAAGGTTCTCGATCCCATATCGATTTGTAAAGAGTGTTACAACCGCGCTGTAACAAGCTGGGATATCCTTAAGCTCAACCGAGCTTCAGCCGAGAGAACCGCCAAGTCTCCTGTCGCCGGCGCCATTAGCGGCTTTTCCAAATTCACCGCGTCGGTCAATTCCTGTAGACATCCCATGTTCGATGATCTGTATCCGCCCGCAATCCGCGAAGCCCGAACAGTCGTTTCGGTTCTCGGTCACGAAGCCCGTGCTGGATCCGCTGTACGAAAGCCAAGGATGACTTATACCATTATATATTCAATCGGAAACTCCCCTCGTGTCTCTCCTCCAACCCGATTGTCTGAAGTCAGACTTCGAGCCTACTTCAATGCTCTGCCAGAAATCAACAACTATTGGTACGGAGCCAAACCACACCACGTCAATACGCCATTTGTTCGATCGGTTCTGACACGCCTCACACCCTTTGTCAACTCCGCCTTGTGGAACAAACTCCCCTGGGACGAATCCCTCCTCTTGCACTATCTGCACAACAAGCGAAAGTTACACGAGTGGAAGTCTGGAATGACTTACGCTCAATACAAAGCGATAGAGGACTCCGCTTAGTTGCGGCGGCGGGTATTGTAAGCATTCTACAGTTTACCCTTTTGTCCCTTTTGGCTTATTCGACCTTGTTCAGTACTTATATAGTTTGCCACCAATTGTAGTAGTACGAGAAAGAGTCGTTTGATTATGAGTTACTGGTTCGAGTCTGGATTTTGGTCAGTAGTTTTGTCACTTTGTCAGTTTTTGCTGAAAATAGCAAAGTGACATAGATTTCTATGTCACTTTGTCACTTTGTCATTTTTTGTCACTTTGTCACTTTGTGCCATTTTCGGAACAAAGTGACAAAGATTAGGTTGTACGCCAAGGTCTCCTTAGGAGCCCTTGCGCAGGGTTGGCCTCGCCACCCATTTCCGACGTCTATATAAGACAGTCCAATTTGTAGTAAGTTTCGCCACTATGATTTATGAAACACGCTTTTCCTCCCTAACTCTCCAAGAAGCGCCTTCTTGATTGTACTAACTACAACTTCAGATAATATCTTTAGATTGGCTCATATCAGCGTTCTATATATTATCTAGTAAGTTAGCCGTTTACCTTATTAGACATCGATAATCGTGAAGCATAATCCTTTCTGACTGATCCCACTTCAGACCTTGTACTGTTTTTAGTTAGTATATTATCTTCTTTTATACTATCTAGATACAACGCTACGTAGGCTCTTTACATATGATTTGTGTAGTAAGTTGTCTAGAACGGGGAGGAGGTCACTCGCCTATGAATGCAGGCCCATCCTCCTCAGGTTCATCTTGAGGGCGGTCGGCCATCATAGACCATAAGAGCCAATTTTTGACGTCAGTCTGGCGCTTGTCTGTGCTCCTATCACGTGCAATATGCACAATCAGATGGAGTTATCGCTTCAGAGCCATGCAAGCTTACTTAATGCCATCCATGGTGGACTTGAGCATCTCTGCCATTGGCCAGTGATTCTCCCACACCTCCGCCTCTTGCATCCTCTCGTATTTATCACCATGGTGGAACAAGGCTTTGAGGCAGGGTATTTGTTAAGTGCCGAAGCTACTAAGCTTAAGCTGACTGCAACTTATAGTTTAATATAAGTTGTATAAGTCTTAGCTTTATTCTTTAAGTAACAAAGTCTACTTAACTAGTCCCAGCGTCTCGGAGCTACGCAGTGGTTATGTAATACTCACCTGTCTTAGCGACTTGCCTAACAATATCTACTTGTGTATGAGATGACGTAAGGCTCGCGACTTCCTTATAATGTTACTGAAAGTATTGTATTGTTAACTTGATCCAATATTGCGTGTCATAACTATATATTATTACAGAGAGTGGCAAAGATTTCCTACTTCTTATATAGTTATCTGGTTATCTAGTAGTAGCTGGAACAAAGCTATACGGTGTTACAACAGTCAAAGGGAAAGCGTATGGGATGTTACAACAGTGCGGTGTTCGGCCGCCGCACTGATCGATCACTGCGCACTGAGGTGTTCACACAGTGGGGGTGTGACATCTCTACAGTATTTCCCTGACCGTTTCGTCAAACTATAGAATATAAAGCAGCCGCAATAGAGGTGAATGATTCGAGCGCTAGGCATGCCAGAATCACGAATGTACCTTGTCAAGTAATTGCTCCTTGATGGTAACCGGCTTAATGTAGCGCCAGTCTGGTAGGGTCCCGATTAGATTCGAGGTTATTCCCCAGGTGATCGTGTCGCGGGAGATTGTCTATGTACCATAAGAGCAAGCTTACTATGATGTACAATGAGCTCGTGTTCTATTCTACTTACAAGCAGGTACTTCCAGCACTGCTCTTTCAAGAATCCCCTTGCATTGACTTGATTAGGACCGTCAAAGTCCTCGCCGTCAAGCTGAAGCCCGAGCAGTTCTTGTGTAGAAGTGAGTCTGAAGTCGACACTGCCTTCTTTAGTTATAATAGGCCTTCGAATAGGAACCCAGGCTTCTTTCTGGCGCGCGATAGCGACTACGTTCTTGAGATGATGTATTTCATCTGGCGGTATATAGCCCAATTTGGCATGAGTATAAGGAAGATCTAAGCTCAGTTGAAGCACACCCACCTTGAGCTCTGTTTTGCTCCTTTTTCAAGCCCAGCTTGTCTTGCTTGAGCTGTTCATTGGATTTCATAAGTTCCTCGTTTAGTCGCTTGAGCCTCTCGAAAGCCTCTTGTTGCGATGTGAAGGGTTCAGGAGTTAGAGAGTCGTCACTATCTTCTCGCCCACTGAGCGACGGAGTTTGGCCTGATGGTATGTTCATGCCAGTGGAAGGTTGTAAGACTGGACGCTTGGACACGACAGCTGATTGCTCGGGGTCTTTGTCCGCCCGCTTACGCTTACTGGTGGTAGCGTTCTGTTTTCCTTTCGCCATGTTTGCCGGATTGATTGATAGATATGTGTATGCTTGCAAGCGGATTTGAATGAGGTGTTCACAAGCCAGATGCAAAAGGACAAGGGACACTAAGCCTCTCTGCTAGATGTTTATAAGGCATTGATTATCAGAGGACTGGCTCTGTCGTGCTGCAAGGTCAGCTGTCATCTTTCGCACCACTGGAACAGGGTTTTCATGGTTGCTGGAACTTCGCGTTGGATTTACGGAGTGCGACCTGCAGGTATTCATGCTATACCTCCGCTATCCCGCCAAGATAGGCGTGACGTAACTTTTTCTGATGCTCTCAAGTCTCAAGTATCTGCTGCTCGGAAGTATACTTCTGTGTACCTAGTGTAAAGGCTGCGCAGCTCGCCAGCTCGTGATGCGATCTGTAAGGATGTGACTATATACCACAAGAGCTCCACCCCTACACCGATTCTGTCATATGCACCAAAGGTATTAACTAGACGTGTAGAAAGCCATGGCCTCTGTCGCGGGCCAGTAATTAGTCTTACGTAATATACGTAATACAATACCGCCGTTGTATGAGGGATCCTAGCACAAGTTATCAAATACCTTATTACGTAAGACGTGACTGTTATATACCTAAGGTGGAAGACAAGGGTAGCTAATCCTTGAGAAGTCTTGCACTCAAGGTAGCTTTGGAATTAAGAGGTAATCAAAGGGTGAATCATAAGTCATGTAGCCAGTCGAGATACAACTGTAGAATAAGTCCCATTATATAGTAATCCGGCTAGACTGCTTGGCTTAGCTGCTTCACAGTTACATGGTTCGGTGAAGCTAGTAGCTGCGAAGCACGCTTCAAGTTTGTGTGCTTCGGTGAAGCGTGAGCACTTGAAGCTAGGCTAAGTTGATACTTCAACCTGGGCTGCTTCCGTGAAGCTAGGTAGCTTGAAGCAACAACTTAGTCAGACGGGATGACTTAGTCAACTGACAAGGTGATGTCATCAGTTACTATTAAGCTATACAATGATAAGTTCTCTACAATATCTCCCCCGCACGGAGAAGACAACGTCCTCGGTGTCCATCACCTAGAAGAAGAACAAATCCAATTTACCTTCCTTTCGAAGCTTGTATAACATGCGTCGCATGCGGGAAGGCAGAAGGTGCCACAACATCTCTCGGAAAAATCCAGCATGACCCATTCTTCGGAGGTGTCGGATGATGCAGTCTACGTCGATGTCACCCGGCTGTCGTTGTTGCCAGTACGTCCACAGTGCAACGCGAGCACCGTATACTTGGTCGTCGAGCTGTTCGGCGGTAAGGTGAAGTCGTGTACCACCAACCATAACCCAGTAGCGGAGATCACCGTCACGAGACCAGAAGTGCCGGATCACATCATCGGAAGTAATGTCCTCGTCGTCATCACCATCAGTAGTCGCGGTGACGGTGTCGTAATCGTCGCCGAATTGGGTATCGACATCCAGCAATGTGGAAACGTCGTTGAGGTCACGGTTGTCAAGAAGGATAGTTGTGGTATGAGGTTGGTCGTCGCCGTCGCCATCGAGAGGCGGTGCCTTGTCAAACAGCAACCGGGGGTCGATGGTCGCTGCGGGAGAAGGAATTTGTTCGACGGGAACGGGAACATGGTAGTCATCCAAAGAGACAGAACTAGGTCCGGCGGTGTCATTTCCCTTCTGAATACCAGGTGATGATTTTTATCAGAATGGTCTTAGGGTAGCCCGATACACGGATGATACGTACATCGAGAGCTTCTGCCGCCCGGGCTTGCTCAAGAAGGCGGAGCAGCGTCGGAACATCGAGAGGTGCTTGATCTTGAAATGGTGCACGAGACTGATCGAGAGGAGGAGTTGCACAGAAAGCGTCGGACAGGATAACGTTGTCAAGGTTCTGTTGAGTGTACCGGTTAATGATGTCGCGAAGGTAATAACGTAGCACTTGGTCTGTACTCACCCCCATGCCGAGCTCCTTCTGGTACCAAGTAAGAAAACCAGGAGAGTGAGGAACTACCCATTCGGGAGGTGTACCGGCGTCGAAGTGGAAAGGGGAAGGAGCGTCGTTGTCACCATCGAGCTCGGGTACGTTGAAGTCGAAAGGATCAACATTGACGACGTTGACGTTGGCGGATGGGCAGAGTCTCCCTTCTTGAACCTGCCGACGTATCATGGTATCGTATCGTGTCAGACGGCTCGCAATATGAATGAATGGCACAGCTACTCACGGCCTCAGGAGAAATGAAGTTCCAGAAGTCTCCGTCGACGTCGTCGTAATGAGGACGAAAGGGAGAGTACTCCTCCCCAGCAGAAGCAGAAATGGTGTTGTCTTCCAGGTCGGCGGGACCGCTGGTAGGTTGGTCGTTGCCGGAAGTAGGACTGGAGGACATGTTGAGCGTGAGAGCGTGTATTGAGCGAGTGTGTTGAGTGGGTTTGACGCAGTTGCGTAGGTGTGTGGAGAGAGTGGGTAGCGAGCGTGATGGTGGAGAGCAAAAGAAAAAGGCTCAGCAATGTACGTTGCGTGAAACCGTGTAAAGGCGTAGTGGAAAGGAGTGGGAGGAACGGATGAAGGAGGAGGATGAGTGACAAGGACAGCGGCTGCTTACGACCGGCATGTCCCAGACGATTCCTTATATCCTTCCGTCTCCTTGAACCGTCCCGTGGTTGCCTGTCGTAAGAATTATCCTGTTGTCTATTGTCGAATGCGAACAATGAGGAGAGACGTAGGTTTATTGTCTGTTGTGGTGGTCGGTCGGGTGTTTTGGCGTGAGGTGGTGCGAGATGTCTATTGTTCACAAGAAGGAACAAAGAAAAAGAGACAAAAGAAACTGTAGAGACAAAAGAAAGTGTTGGTGTGTGTCCATTGTCTCGTTGCCGTGTGATGTTGTTTATGTTTTGCAGTTTTGGCAAGCGGCCACTCGGCAGGGGGTCTTCGACAACTGTTGAGGGCCCGCTGCTTCAGGCTGGGTTCTGAAATCACGTGACTAGCCCACTCTGGCTACTTTTTCAAAAAGGCCCAATGGGCAAAATAGCCCATTCTCCTCCCCTAGACAGTGTCGAACCAGCGTCTCTACACACAAACGCGTCTAGAGCTTTCGAGAGACTGCGCCCAACGGACTGTGCTAAGGTACCCACCAGTGATAGCTTGGGTCTCACAAAGTATAGATAAAGGTAAAAATGTCGAGTCGTGATATGGCGTTCATGCCTGTGTGTTGTGTCGTTTGTTGCAAACATTGTTGCATTGGTTCAGTGCCCAGACGTAGCTGGGTGGATTCGGATTTGTTGTAAGGTTGATTTGTTCGATTATGTTTTTTATGTCTTTGTTGTAAGGCTTGTTCGTTTATGTTTTTGTTATATTTCTATTCAGTCTTGTTTAGTCAGGCCCCTGATAGGGCTTCTAGCTCTCAACAAATAACCATCGGGAGCGCATATAGTTGTCGTTCAGTGTCGGCGGCGAGGTGTTATCTTGTGCGCCTTATTGGCAGGATTGTTTACCTTGTGATCCTTCCAATACTGTGCCAGTAAGTCGCCAGAGTTTTGCAAGTTTGCGAAGGGCTCCCAAGTAGCGTCATGTAAGGCGTAACCTTTCCACGCCACTAGGTAAGCTAGGCCATTTTTTCCTTTTCGGTGGTCCAAAACCCGTTCAACTTCGTACTCTTCGTTACCTCCTTCAGTCATGATAGGGTCGGGGTTAGAAGGTTCACCACGATCACCCAAGTGCTCAGGGCTAGCATGATACTCCTTCAGGTATTCAATGTTGATAGTCGGATGTATCTTAATGTTAGCTGGAAGGTCCAGCTGGTAAGACGTGGGTGAAACCTTTTTGGCGATCCGGAAAGGACCGGAGTACTTGGACCTCAATTTATTAGATCCAGCGGAGCGACTGAGCGCAGTCCGGAGATGTTTGTGGCTAATGAGCACCATATCTCCGACTTGGAAAGTACGGGGACGAGGTCTATTCTTATCCACGCTAGCTGTTTGAGCCTGTCGAGCCTTTTCTAAAGCCTCGATGGCTTGGTGCTGCAGAGCCTCCATGTTGGCTAGGAAGTCCTCTACGCTCTGAACTTCATACTGTGTGTCCAGGATTAATGAGTAAGGACTCTTGGGATGCAGTCCCAGATCAAGCTCGAACGGAGTCATGCCTGTCGAGGGGTGCACAGAGTTGTTGTACGCAAATTCCAGAGCCGATAGCTTGTCTGACCAGTCATGTTGCTTGTGATCTATGCAACTTCGAAGCATCTCCTTCAAAGTCCGGACCATGCGCTCGGTCTGACCGTCTGTTTGCGGATGATTTGCGGATGACATCGCAAGACGTGTACCAAACTTCTCAAACAGAGTGGTCCAGAACAGAGAAGTAAATTTTGGATCTCTGTCAGATACCACAACGTTAGGTATACCATGTAGACGGACGATACCGTCAAAGAATCGGCGGGCAGTATCGACAGCGGTATCTTTCTGGCAGGAAGGAATGAAGTGGGTACGCTTGGTAAGTTTGTCGACAACGAGCATAACCATGTCCCAAGGGCCTTCACCGGAAGGAACGCAAGGTCCAGCGAAGTCCATTGTGACAGTATGCCAGCGGTAGGGAGCGATAGGCAAGGCTTGATGTAGCCCGTATGGCTTTGGTGCCGCTTTGTTGATTTGACAGCTGTTGCATGATCTCACATAATCCTTAACATCTTTGGTCATGCCTTGCCAGTAAAATTTTCTGGCGACCGCGTTTAAAGTCTTTGCAGTTCCTAGGTGTCCCGAGAAGTCTGCATCGTGATGGTCATGTAGTATCTGAGCCCTTAAATTGAAAGGCTTGGTTATATTGGGAATGCAGATCCTCGCATACTCCTCTCCAGGCTGTATGTATAGCAGGATGCCGTCAGACTGCATTCTAAATCTGTGATGTCGAATGTGAGGGTCTCGTAACGAGGGGTCCTGAATGATAGTCGCGAAATGAGGGTCGGTGGCATAGCCGGATGAGACGAAATTCATGAACTCGGACTCTACAGTAGCCGCAGAAACCGTGTTACAGAAGGTAACCGCGTTAACGTCAGCTAGAGGTGCTCGAGAAAGAGGGTCCGCGTTGGTGTGAATACGGCCAGCCCTGTACTTGATGTTCATGTTTTCCTTGTAAGGCTGGAGCTCCATTGACCACCTTATGAGTCGTTTGTTCGGTCCAGTGAAACTGAATAGCCATTGTAAAGCGGAGTGGTCCGTGATGAGGGTAAACTTAGAACCATCGAGATAGACATGGAGCTTTTTGACGCTCCATACTATCGCGAGACATTCCAGTTCAGTAATCGTATAGTTTCTTTCCGCGTCCGTCAAAGAGCGAGATAGAAAGACAATAGGGTGTTCCTGACCCGCATCGTCGTTCTGAGATAGCACTGAGCCTAATCCGGTGACACAGGCGTCAGTGTATAGAGTGAAAGGCTTCGCGTAGTCAGGGTAAGCCAGTGTCGGAGCTGTAGTCAACTTGGTTTTGAGAGTGTCGAAGGTTGAGACACAAGATTCATCCCATTTGTATGGGACGTCCTTCTTGAGTAGATTGTACAGAGGAGCTGCGATCTTGGCGAAGCCTTGTACGAAGCGGCGGTAATAGACGCACAGTCCTAAAAATCTTTGTAATTGCTTTACGTTCGTAGGTTGTGGAAACTCCTTGACGGCTTTAACAGTGCCATCCGCAGTCCCGATTCCTAAGTTGCTGACGGTATGTCCCAGAGCTGTTAAGGATTGATACGCTAAGTGACACTTCTTTAATGACATCGTTAATCCTGACTTTGCGACTAAGGCCAAAATTGTGCTAATGTCCTTGATATGAGTAGCGACGTCCTTGCTGTAGATGATGATATCGTCGATATAGACCAGAACGGTCTGCCATTTGAAACGTCCCAAGACTTTATCCATAAGCCTTTGGAATACGGACGGTCCGTTCCTCAAGCCGAAAGGCATTCTTTTACACTGGTGAAGACCGCGATGAGTACGGAACGCAGTCTTTTCCCTGTCTTCGGGAGCGATTTCGATTTGGTGAAAGCCTTTATTGGCGTCGAATGTTGAGAAATAAGCTTTACCAGCGAACTGAGAAAGAATATCATCGATCCTGGGAATTGGGTATTGATCCGCTTTTGTGACATCGTTAATTTTTCGATAGTCTATACAAAAACGGTCCTTCCCTTTCTGGCGTACAAGAATGGCTGGCGACGCCCATGGAGAGTCAGACTCTTCAATAACGTCATCGGCCATCAATTCTGCCAGAGTTTCATCAATGATTCTCCTCCCTTCAGGAGACGCACGGTAGGGAGCTTGAGATATAGGAGGCGCTGCTCCAGTTTCGATGGTCATAGTAGCGAGGTTGGTTTTACCAAGCCTCTTTGACCCGTATGAGAACGCTTGTCGGTTATCCCTGATGGTGGCCTTTAAGGCGTCTTGTTCTTCGGACTTAAGCTCGATATTGATGTCTACTTCTTGGAGAGCTTCCTCGAACGCTTCCCGGTCCTCAGGTGTCTCTTGGCCTACGGAGTTGGAATTAGCGGAGTCCTTATGGATCTCTGCAATCGGACTAACATGGGCTAGAGTGATTCCAAGGGGAAGCTTGACGATATTCTTTCCCACATTCATGACATGGGCGTAGTGTTCTGTCCCTTGGGTGGCGGCAACAGATCGTGAGACTTGAATATCCTCGGATACAGGCGTAGGTTCGAGTAAGTAGAAAGGCGTAGTGGGTTTACTGGATAGGGAGACAGGCACTCTCGCTTGAAACCCAGGCTTGATAGTGTACACCTTCTGAAGTCGAGCGGAAGGTCGTGCGGTAGAGCTGAGCTTGGGTCTAACACTGGTGATAGGTACGATGCCTTTCGCTGACTCGAAAGAGCAAGTTCCTTCTTTCAAGTTGATTAGCACCCCTTCCTCAGCCAGAATGTCGTTTCCTAAGATAATCTTGGTCGCTAAAGAGGTGACGACATGAAAAGCACCAGTAACAGAAGTCAAGTCTTTATCCTTGTTGACGAAGTGTATACCAGCATTGATCCATCCATGTGTTTGGTTGTTCCCTACTCCCTTGAGCATGATGGTGGAAGCAGAGTGGACTTTAATGGCAGGAAAATTCCTCTTCAGATATGCTGAATCGATAAGAGAGATAGCAGACCCTGTGTCTATACACACTTCGTGTGCCGCGCCGTCCTTCTCGCCGATCTTCGCCATTGCAAAAGTAGGTATTTTGTCAGCATGACGGTGCTGTAAGGAGTCCGTAGGCGGTGTTGAATTGTTGTTGCATACTGACTCGTAAAGCTCGTCATAACCATCGTTGTCTTGTTCAGGTAAGCCAATCTCGATGATGTCGTCGGTGTTTTCTTCTTCATCTTCAACTCTCACGGAGTTCATGTGGGCTTCTCTTCCTTGCTTCTGTCCAGATTCCGCTTGCTTTCCGTAGACTGGCCATTTAGATTGATTTACCGGAATCCTATTAGGGTTGGATCGATAAGAAGACACATTGTTGGACTTGGATGCCTTTTTAGGGCAGTCCCGGAACCAATGCATCCCTCCACAAGAGCAAGGACGAGGAGGTTTCGAAGTGTCCTTGTCCTTGTTGGTTGGGGTACTCTTGAGTCGGTCGTTTGAATTTCCAAAAGGCCGGGTAGAGACAGTGTTGTCCTGTCGTTTAGAGTTCCAGGGACCATTCCATCTCAAACCTTTTTCGTAATCTAGAAGAATTCTCCTGAACTCTAACAAGTCCATATCGGGGGTGATAGAACTCTTGAGAGTCGGTAACATATAGTCGGGAAGGCCATCGAGGATGTCTAAGATAAGCTCCGACTCGGGAGTATGTTCATCGAAAACGAAAGCCTGAAGGTCGACTTTAGCGTCAAAGTAGTCGGCCATGTCCTCATTAGCTCGAAGATCTCGCTTTTTCCATAACCTTTTCTTTTCGGCAAGGTAGTTTGCCTTCAAGAAACGTTGTCGGAGAGCTTCTTGCCAGTGGATCCATGTAGGGAATTGAGAGCGACCCTTCGGACCAAGTCTTGTGAACCACTTCAGGGCAGTGTCCTTAAGGATAACAGAAAGGAAAGCGGTAATCTCGGCGTTGGTACATTTGTTGGCTTCAAAGATGGCGGATACCTGTTCGATCCAGACTTCGACGTCTTCGTATTTTTCGCCCTTGAATTTGGGCAAGTCGGAAGCCTTGATTTTAGTATGTGAGTGAGCGACCTGTACAGAGGAAGGAGAGTAAGCAGCATTCTGATCATAAGAGCGGGGGAAGGAAGGTCGTCTAACATACGAATTGGGAGAAGATTTAGGTTGCTCCTGGTATCCGAAACCTGGAGGAGGACCAAGAGAGTCGTTGGTAATAGTAGCTTCAACTACCTCGCGAGGCGCATGAGTCTTGGGGTCTTCGGAAACGCCAGTAGGGGTGGGAACGCTCGAGGTCGGAGCGGTAGGCTGGTTTGCGACGAAGAGAGTTCGCATTCGTTCTTCGAAATCCCTTTGTTGTTGGACTTGGAGTTGGGCCTGCTCTCGCATCTGTTGTTGCATTTGGAGAACAGTGGCACGAAGAGCGTCGATGGGTGACTCGATATCGAGTGACATGGTTGGCAAGCGAGAAATCCTCTCAGGGCGAGGAGTTTCGGGAGCAGTATCAGATCGTCGGTTACTGATGCTATCCTGAGGAGATGGCGTCCCAGGAGTTGAAGGGATAGGAGTCAAGGCCGAGCTGCGGTCTGACGAGGGCAAGTCTGACATGACTTGAGGCAATAGTTCTTTACTTGGTGCGAGCTTGATAGCTGAGATAAGAGGCTGGCCTCTGTAGATGAAGAGATTAATCTCTTAGTCGTAATTCCTGCAGAGAACCCTTGACTCTTCTGACGCTGCTGATGTTGCGTCAGGGGATGGCACGCTAGGCAGCCTTGCACTACTAACCTAGGTGAAGTCGACTTGTGATGGTGTTGAGGTCAAGCTGGCTTGGACCTTGAGTATCAGTTAGATACGATGTATTACCGGTGGTGGTGGAGATGAGACTAGGCTGGCCTAAGTCTTACTGATCGATGAGAGGGTTGTGTGTTGGGTGACGCCAATGATAAAAGCAAAAACAGAACTGACTTAGTAATAAGTTACTAGATATCCCAGACCGGGCCCCAAAGTTGTCGCGGGCCAGTAATTAGTCTTACGTAATATACGTAATACAATACCGCCGTTGTATGAGGGATCCTAGCACAAGTTATCAAATACCTTATTACGTAAGACGTGACTGTTATATACCTAAGGTGGAAGACAAGGGTAGCTAATCCTTGAGAAGTCTTGCACTCAAGGTAGCTTTGGAATTAAGAGGTAATCAAAGGGTGAATCATAAGTCATGTAGCCAGTCGAGATACAACTGTAGAATAAGTCCTATTATATAGTAATCCGGCTAGACTGCTTGGCTTAGCTGCTTCACAGTTACATGGTTCGGTGAAGCTAGTAGCTGCGAAGCACGCTTCAAGTTTGTGTGCTTCGGTGAAGCGTGAGCACTTGAAGCTAGGCTAAGTTGATACTTCAACCTGGGCTGCTTCCGTGAAGCTAGGTAGCTTGAAGCAACAACTTAGTCAGACGGGATGACTTAGTCAACTGACAAGGTGATGTCATCAGTTACTATTAA
>JASBWV010000006.1:600000-875150 GCA_030039215.1 Naganishia onofrii
GACGTCAGCATGCGGAACCAAATTTCAACCGCGCGGCGTGCAAGAGCCAAAGAACTTACATTTCAACAGTGTAGGCAACCAACAAGGGAGACATGGCGAGGTTGTAGAACAAGTAGTAGAGGAAGATCATGGCGAGGACGGCATTACCGGCCGACTTGTTCGGGTGGATCGGGTTGCCATCGGCGTCGACCTCGGCAGCCGATTTGGTGTAGATGGCGGAACATGCAGTCCAAATACAGAAACACACGGTCATACCGGCTGTAGAAATCAAGAACAAGGGTCGTCGACCGATCCTGTCAACGGTCAAGGCACCAAAGATGGCGGTGGCGTAGTTGAAGATGTTGAGAATACCGTTAATCAAAGTCTGTGTCGCAGTGTCCTTGATGCCGATACCGTTCAAGACCTGGTTGAGGTAGTACGAGACCAAACCGTTTCCAGACCATTGAGAGAAGAATGCGATGGCGATAATGACCAACATTCGTCGCTGGTTACCCTTGCCGACAAAGAGAGACTTGAACGAGCTGCTAGCATTGGCTTCCCTTTCGAGCTGAAGAGCCATTCGGATTTCATCGACCTCGTATGTGACCAAGGGGTCCTCGTGGTCGCCGTTGCAGTGGTACTTGACGAGAATCGCTCGAGCTTGTTCCTCTCGTCCCTTGTCCATCAACCATCTGGGTGATTCCGGAATGAAGAGGATCAATGCAACCTGGAATATGGAAGGAAGACCTTGAAGCAAAGACGGGATTCGCCACGACCATTCGTTGTGGATTCGGAAGGTACCGTAGGTCGACCAGGCGGCAACGATGGAACCGAGGTACCATGAACTGTTGTAGAGCGACGTCAACGGTCCTCGGTGTGTTGGGAATGACAGCTCGGTAATCAAGAGGGGGGCAGCAGCGCATGCGAAAGTGAGACCGAAACCGATAACGAATCGCGCGCCGATGAACATGCCGATGTTTTGGGCAGCAGTCTGAATGGCGACACCGACTAGCATGAGGCAGGAACCGAAGAAGATGGCCTGTCGACGACCAAATCGATCCGCCACAAAGGCAGCAAAGGGAAGACCAGCGATACCACCGATAGACTACAACAGCGAGAAAGATCAGTAACGCAGTTGACGAAACGCCCTCGTACAAACTTACCTGAATGGCATTGAAAATACCCAGAAGCGAGCCTTCCGGTTTACCAAAGTATGCTCGCCATTGCTCGAGGGTTTGAAGACCGTTCATCATACTTCCATCGTAACCATTGGTCATCGACGTGATGAGCGCAAGGAACTACAATAGACGTGTGTCAGTTATGCTAGAAAATTGGAACTTTGGTACAGTACATACGATGATGGCAGTGAGCTTGGCAAGACTTCCTTTGTAGAATCGAGTGTCCCTGCCTTGCATGAGGGCAGCCATATCGGCTGTCACCCTTCCAGTGTTAACGACGTGTTCCGCCATGTCTGAGGTGTGTTGGTGAAAAGAAGTGGTCGAGCGGTAGTTGGACTCGCCAGGCGGTGGAAGCTGTTGAATGTGGGGTAAAAGACTAAGCCTGGGGCCCAAACGATGTCTGGTCAAATGTTATATATCCATCTGGGAATGAGGCGAGTTGAACACGTACCGGTTCATGTTCACTTGCACACAACAACCGATGGTGCCCTGAACGGAAGGTGTTCAAGCTGCACCAAGGTGTTGGCTCGTTGAAAGTCGGACATGGGTCGATTGGCGGAAAACATGGCGTTGGCTGGGAGTGGCAGCGCAACATGAGCACGGCGTTGATCACATGCCGTAAATCACCTCAGAATGTGCCCATCGGCTCTGAGGGAAGCCGACCCGGTGTTGCTGTCCCCACATGCAAGTTCGATTTAGCAACTGATTATTGATGTGCTTCCATGAGTTCCTCGTCGACTGCGCGACTGCACCGAGCTTTGCACCGGTATTAGATGCATGCACTGCATGAGCTGCATGACAACCATGCAATCAAAGAAGGCAAGGGGCAGCTAGCTGGGTTGGCCCCGACCTCTCCGCCTGCGGCCCCTTCAAAATCTGGGGAGCCCCTTTGGGCACTTTCGACTTCTACCAACACCTACGCTTTACTAGCTGCCCTACTGCAACTCATGATTACAGCAATATGAGATCTCTGATTAGACTTGTCACCTTCGCCACGTTAATCAATTCCCTGATCCTTCATCGCCTGTTCGACTATTATGTCGGTTGTATGTCGGTTGGTGATAAGCAGAGCGGAAGCGTCAGCAAGTCAAGCGGCGTCACGCTTCTATACTCAGCCCAACACAAGGCCGAAAGGCAAAGATCGGTGCACCAGCGGCCGCCAATCATCCATCTACCTATCTACCATCTAAGGAATCAGTGGGCTGTATCATACAGGCGAGGAGATGCCTGCTGTAGGAGAAGCTACGTAAAATGCTCGCAAACGGGCTGAGGAGCTGGCTCAAATGGCGAAGTGCCTTTCCACGTCGAGAATCTTGTTCGTAGCGGATCAGCTAGCGGAGCTCAAACGCTTCTTCATTCCCGTGCTGCCAGGAACTGCCTGGAAGGCTTCGCGCTGATCGCTTCTTTCGGGTATAGCGGCGATCGATAGACCCGAACTCCTTTCCAAAGTGATAACAACATGAAGTTGTACACATCATTTATTATTCATCAGCCTCGAGTCCGCGAGTCCTGGGTTCTTTGGCAACTCCGATCTCCAAGCCCGACCTCCGAACGAAGCCGCTTTGAAGACCTAAATTATGTCGTACAGGTGGCCGAACATCAGGAAAGCCCAACGCCGAGCGTCTTCCGGCGGAATACTGAACGCGAATGCAAGTGTCGACTCAACCCGAGGAATGGCGCCAGACAATGTCGAGACCATATAAGTATCACGGACGTTCCGCTACGAATCAGTCCTGCCATTCGAACAAGCCACGGTATTATCGATATACCATTCCGCCCCATTCCGCCCCATTTTATCATTCACCATGTCTCCTTCAATCGCTCCTAAACACTTGAAGGTATCGGGCACCGACATCGTTCAGACCGATACCATCACTGGCAAGGAAACCCCCATCCTGCTCCGAGGAGCTGGTTTGGGTGGTTGGATGAACATGGAAAACTTTATCACGGGCTACCCGGGTCACGAATGTAAGCAGTTTGTTTGAAAATTCATGTGCGCGAAGCTCACGGACCGTACATCACAGTCCAGGTTCGAAAGTCCTTGAAAAAGGTTCTTGGTGATGAAAAGTACGAGTACTTTTTCGACCGAGTGAGTGACGATATTTGACCAAGGCTGTCCAGTTATTGATCAAACAAGTTTGCAGTTCCTACACCACTTCTTCACCGAAAGCGACGCAGAATGCTTTGCATCTTTGGGTCTGAACTGCATTCGTCTGCCTGTAGGTCCCAGCGAAGTGCATGTCAGAGCAAGAGCTCATACCTATAATGACAACAGGTCAACTACCGACACTTCGAGGATGACATGAACCCGGGGGTTTTCAAGAAGGAGGGCTTGAAGCACCTTGACCGAGTCATCGATGCCGTGAGTATTGCCTGTCGCTCCTTCCGCTTCCGAGCTCCTACTCACTCTCCATTCCTCGATAGTGTGCCAAACACGGAATCTACACTGTCATCGACTTGCACGCTGCTCCAGGAGTAAGTGCCTGTGCTCGCTGTCGATACTGCCCGTCTAACCGTCCCTTTCGCGATCTAGGGTCAAAACATTGACTGGCACGCCGATGCTGGTAACCACCAGGCACAATGTAAGTTGAAGATGGAAAGGCCCTTCCCTGTTCCCGTCTGACACTGACATCCATCTCCAGTCTGGGTACACAAGGACTTCCAGGACCGAACCGTTAAGATCTGGGAACACCTCGCTGCGCACTACAAGGACAACACCTGGGTCGCCGGTTACAATCCTTTGAACGAACCTACGGACGAGGAGCACACACGACTGCTCAACTTTTACGTTAGGATCGAAAAGGCTATCCGAGCCATCGACCCGGATCACATCTTGTTCTTGGACGGTAACACCTTCGGCGCCGACTTCAGCTACTTCAAGGATGCTTTGCCAAACTCGGTCTACGCTTGTCACGACTATTCCAAGTAGGTCCCGCCATTATGAGGCTTTCGTCTATGTCTGGGTGCTCATTATTTCGCATCGAACAGCTACGGTTTCCCTAATCCCCCTGAGGAGTACACCGTTGGTATATTTGGAATGCTGCGGTCATAACCCATATCTTACATCCCTCTCATCTTTCCAGGGTTCCGAAGTTCAAAAAGGCAAATTGCAGCGATCCTTTGACCGAAAGGTCGAGTTCATGCGACGAGTCGGAGGTCCCATCTGGAATGGAGAGTTCGGACCTGTCTACCAGAGCGCCGACGATGGACTGCCCAACTGGCAGGAAATCAACAAGACTCGATATCAGGTACTGGAAGACCAGCTAGACATTTACGACCGGGCAAAGGCGAGTTGGTCGATTTGGCTGTGGAAGGATATCGGTTTCCAGGGAATGGTCTATGTCGGCGAAGAGACTCCTTACATCAAGATGATGAAGCCATTCTTGGAGAAGAAGAAGGTAAGCCACGACGACACGAAACCATTCATCTTACTTGCTAACGACATCCTTGCTATAGCAACTTGCACTGGATGAATGGGGATGTGACGATATTCCTGTCCGACCCATCTTCGACCCATTGATCGAATGGATGGAGAAGGCCGCTCCTTCGATCAAGCAGAGGTACCCCAAGACGTGGACTACAGACAAGCATGTCGCTCGTGTTGTCCGAAACATTCTGCTTTCCGAGGAGTTGTGTGACGAGTACGCAGAGTACTTCCGAGGAAAGTCGGAGGAAGAGTTGGAGGAGATCGCCAAGAGTTTCTCTCTCGGTAAGTACTGGCAACCCTGTTGGCTTCTTGTACATGATCTAACCCTCCTTTCCTGCTACAGAACAATGCAAACAGCGAACCGAACTCAACGACATCCTGCGCGCTCACAAATCTGTATAGAGCATCGACTACTTGAAAGTATCTCATATACCCGACAAATCGTTCCCACCGCCTCACTAGAATTCGGGAACCAACCGATGTATTGCCCTGTTTTGCCCTCGAAGGTTGTACTGGTTGAATCATCATGACATTCGCATAGATCATGGTGGAGATCTTTGGAACGGTCCACACCCCCCGTGAGACCGTCAAGCCTCCAGGGAATTAGGGAAGAGGTGGATAAGCTACTTTCGGAATATGATCCGTCTCCAGCCCTCCCTTGAGAAAGCCCCTTCGACGCTGCTTCGTGCATTTCGATATGACAAAAGCTACTGTGATTCAGTGACTACCCTGACGGTTGTTGTGCCCCAGATGTTATGACGATAGGAGAGCTGATTGGAGGGGCTGCGTGTCCTAATAGCAGCTCTCGTAGCTGTCCTCGTGTGCGCCGGGCTTTAGGATTTTATTTAGGCTAGCGATCGGGATTTGACTATAATTCGAGCTAGATCATGGCAATGGCCCATTAGCTTCATCAATGATGTCGGCTCACTGTCGGCTCCGTGCTCCATACCACGTACGCCGTTCAATATTCCAGTAATGAGTCCTCGACGCATTCTTCTCCTGCTCCACACTCGCAATCGCCGCCGACACTGGCGATGAAGAAACTCTGAGCCTCGGGAGCTGTGACGGATATGATTGCACAATCAAAAAAGCTCCAGCTGATGTCAATTTAGAACACCGTCTGTACGATACATAATGTGGCCTCGGACGACCATAACTGAGTTGATCAGTTGAGTTGTTGGGCCACTCCAGCGTCGACCACAAGTCATCTCTTGACGTCGAACACATACAAGCATGCGATTCGGATCTTTCTTTATTCCTTCGCTGATTGCGGCTTTCAGTGTGATTGCTGCTGTAAGTCTCCTTTCCAAGGTCACACGGGGTGACAGCTGAGCTGACTGCTCTACCTACATTCTGGTAACCTCAGCCTTTGCAAACGTCAACGGAACTTGTGCGCCGCACGTTCACATCGACATCCGGAGACGCCCCTTACAGTCTGAATAAAGAGGATTATAACAGCCGCATCGTTTGTCCGAACGGAATAAAAGGTGCGGCAGGTGGGATCGTCTTTTTGGTCCATGGAACAGCTCTTACGGGACAGGAGACATGGGGTACTGGGCCTTTTGTAACGATTCTGCCTTACAAAGGGTACGTTACTGTCCTAAATCCCTATCGGAAACGAACTGACAAGTAGCTCTTTAGATCCCAATACGACGTGTGTTACGTCGAGATACCAGGTCGCAGTTTGAGGGATGCCCAGATGAATGCAGAATACGTCGCCGCTGGTATTCAGCTTCTCGCTCCGCAGTCGAAGACTGGCAAGGTGTTCATCATTGGCCATTCCCAAGGCAACATTGTAAGTCGACTCGATTTCGAAACGTAAAACCGCCAATGTGCTCACCTGCGGCTTCACAAGAACATCCAATGGGCTTTGCTATATTGGCCATCTTTGCGCAATCTGGTGTCCGGATTCTCTTCGCTCGCAGGAGATTTCAAAGGGTAAGCTGGTTCTCTAGGTATCACGAACCGCGCAGAAAATGCTGATATGTGTCATCAGAACTGCGGAAGGCCCGCTGGCGTGTATCCCTCTCCTCCTCCTTCAAGGCGGTTGCGAGCCTTCGGTCATCCAGTGAGTCTGTTTGGAGATCTGATGTTTGAATAGAACTGATCCGAACGACCTGTAGGCAAACCGTTGGATCGAATTACCTAAAGGCGCAAAATAAGCGTGGATTGCAGGCTTTGGTGCCTACTGTGTCGATCTATACCATCCAGGACGACATCATTCAACCTGAGATCATCAATCCCACTTCAGTCCTGCCCGGCGCAGCGTCCAGTGTCTCCGTGCAGGAACTCTGCGGACTGACGTACTTGGCGGATCACTTTACGTACGTTTTAGTGATTTGTATGAACGGCGATGAAGAGCTAACCGCCTCGTCACATCTAGGATTCCATTTGCGTCTCCCGCTTTCTACATGACCTACTTGGCCCTCACGGAAGGCGTTGACAATGCACGCGCCAAGTTCGAGCTCGACATGTGCACTTACTTTACCGCCGATACCATGTATGTCAATGCCGCTCATCGGGATTCTCCGTTTCACTGATGTCGCCCTCTTTACCTTCCAGCGTGCCCAATCCCTTCACGCAAGCCACTAGTGCTCTCCGTCTGGTCTTTGCGGGTGCGCTTGCGCTTGCTACCGATGCACCTCGTGTCAAGTCTGAGCCTGCACTCAGGCCGTATGTATGTGCCGCAGGGGACGCTACCAACTGCTCAAAGTGATGTCAATAAGTCGTCAATGTACGAGCTGAAGTTCCTCCTTTGAATACGCAAGCAAATAAAAGGTCTTACCGGTAAACTTATAATATGGGCATGAAGGTAATTTGCCACCAACACAGGTTGTAGTCATTATACATCACAATGTTCTTCCGAACCCGAAAAGCAAACATGCCACGTCCAACTGCCACAGCTGTTGTTCCTGAGCCGAGGTCTGCCTACAGGTGGTCGCTCGTGTGATGCACTATGCACTTTTCTGTGTTTCTTTTCATGCGGTGTAGCTTGCGGGATCGACGTGAAATAACTTGTGAAGCGTCAAGCGGCGCAGCGTTCATGTCGTTCATGTCCGGATAGCGTCCGAACGGAGTTGAACTGCTCCTAGCGCGAAAGCACAAGCCTCTGAGCCGGCGCTACACCTTGTGTAGCTTCTTTCGGAACCTGGACTAGCGATGCTGCTTTAACAGGTTGATATCACACAGCTTATCACACTATGGACAGGTCAAAATCGGTCCATCATCGGCTGTTGTGAATTGAAAGATCAAGCGGCCTACTAGTCAAAGCAGCTGTCAAAGCTGTGCACGAATTGAAGTGGATGTCGAGCACGCCGGGCATATTCAGGGCTGTGATTTTATCGCGTTCCTCGTCCCTGGAAAGTGTTTGAATGAAGGCCTGCGCTGGTTAACTGGATACTGGTTAGCATAGCTGCATGATAGGTAGACATTGGTCGTTCGGAGGTTTCGTCGCACTCGAAGGGATAACGGGGAGGAACGCGAGGGGCTCAATCACTCTCTTCCCGGCCCAAACCAGCTCCCAACCCTTGGGCTATCCTTCGCAGGAGTGCAGGGAGGAGACTCGCAAAGGCGGTAACGTTGAGCTTCCTACGGCGCAGATGAATACCGCGAGGTGCGTTGCTGTTTGATGTCAATGGATACAGCTAGTCGACAGGCGTGCCTGCCTATGCCTATGCCAGAAACCTCCGACCCGCTAGCTGACTAGCTATACCGAAAGAGCTTCCGAGGCGCTCGTTCTAGCGAGCCCGTGTGGCCCCGCAAGATTATACCTTTTTATGTTCAACGAGATTCTCCGCGATGAGAGCATGTGTTCCGATGAGGTCCTCCTTTCACGAGGGGAGCGATATTCCTGCCTTGTCGTTGACACTATATAAGTGAGCAACTTCCCTAGCTTGATCCAGATCGAGAAGGGAGGTCATTGCAGTATCGCTCGATTCACCGAGGTGAGTGAGAACGTCAACCAACTTTCGATTCGTCATCTTTCGCTGACTGTGGGGTATCGGCGTTGCCTTTGATCGGTATAGCATTCTTCTTCTTGTCGACGTCTTCAACACAAAGTATTCCTACCCACCATGGCACGCCACTCCAGCTGGCCAACGGTGTCTTCCGGGATGATGCTCCTCACCTGGACTGCATGTCTTGCCCAGGTGGTCGTCTCACAAGGCCAGCAATCTGATGTTGTGCCGTCCGCGGTGACCTCTTCCTCCGGACCAGCCACTACCACGGCGATTTCGGCTGCATCTGACACCGTTTGGTCGGCATCTGCTTCTTCAGCATCATCTTCCGGAGGCTATGCAACTTCCTCACAAGATTCTGCTTGGTCTGTGGCAGCTTGGTCTTCCGGCGCCTGGTCTTCAGATGCTTCCTCGATATTCAACGCCCCAACTTCCACAGTCTCAGCTTCGGAGGAGTCAACATGGTCATCGACTGGTGCTGAAATAACACCTACGACCCCATCTGGCCAGCAGCCCGATATGACATCCAATCCTTCCTCGATGACATCCTCACCAAGTTCGACAGGCCCTCCTGCTGTAACAGTTATTGTTACCGATGCTCCGTCTGGCTCACCGTCTGTTACCGCTATGCCTCAAGCATCTGGAAATGAGACTGCGACTGCGACTGCAGCACCTACCGTCACAATCGTTGTCAGTAATCACACAAACCCTCTGTACACTTACGACTATCTTTCCGGGATCAAGATCAACGACACGTCGATAGGGGTCAACAACTCGTTTTCACCTCCTTTCTATCCTACACCCGATACTCGAGGGCAAGGCAACTGGACCTACGCCGTCGAAAAGGCTCGAACGTTTGTGTCGAGCTTGACTTTGGAAGAGAAAGTTAACTTGACGACCGGAGTCGGATGGCAGGGTGGCCGATGTGTCGGAAACATCCCTCCGATCGAACGAGTTGGCTTCCAGGGCTTGTGTCTGCAAGACGCGCCTCTTGGTGTACGACTTACCGATGGTGTTTCTGCTTTTCCTTCCGGACTCAACGCCGCGGCTACCTTTGACCGTCAACTTATGTACGAAAGAGCGCTGGCTATTGGAGAAGAGTTCAGAGGTAAGGGAGTCAACATTGCTCTCGGACCTGGAATGAACGGAGGCGGCAGAGTCGCAACCTCAGGTGAGTATCTAGCATCTATAAGGTTTTGGCTACTGCTAATGCGATCTTTGGCCCGACCTCAGGTCGACAATGGGAAATGGCAGGTGGCGATCCTTACCTTGCTGGTGAATCCGCCTACTACTCGGTCAGAGGCTTGCAAGATGCCGGTGTCCAAGCTTGTGCCAAGCATTACATCCTGAACGAGCAAGAAAGAAACAGGACAACAAGTAGCTCAAACATCGACGACGCGACTATGCACGAGATCTACCTCCATCCTTTCTTGCGCTCCGTTCAAGCTGATGTTTCCGCCGTGTAAGTGTGTGTGTCGTCTCGTGACAAAGGCAAACCAGCTTATCAATCTTCGCTTAGAATGTGTTCGTACAACCTGGTCAACTCCTCTTGGGCATGCCAAAACTCGAAGGCGATCAACGGTCTGCTCAAGCACGAGCTTGGCTTCCAGGGCCAAGTGATGAGGTATGTTGAAAGCTCAGCCATCACCTCCTCTTATACACTTCCTCTCATTATACACTTCCTCTCATTATACACTTCCTCTCATGCTCATCGTCGCTTCGGAATAGTGACTGGCAAGCGACTCATTCGGGTGTTGGAGCTGCTCTTGCAGGTCTAGGTAAGGCGTTTAACCGACCGTAATGCCACATTTTCACGCTAATACCTCCTTTCTTCAGACCAGACGATGCCTGGAGATGTAGTTTTCCTTTCTGGAGATAGTTATTTCGGAGCCAATCTCACTCTGTCAGTGAACAACGGTTCGGTTCCCCTGACCCGCGTGGACGACATGGCAATCCGGGTCATGGCTGGATATTTCCGGCTCGGTCAAGATTCAGGCTACCCGTCTGTGAACTTTGACACCTTCAAGCCCAATGGACCATTAGACGAGCACGTCAACGTGCAAGGCAACCACGCAGAGATCATTCGCAAAGTCGGGGCTGCATCTACCATTTTGCTAAAGAATGAGAATGACACGCTACCTCTCCGAAAGCCCAGGACTCTTGCTATGATTGGCAGTGATGCTGGACCGCCTGCCCGCGGTCCCAACGGATTCTCCGATCGAGGCGGTGTTGACGGAACCTTGGCAATGGGCTGGGGTAGTGGAACTACACAGTTCCCTTACCTTATCTCACCGCTTGAGGCCATTCAACGTCGAGCCATCCAAGACCACACTCTCGTTTCTTGGAGTCTGGAAGACTTTGACCTCGACTTGGCTGTCAGCACAGCAAGGGATGTGGATGTTGCCATCGTATTCCTCAACTCAGATAGTGGAGAGGAGTACATTGTAGTGGATGGTAATATCGGAGACAGGAACAACTTGACAGCGTGGCATGGTGGAGACGCTCTCGTCAACGCCGTGGCCAATGTTTCGAGCAACGTTGTCGTTGTTGTCCACAACCCTGGCCCGATGGACATGGAAGCCTGGATTGACCACCCGAATGTCACTGCAGTCTTGCTGGCCGGTCTCCCTGGTAAGTTAGTTGAAGCGACTATACTGGTGAAGAAGCTGAATCCTCCCATATCACACAGGTCAAGAATCCGGTGACAGTCTTGTGGACATAATTTATGGAGCCTATAATCCGTCCGGAAGAATGCCTTTTACGCAAAGCAAAGACATTGCGGATTACCCTGCTCAAATCGCATACATCAACAGCAACTTGGACCCGGAACCTCAGATCGACTACAAGGAGCGTCTTAACGTCGATTACAGGCATTTCCTGAGCAACAACATTACTCCACGATATGGCTTCGGTCACGGCTTGAGTTACACCTCTTTCAACTCGACAAATTTGCAAGTTCGAGCTCTCGGTAAGAAGGAAATGCAAAAGCGGAACGACTGGCACCAAGAAACCTTTTCAGCTGCCAATGCCACCAATGAGATCGGATCCTCTTTAAGCAAAGCGTGAGTTGGTTCATACACAACACTTGCCATTGCGAGCCACTAACTTACCCTGCTTGTTTCAGTCTACATGCGCCTCGCTGGGAGGTCAGCGTGGACATCGAGAACGTCGGTGGAGTGTATGGATGCGACGTGCCTCAGCTCTATTTAGGCTTCCCCGAAGGTTCGGGTGAACCTGTAAGTCTCGTCCAACCATATAACATCCGTACCTATCTAATCTGTCTATGCCACAGCCTCGAGTACTCCGTGGATTCGAGCGCATCACTCTAGAGCCATGGGCGACGGAGAAAGCTCGATTCTCCCTTTCGCGATACGACCTATCCGTCTGGGACACTGAACTTCAACGATGGAGGATTCCCGAAGGCGATTTTACAATCTATGTCACAAGCAAGAGCGCCTTCGACACGGATCCGTTGACGGGAACGATTCCCTCCAACTGGCTGCCCAACGGAAAGAATGACGATATTTACGCTTGGTAATGTCAGAACACTCAAGAGAGGTCGCATATATACGGTGACGATAATGAATCCAACTGTACGGACGGATAATCTGGGCAAATCTCTTTCCAAGTGGTGACAAGCAAAGCATTCGAATGATAAAGCAAAGTGAAAGTTTACGATAGATAATAAAGCAAAGTATATATTCATGCATCCGATACTGAATCAACGATGAAAAAGAGCCTCAGAATCAACAACACCTTTATGGCTGCCATGTTGGTTCCATGGCCAGTGAGGCACGCCGCATCAGGTATCATGGCAATCGAATCGCCGAAGAAATACAACTCGCTTGGTCGCACTACGTTCCTCTATAATGTTTAAGTCCATACAGCAAGACCTTTCCTTTGGTATTGCCAATAGCCACATATTCACTACCTGCGGAAAAGTCTGCCGCTGTAACTGTGCCAAGTGGTGTCGACGACGTCGGCCAGTTCGAGAACGCAGTAGCGGAGGGCAGATGGATCTAAGGTAATAAAAGGGTGAGCGCCAATTGACCGCGATAGAGAGAACTATACTTACCATTCGGAACGCATCTTTCTTCTTGTCACTACCAATTGCCATGATTTGTGCATCGTGGTTGAACGCCAACGTCGACACCGAAGTTGTCAGATTCATCAATTCTCGCATCGGTTTCGGTGTTATGGGAAGCAGGCCGATGTCTTGATCGTATCCTGTCTGCGATGCAATATCGGAAGTGTCGTAAACGTTTACAACACCAGTAGTTGCGCTGAAGGTCGAAGTTAGTATCCAACCAGGGCAAGTATAGAGCAAGGGGAGACTTACCCGATAGCGCAGTACTCGCCGTTCTTGCTAGTTCGCAACATATGGCCTCCGAAACCTCCCTCGTCCTTCCATTTCTTGATAATCTGTCTCTGCCCCAAGTCCCAAATATCGACCTCGGTTCCTGCTTCACCGCCTAATACCCACAACTCCTTCCCCTCGCGGCCCATAAACGCCAGATCTTTGACACCTCCCGTTTTCCCGCTGTTGATGGTGGTAATCAACTGACTCGCGCCCCCTGCCCCCCATTGGAACAATGAAATCTGACCTCGTCGTCCCGCTATTGCCAGCACGCTCCCGTCCGGTGAGAACTTTGCCTTTTCGAGATTCCGCTCAGCTCCGGCACCAACGAGGAGACCCTTTCGGTTTTTAGCACCTGCCGTTCCACCGAATAGGGTTTCTGGCGAACGAAGACACCGCTGTGAACGGAGATCGAACGTGTAATAATACGGACGAGGACCAGTGAGCAGGAGGGCGGTTCCGGATGGATGGAATTGGGCGTTTTTCAGCGGTAATGAGGCGATATGCAGATTTAACAGTGACGGGTTGGTGTGTCCATCGATCTAGAGAACGGATATGAGCTCGGATAGTCAGCCACGCGAGACATATGTACTCACTGTAAAGAGACGCAATCTTCGGTCGCCACCAATGACGGACAACACCTCAACATTCGGGTGGAACTTGACATCTGCCACACCTCCATTTATCACACCGCCTGGCTGTGCTTGCTGACCCTTTCCGTTTGCACCCTTCTTTGCCTTTTCGCCCTCTGCTGATCTAGCCTGATAATTTGCGTCCCGCAGACGTTCGATATCTAATGATCCTTTCGGAAGCGCACCTCGCGAAACGGCTTTGGCGATGAATGATTGTGTGGAAGACATGAGCGACTCGAGCGTCGTTTGCGGCTGTGTCGACTTGGCGGTTGTTCTTGCCTCTTTTGACGCCCACGCGGGAGAAGGATGCATCTTTTGGAATTGCTCTCGGAGCTTGCTCTCCAATCCCTTTCCACCCACAACGGCCTCCTTCCCAGTTTTTCCTTTTGCCAGTTTCCTCAGTCTGTTATCTGCTGCAAGATCCACTCGGACCTGATCGTCTGCCGGATCGTGCCATAGTACCTGCTTCGTCTGTGACGCCTTCGATCCTGCATTCTTCGCGAACGGGTTGACAGTTGACGAGCGACTTGATTCGGAACCACTGCTATCGTCGCTTTCGTAATCTGTAGCCTCTTCTTCCGCTTGTTCTGAGCCACTTTCTTCCGAATCCTCCTCGTCATCAGACTGTCCATCTGCATTGAACACAGCGTTCCGCCTAGGCTTTCGACGCACTCCATCTTCAGCTTCGCTTTCCGATTCTGACGATGATTCTCCAGCGGTACGTTGGTTTGGTAACGAAGTGTCCACGAAAAATAGCTGACGCGCGACCAATCGTTGAGTCAGCTTGCCAAACTTCGCCCAACGGGTCTTCAACTCACCTGATCATCTGGCATCTCATTCTCCGAGTCCTCGTTGCCGGCTCTCTTATCCAGAGCGTCCAAGAATGCCATTCCATCCTCTTCGTCTCCAGAATCCTCGTCTTCGTCGGTTCCATTGCCGAAAGATACCCCCGGCATAGACGATATCCCAAAAGCCGCACCGTCTCCCTGATTCTGATTCGCTCCAACCCTCTTTCTCTTTCTACCGAACAAGGCTTCTTCAAGGTCGAGCTCGTCCTCCCCCTTCTCCTCATCATCTACATCCTCAATACGCCACGGTTGATAGGTGGAAGGTCCAGCATGAGCGTTTGGCCCGATCTTTCGACGAGCTGCAGCAGACATCCTTCAGAGATGATGTCTAGGGTATATCTGAGTCGTTTATTGCTCTGCAATACTTCAAATGGCGTCTTGAAGCGGATCTAGCTACGCTCGAACTGCTTAAAGTTACGGTGAAGTCCTGGTTATTTCAAAAGTTATGTCTCAAGCGCGCTTGTTGATTCCGCACGCGCTTTTGTCGAAATTTCACTCGTTGTGACTGAATTTACCCCTTCTTCTGCTCTAACATGCTTAACATGCTCAGCTCCTTGAGCGGGTTCTGCTCCGGAATGCCAGAGAGACCGGATGTACCATGTCTGCTCTTAAGACCGTTGTGCATACATCTGCAGGGCAAAGAAGAAAAGTTCGAAGACTAGAGAGTAGTTGAGAGACAAGAAGAGGAGGATGCAACCTGTAGACCGCCGCGCGGGGAAAGCCGATCGACAATAATGAACCGCCGGTTGTCGTGAAAGCCGGAAGACGTTTATCCCGACTCGTTGAACGTTGAAGCTGGTGAATGTGATAGTCGGCACAAGTCTTCCTTCTTTCGAGGTGGTTTTCAAGGAACGAACCTCGAAAGGCCATCGCATATCCTCACAATGGCCAAAAAGGCGGCGATCCGGTATCGCTCACTCAAAACTAATCTAGTGCACCTGCCGCTCTCCATCTACGCTCCCTTGGTACAACAGCAGACAGTACGTCAGTATAATTTGGCGTGGGTGAACATTCGGCTTACCGTCGCTCTAAGTAGCGTCCGCAATCTCTTATCATCAACTTGAAACATGTCAATGCAGCAATACAGGCCAAATCAGGCGGCCAGGCTTCAACAGCAAGAACAACTCAGGCATTCTTGGGATGGTCTGGCTTAGCCTCGGCATCCTCGTTGGAAATGTACGGCAACGCTCAGAACGGAAAAGGATCTACGGAAACTATAGAAATGGATCCCGAAGTAGCGGCACAGCTCGGATGGGCAGAAGGCGATTTGGTGAGTAGCTGCTGTCGGGCCTGAGGGTTTCATCGCTAACTGTTTTTTGTGTAGGTTGAAATAGGGCTTCTGCCAGCTGCGTCGAAAGCGCGGTCCGTCAGTGTTACCCCTATGACAGCAGACGATTGGGAAGTTCTTGTGAGTTGGAAGTTTCCGCAGATTGCACTTGTTTGCCGACGGATCTCTACCTGAATAGGAACTGCATACGAACTACCTCGAAAACAATCTACTATCCCAAATGAGAGCGGCAACGACTGGCGCTGTGGTGAACGTCTGGGTCTTAGGAAAAACGAAGATAAAGCTAAGGATCGGTAAGTTTTCTTTCCTCGTCGAGTTGTTCAAAGCTTACAAACCGTGATACAGATGAAACATCACCCACAACGACCAACCAGAATGCTGTGTTGATCACGCCGGATACCGAGATTTTTGTTGCACCTCGACCGAGAAAACCAAAAGCTGCAGAGGCAGCGCCGAAAAAGGAAGAAAAGATACTCAACAAGCCAGTCGCTACAGCTTCTATCAAGCAAGCGACCACAATTTCAGACAAAACCAACCCCGAAGCCACGAAACCCCAGCAGGACTCCAACACTAGCATGACGCCGTCAACAACTAATCTAAAACTGCCAAAAAAGTATATCAAACTCCGCTCCATTCCTGCCCGGGTTTTCCGACGGTGGCCGGATCTACGCGAGGAGAGTAGCCAAGACGAGACGCGATATGTAGCATGGACATCGAAGAAAACGTACTCCGCCGTCCGGGATGAGTTTGAGGCCAAGCTGGAAAGCGGAAAATCAAGCAAGGCGTTCGACAATGCCGATGAGCTGCCGGTGGAGGTATTTCGGCTGAATGCAGTCGTATCAGACCCGGCAGAGAGTCTAGAGGAGGATCCCGGAGCGCAAAAGGAGCCAAAGAGAGTAAAGGTCGTTCTTCGGCCATTTGGGGGTATGCCAGATGGAGATGTCGCTATTTGGCCGCGGATAGTGGCAGATAACGCTTTGAGTTCAAGCGCTTCGAGTGATTGGGAGAGATTAGGGTAAGTGTGTAAAATGAAGTACAGTATAGAGGCTAGCTAATGGTCAGTATGTGCTGAGTAGGTTCGTGCTAGATATAAAACCGAAAAAATCAAAGAACAAACCACCCACTCATCCTGTCTCGCCAAGTGACGAATCTTCATCAAGCATCGACACTCTGGCGGGCATCGATACCATTTTGCAAGATTGTGTGCGTTATTTTCAGCGTTTAGCAACGTTGTCGAAACTAGATGAGCCGAACTTCTCTTGTAAGCCACACTTTCTTGCTCTTGAATCAGTTGATCGCGAAGCCCTAACACTCTTCGGCATCAGTCGCAAAACCTATGTTGATATGCGGAGCAAGTGGTTCTGGTAAGACGGTAATAGCAAAACACATCGCGGGAACGTTGGAAATCAATCGCAAGCTCCCGATGGAGACGATATATGTGAATTGCAAGCTATCGCAGTCGCAGGGATCTCTCGCGGGTGTCAAACAGATGATTGAGGGCTGGATAGACGAAGTCAAAGCTCGTCAACCTTGTTTACTTATCCTGGATGATATCGAAAAGGTTCTCCCAATCGAGGTCGAGGTGAATAGAGCATTTCCTCGATTCGTTATATGCTCGAACTGACTTCCGCCAATACAGCAAGCGGACAACACTCGAACACGTACGATCGTTGAGTTCTTTATCAACGAGCTGGCCAAGTTAAAGGGACTACAAGGATATTTAATGCTGACGGCCACCAGCACGAACGACATACATGCACTCTTACGGACGAAACACGTTTTCGGCAAAACCATCGACCTAAAGGCTCCAAATAGTGACATGCGTCGCCAGGTGGGACCTTTTCTCGATGTTGGTGTTGAGCTTACGACTAACGGTTCGAATCGTCGTGCTCCACATAGATTTTGGGCAAGATACTGTCGACACGACATCATGCTAAAACAACAGCGCTGGACTTGACTACAATAGCGCATGAAGCGGAAGGATATACCGCTGCAGATCTAAGCGATATGACGGAGAACGCATTGCAGAAATTGCTACTACGCCAACTTTCCAGCGGTTCAGCAGTAAGCGTACATGCTTCCTCGGTCTGCGGACTCGTTGCTGACATTCACTATCTTCAGGCAAGCATCGCCAACGAGGACTTTGAGGCTGCCATTGCAGAGTACAAGCCAAGGTCTCTTCGCGAAGTCAAGCTGCAAAAGTCGGATGTACAATGGTCGGACATTGGCGGTAAGGATGGACACCTAAAAAAACGCAACACGGTTCTGAACTTCTCCGGTTTATCAGGTTTGCACGAGACTCGAAGGGTACTCCGCGAAACTCTGGAATGGCCAACAAAATACAGCGCAATCTTTGCCAAGTGTCCTTTGAGACTGCGATCTGGGTAAGTTCCGCGTGTAGTGTTGAACGATTCATCAACTGACCCTTCATACCCAGTCTGCTTCTCTACGGTTATCCTGGGTGCGGCAAGACCCTTCTAGCTTCGGCTGTAGCCAAAGAGTGCGGACTCAACTTTATCAGCGTCAAGGGACCCGAGCTATTGAACAAGTATATCGGTGCCAGTGAGAAATCGGTACGTCTGTCTCTGTTGTCAACTCGTCAGAGACGGGCACCTCATACCGTCTTGGCAGGTCCGAGACGTTTTCGAAAGAGCTGTTGCTGCAAAGCCTTGCGTCTTATTCTTCGACGAGTTCGATTCAATAGCTCCCAAACGGTATGAGCTTGCTTAGCACGCGAACGATGAAGATCTAACCTATATCCTTGCACGCCTCAAACAGTGGCCATGATAGTACCGGTGTCACCGACCGAGTGGTCAATCAGCTCCTCACAGAAATGGATGGCGCGGAAGGCCTCGACGGCGTTTATGTCTTGGCAGCAACCTCTCGACCCGATCTGATTGACGCCGCCTTGTTGCGTCCTGGACGACTAGACAAAAGTCTCCTTTGTGGTATGCCGGACGAGAAGGATAGACTTGAGGTAAGTAATCCCCTTGCTTCCTGCGTTCTGAGTCACAACTGAGCATGAGTGCCACGCAGATTATGTATGCTGTCAGTCGCAAAATCTCCTTGGATTCCAGTGTCGACCTAGAAGAATATGTGGACTCGACCCAGGGTTTCTCGGGTGCCGATTTGCAAGCATTGATTTACAATGCACAGTTAGAAGCCGTTCACGATGTTGTCGAGGAGGACAAGCATGGTATTAGTAACACAAGTCCGAAGGAAAAATCGGAATCCTTTGATGGCCATTTCCACGTTTGGAAGGCGGGTGCGCTGCACGGGTCGAAGGCCATGGCTGCTAGCGAACGGAGCATCGTGTCGAAACAGGTTAGTGCATTGCTCTTATTTCCTTGACGACGCGAGTGTTTACGTGGTCCCCTCGGTCAGGTTGATAATCTAATAAAAGCTAACGCGGCATCAGCCGAAGACGGGGAAGGGGGCAATGTGAAACCAGTCCTTGCTCGTTCTCAGGCAAGTCATCTTGCCCGCCTTTCTTCTCGCTATAACTGAGATATTTGTCAATCTATAATATAGCCTGTTGTGCAAGAACATCATTTACAGCGTAGCCTGGACAATACAAAACCTTCATTGCCGATGAATGAACGTCGGCGTCTGGACAAGATGTGAGCAGATTCGTGTCACATGAAAATCGTTCATGATTAACTGACTGAGCAACTCGTCATCTGAACTCAGATACCGAAGTTTCGTCAACGATCGGGCAGGAGCCTTGCCCAATGGCGAGGCGTCGGAAGGCGTTGGTCAGAGGGTTTCGCTGATGTAGGCCAAGGACAGTTTGTAGGCGCAGGATAGGCGTACACCGCAGCTTATAAACACGTTGCTGGAGACGCTTGACCCCAGTTCCTTGATCGCACTCGTGAGATGACAAAACAAACATATGCACATCAAACCTCTAGAAATGGGTTTACAATCAATATTACGAGGCCTGGAGTCTCGATATGGCAGGTCATACAGTCATACAGCGGAAAAACAGCATCCCTTCGCATAAATCGGCCTAAGATGATACTCGGCGTGAACAGGATCACATCCACTTTGGCAGGAAAAAGTAGACAGCGCAATCAAACAGACAAGTCGTAGATAGCATCATTACGCTTCTTCTGTAACCTTCAAGACCTTTTCAAGCATCGTCCACATGTCTACCGAATGCCAGGAGAAATAACTTGCCCCATGCGCTCTCCTGTTCGGCCTGCATATAGGTTGTCATGGCGGCTGAGACAGCCGAGGTGTATAAACCGTGCTGTATCCAGCCTTCGGAGATCGTATCAGCGACGGGATGGTGTTCGAAGCTGCAGTTGTCATCGAAGAAGACCGTCGGGTGATGTTTTTGGCTGTCGATCTCCTTTCTCGCGATACTTTCTATTTCTTCTTCCATAAACACTAGAACACGGAACCATGCAATTACGGTCGCTTTGCCGAGTCGATGATCAGATTCTTTTCGGTGGTACAAGGCTAGTTGTTTAGGAAGGCGATACACATGGCTTTCCTTCGGTTTCGTCACCACTGGTAGCAGCAAAAGGTCGGGATTTGCTCTCATCTTGCAGATAGTGTGCGCAAGTACAATACCGCTGCCGTACTTTGTATACCCGTCAATCTTTTGAAATGGCGCGAGGGTTCATTCTGGTATTCGTATTGTTTGGGAACTCTGGTAGCGACTCACTTCAACGAACACGGTCCTTAGATGCTGCTGCTTCAATTCGGGCATTGTGGTTTTCTTGAGTGACGTTATAATCCTGGTCTTGATCGCATTGATCCGCAAGTGGTGGTCCTTTGCACCCGGATTGGTAATGGCCTTGCGCAAGGGAAATCGGCCATCGTCTATCACATCGCTGTCCCAATCGGAATCCTCGCTCTCTTCTTCCTCTTCCTCTTCCTCGTCTGTATATTCCATTTTGTTGTCATGTTCTTCTTCCCCGTCTGGGTCTGAACTCTCCAGCGGATTGTTTGTCATGGGATCACTGTTGTTTGAGGGGCGAGTTAAAACCCCGTTATAGACACAGTTGAGGCTCCTCAAACACCTTGGCCTAGACTCACAAATAAGCAAGCCTTTTCTCGCCTCCTCCGGCCTTGCAGCCAAGGCCGCACACAGCTACTCCATAACAGTGGTCATATTTCACCCCCTTACTAGCTCCGTAGGATTGAACAACAGGGACTGCTTGTGGAACACGACATGAGCCGACTTAAAAAGACAGGATTCGCCAAAACCTTCTACATACTGATAATGCAAGCCTTTCCTTGCAACAGGATTGCATGCTTCGCGCCCTGATTCTTGATCTCCACCTCTTCTGGCATCTTGGTCTTGGTAGCAACACCCTTGCCGATCCATTCGCGGGCTTGATGGACTGAAATAACAGTCACGTCGGCGTCTGAGATGTTTTCGCTTTGATCCGCCTGCGACTCTCCATTTACAGGTTCGACTGTCTCGGTTTGGAATCCACTGAACGGAGAGATGAGGAACTCGATTAAGTCCTCCGTTACTGTGAACGACATTACCAGGCGAAAGGCGGCCAGAAGTGAGAATTCGCGGATGAAATTGTTGGAGTCGTAGAATCGAAACATGCATTGCTTCTTTTCTCTAAGTCATCATAAGTCAGCAAGGGAAGAACGATCTCGAAGAAAGTTCATGATTATTCGACTCACTTCACCGCTTTCTGTAGATGGAAAGCCATTCGTTCCCTCAGCTGCCAGAATAACTTCAACATCTCCTCTTGAGTATACACGTCTTCTTTCGGCTTCAATTCCGTACATTCAATCCTGCGGCCCATATCTCCCGCACGGATACCAGCTGGTTTTTGTGGATATGCCACTAACTGAGCTTCCGGTTTCGTATGCTGAAAAAGCCTTTCCCAAGCAGTGGAGGGTGATATGGCACCTCCCTTACCGCGTCGACCGGCTTTCTTCTTGCTAGATCGTGCAGGAGCTGAGACACTGGACGCCATGTTAAATGCTACCTTGCCGCCTTTAATCGAGGACGAAGGCAGGTGAGGACAAGGAGGGACGAGAGGGAACGATTGGTCGACAAGATTCGTTAAAATGACTTGATGGATCAGGGTGAAATGGCACTTACCTGCACCACCACCATGGACAATGATCGGAAGCAGAAACGTCTGAAACGTTCATGAAACGAACAACAACAGCTAAAGCCCGCCAGGTTCGGAGACCATGCGACTGACTATGTGACCTAGAAAGAAGAGAGGATCCTTCAGAAGTAACGTGAAGGTCAGCTCTGTGTTCATGGAGAGTTTACATATTTCTAGGTGAACTCAGGATCAGTCGCGCCCCCTTCTCCAAATCAGTGTATTATAGTGTTCAATGTGCTACCTTGGCCGTCGCTTCGCGAGAAGGAGGTCTGCAACAATGGTAGCAATTAAAAGGTGAACCATGGTGTGAATGCAGCCGGTGGATGCCTGGAATCCGCACATAGCATAATCGCCACGGCTCTTTAATGCCAATCAGCTTATCGGGCAAGATGGCTTGTGCACACGATATTCCGACGCTCAGACAGATTTCGCGTTCGAATGCAACAAGGCCGATTTCTTCATGGGATTTGAATATACACTTTTTCACGGCGCAATCTAATGACGCTCGCTACTCTATCCTGTCCTAGACTTCTGTTATCTGCCCAAACTGAACTCCTACTTGCTGCCGTCCTATAAAGCTGCTCCACCTTGTTTCAGGAATGTATTCAGCATTTGCAAAGCTTGCTTGGGCTAACAATAGTAATAAAGCGATTAGAGGCAGATTTCAGACTGTGATAAAGCATGAGTGGGCTCACTTTATCATAAGGCACCATATGTCTGTCCGGTGTAGATGGTATGTCAACAAACTAGTGGAATGCCATACTTCAAGCGATTACTTACCCAGCCCCGTATACAGTCGCAAAGGTCAAAGGACCATGGCTCTTCGTGGTACCAGCGCTCTTTCCATCTACAGTCCATTCTCGCAACGACTGCTGTCCGAATGCTCGTTGGCCAGACCACTGCAGAGTCTTCTCAACCATGGCTTCGTTGCCGACATAGTTGCAGATCCTGCATGCCATGTGGGTTAGCTAGAGGGTCCCCTTTATCAACAGGGATGACGTACCAGTCGTTTGTGCCGACGTAGACCAGGATTTCAATTCCTCGTTCCAGAAGGCCGGAAAGGTAACTGTGAAGTAGACTCAGCTATCAGTACATGCGAAACTCTGTCACCCGCAAGGAATACGTACAGCCATGTTTTGCCAGATGAGTCGAGTGCGGCATTGAATGCAATTCCAACCTTATTAGAACACGACGCAAACTTGTGCGCGTTGTCCTCGACGCCCAAGAAAGAGCGTAGTTCCGGCAGATCCATGTATTTGGTGATATTGCCTGTGATTTCCCCATAGCACAGCCCGTTCTCCAACTCCGTCTTGTTACACGACTGGGAAATATCGTAACTGCAACAGCAATCCGTATTAATGAAAGGGCCAAAAGCGCGAATAAGATTGGGACATACGGGTTTAGGTTCATGTCAAAGAAAGGTTGTTCCATAATAGCGGCGCAGTAGGAAAATGCACCAGCACAAGCGTCTCGGTCGGTTCGGTACAGACAGTCCCTCTCCAACATTTCTTCGCAGATGGGCAGTGTCTTGGCCATTTGCACGCAGTTGGAAATCGAGTTGATAGGGGATTCATGCCCGGGCCGGGTGGGGAGATGCGTGCATTGGTAGGTGTAGTAGGCCGACATCATTCGGTCTGTATTGAGCGGTATATTAGCCATGTAGGTAGAGCATCTGAATGACGTGACTCACAAGCGTCAGTGATACCGTTGCCGATCAGGACACCCTTCAAGTTGACAGGGTCAAGACCCTTGGCAACAAGGTCCTTGTTTCCGTCAAGAATTGCAGATGCAAACACAGGCAAGTATCGTCCTCCGTACGATTCACCAGACATGAAGTACTCTCGACCCTTGAATTCCTTGAAGGTTTGGAAAAAGATTGAAACGAAAGCTTGAACATCCACAGCAGCCTCTTCGGTTGTCGATGTCGTCTGACCGTGCTTGCCGTAACTGAAGCTCACGCCGATAGGCTGTTCCAGGAAAATGACATTTGCGTTGTTGTTCCACGAGTGGGGGTTGACCTTGGTTCCGTTGACGTGCGAAGGGTCCGCAATTGTGCATGGTCCCAGCTCCATAAAGAGTCCAAGGGAGGACGAGCACCCGGGTCCGCCGTTGATCCAGGTGAGTACCGGATCGGTCTTTGGTGACGACCGACTTTCGAAAAAGTAGAAAAAGAGGTCTCGTCCATGGCCGGTGTTGATGTATCCAGAGTACGACCGTACATCGGGGTCACACCAACCCGTGGTCTCCTTGATTTTGACTTTATGGGTCTGAATGCAGAAGTAAGCGTCAGCTGCGTTCCAGGTTAAGAAGGCAAAGCGATAGACACTTGTAGACGCTTACCGGGAAAGCTGCATGAGTAATCTCAGTGAACTCACTGCCTATTGAAGAGAGCTTCAGCTCGGAATCGGCGGTGAGCGATGCTCCTGGAAGGACATCGTGTTGAGCGGGTCTGAATGGGTTGATTGTGATCTGGGTCGCCGCCCCGAGGGTGGCCAAGCCGGACACGAGAATTGTCCACCGCATTGAAATGAATATTGATCGCTCGCTTTACGGCAGTTGAGTGGAGCTCTTGCTAGGAAAGGAGAGGGCAACAGCCAGGATCAATATTATATAGAATGGGCAAATGGGCAACACCGAAGTTGTCCACAAGATCCATTTCTTGCTATCGGATCTCACCGAAACAGCTACCTGGCTTATTTTAGTACACGAACGATAACACATCGTTTGCATCCGCGGTGTGAACTACAGTGCCGGACAGCCAAGGGAGCTGCCAAAGGTGACAATTAGTTTGGACGCGTTTTTCTCAGTAAATAGCCATCAAAATTGCTCAAGATTTTGTCAGACGTCAGACGGTTCCTCTATTCGAAAGGAGTCGTTTGGCACTGTTTTTGGGTGGGGTAAAATTTGCTTCTGCGGCCAATTTTCGCTCGTTTCTGACCGAACCTTAGGGCCTGTCCAGTAGAATAAACGCGGAACCAAGTTTCTCGTTAATCTCGATTTTCAAGAAACGGGGTTTTTGGCAGATGGAAAATCGAGACGATGACCGGGGTTCTCGGAAACGCGATTCTAAGCCAGTTCCAAGAAACTTGTCCAGTTGCGCAACTTTTTGTAGGAAACTCGAAAACCCGTCGTCAGCGGCGGCGATTCTAGAAATGTGTCCAGTACCTAACGTCAGCAAATCGGGGTTCTCGCTCTTCATATAATGTTGCCGTTCTAATCGTTCCCTGCTCCCTGCACATATTCCTTGTACCTATGTTAACAACTTCCAAACACGATGTCGCAACTCATCAGCCTAGTACATCGACGAAGGGAGAGTCCAACTCAATCTGTGACCAATCTCCGTCAATTCTGGCTAGAAAGGAGAGCTCGACGGTCCTCTATCCTTCGGACTAAACTGATATGTCGAATGGTCCGGTCCGGCTCCTTCGCAACCGCAGCCACCGCTTCATTGCTGCACTCTTACGTTCCTGCGTTCAAGCAAATCATGTCTGCTTCCATTCTTAGCGGGAATTTATGGATACATCAATGCCTGAAACACGAGAACAATCGGTATATGCGAGATGTTTTTGGCATGAGTGCAGATGTTAAGAGCCAAGTTACTTTTCCTAAGCTGCCTCACACTCGTTCCTTTCGGTACGAGTATCGTAAGTCAATGCTTGAAGATATTGTATACTTGTCCACTATAACCTTCTAATGGCTCGGAGCTACACAGTTGTTATGTAATACTCACCTGTCTTAGCGACTATAGCCAGTCGATGATACTTGTATCTGATGACGTAAGGGTCGCGGGTCCTTGTTCTTCAATACTGAAAGTATAGCATCAAACACTTGATCCAATATTGCGTGAGTCATATTCTATCCAAGTTACAAGTGATAGTCAAGTAGCTCCCTTTATATAGTTGTTCAGTTGCTGCCTTGGTCACCGAAGCTGACCCTCAACTTGTCAGGGATGGGTGAGGACTTGATGTCAGACACCAGTCTCAAAGATAGGCAAGGTTAGAATGTATGACGAATGTGGGATTGAACCACTTGACTCTGTATTAAGGATTATGTAATACGAAGTCTCGACATATGATCTTGCTCTAAGGAGCAAAGATAATTACAACTGTGGCAAAAGGAGTCAGAAAGCTCTCCTTATATAGATATCCAGGCTACTAGGCAATCCCAGAGTCCCCAAGGGCCCTAGGGAGAATCCAGTGGCGAATCGGTGGCGAACCAGTGGCGAAAGTGGGACGATGACTTGGTTTGACTCGGCATGCGCTAGTGGGTGCTGGTGGGTGCCCACCAGCCCGATTATGTCTCGGTGTTTGCTTTCCTCTGGAATTGTGCCTTGGTGGCAAAAGCGGGGTTGGCGCGTCGGTGGAGGTTCGATCGCAAGCGTGGGAAAGATTGATAATCCGAAACGGACATTAGATGTGTAAGTCCATTTCAGCTGCAGCGGACATGAAAGCGAAGCTGTCCTTCCATGTTCATGACACAACTGCTGAGGCGCATCCACTGTGTGGTGAAGCTCATCTGTTGATGATCAGCGGGTGAAGGTCACTCGTGTTGGTGATCACCAGGTGATGCTCATCCGATGATGATCAGTCGCTGAGGCACAGCGGTTGCTGAGGCGCTAAGGCTGAGGCCCATCTATTACGTGAAGGCTGCAGTCAAGCTGTTTGCTGGGTTATTATGTAGAAGCTATTGTATTTGAATATGACGTGTATAGTTGAATTCGTGGAGAGCAGTCATTGTACGGTACAGCTAAGAGTCGTTTCTCTACAGCAGAGGTGTTTGAGGGGATCTGTAATGAGCTGGGCCTGATAGACGGCAGATCAGTGAGCAAGGAATTGCAGCTGGCGATATTCCTACTCATCGTCAAAAGCAACCTCCACCTTCGGCTTCTTGGAGATCGGGTACAGGTCGCCAAAGATACGGCTTCGAAGTATTTCAGGATGATACTGGATCGCCTGATCGATATCCATGGATTCTACGGTAAATACATCCACATGCCCTCAGCAACATCCGCCGCCTCCAATCCCGGCTATATCAGCGGAGATAGAAGGTTCCGGGGCTACTTTGACGGTTGTATCGGCGCAGTCGATGGCACACATACTCCAGTCTTGTAAGTTGTAAAGCACAGAAAAGAAAGTGATGGTGCACTTATGAGCAGTCTGCATGATCACATGCTGTTGTTGATCCTGCAGCCGAAAGGTGACGGGGAACAGCAAGGTAGACCCACCTGATTGGACGAGCTTCCGAGATCGACATGGGGACTTGACATGGGCGTCGATGGCCGTGTGCGACTTCGATATGAAATTCATGTATATCTTGCCCAGCTTCGAAGGTGCCGCACACGACAGCAAATTGTGGGATTTTGCGAGCCGTCAGGACCTGCAATTACCCAAAGGGAAATGGCTCTTGGGTAATAACGGATTCCCTTTGTGCGATGAGGTTCTGACACCCTATATCGGGGTGCGTTATCATTTGCAAGAGTGGTTTACGTTTCTGAAAAGGAAAACGTAAGATCAACTTGGTCCCGTTGTGCGGGAGAGCACAGCTGACATTCATGAGTCACTTTCAAGCCCAAACCAAAGACTAGTCAAAGACTATGCCGAGCTATTCAACCTCCGCCATGCCTCAGCGAGGAACGTTGTCGAAAGAACTTTCGGTGTCTTGAAGAGACCCTTCCCTATACTCGAGTCATCACCAGAATATCCGGTACAAACGCGATCTCTGATCTTACCGGCTTTATGCACCCTTCATAATTTTCTGCGTTCCCACAACGACACGGCGATCGAGAAGGAACTGCGAGATAACAGCTTCTTGGACACCAGACACCAAGATCCGAACGATGCTGAGGTCGTTGCTACAGGTGGCTGGACAAATCGGAACGATGATGGACCGGCAGCAGAGAACGAAGGCGATGGGGAAGAGTCGGCTCGACGCAGACGTGCAAGATGCGCAAACAGACGTGACGAACTTGCTCAGAAAATGTGGGAGGACTACTGTATGGATGTAGCAAATGAGCGGCTAGAAAAGATAGGATAATGTACTTTACGATTTCATGATTGCTAGCATTCTACAATTCTTGTTCACTCCACCTCCAGATGCTTCCACTTTCTCATCAACCAAGCTCCTCGAATCTTAGGTATGACTTTGAGGAATTCAGTCGCATGATTCCCTCGTGTGATCCAATCTTGGATTGCAAACTGCTCTTCGGTATCCAGCTTGTCGAACTCTGGTAGTAGCGAAACTGCCTCTGCCGCCTCGCGGTGACGTTGGTAGTCCATCTCCTGAGCCTTCAAGTTATTCTCCGCCGTAATGCCTTCTAGTATCTTGTTGTCGATATCGAGTCGTAACATTTCTTGTTGGGTATTTTGACTGAGTGCATTGGCCATGGCTTTGTTCCCTTCTCCAACTTCGGACACGGCGTCAATGGTATGTCGCTGCTTGCTGGATCTTGCCTGATTGTAAGGATGCTCTTCGTTCTCCGAAAGTAGCTCTTCAGGACCTCTAGAGAGTTCCTTGACTGTACCTTGCTGGACTGCAGGAGGTCCCGCTTGTTCCCGACGGTATCGCATTTCGCAACGGTCTATCAAACAACCGATGAGAATGGGTAGCTTGCACGTACTATTGACACAGAACTCACTTGGCTGACTTGGACTGGCTCCTTGCTATTCTTATTCCTGGACGTAAAGTTCTTGGCATATGTCCCTGTCACCGTAGCTGAGCTTCCTTTCTTGTCGAAGATTCTGGCCATGTCCTGGTAGTAAGGCCAGGCGGCCTTGCCGAGGTCCTTGACAGTCTGTGCTGCCTGAAAGTGTCGCCTGATCGATCAGTGTTTAGTGAAGAAAGACTGCCAGGGAAACACGAACCTTTGTCAAATGAGAGTGTTCATGCCCCTTGGGCATTTTCCCGCTGATCAGTTTGTCAAACTCCTCTGCCATGGAGTCGTCCAAGTCTGCGAATCCTCTCTCCAGATTGTAAGGAAACGGACCTCCGCTTCGCTCTGTAAGCGAACTGATAGCATCCCAGGTTGCCTTCAACTGGTAGTGAGTCTCGAATCAGCTGGGACACAACCGACGAAGCCAAAACAGTGCTGACCTTGGTCCAATGGTTCTTGACCTGCCCGTTGTCGATCTCCGCAAACGTTGGGTTGCCACACGAGCGAAGGTTCCATGCGATGTACGTTAGAACGGTCTTGCTGATGCCATTGTCGACGGACTTGATAGGCTCCCGAGCGACTTTGTCTCCCCTCTTCCACTCGACGAGGTACTCTCCAACATTTTGTTCCACCTTAAGAAGACATGCCAACATTATCCTCGTTTCCCGCTCACCCCACGACAATCTCGCCTTCTTAGTTGTCTCCTTCCATATATTTCCAAGCGTTTTCACTTCTTTCTCCGCTAAAATGGCATAGTCCTGCAGTGACGGTAGGAACTTGAGAATGTCGTCCAGCTTTTGGTTTGCTCGAACTCGTGATAGTGTTAGCGGTGCATCTTTATCGGGTGATGCGGCTTCGTCGTGCTTCTCATCGGTGGGAGGGACCGACGTTGTAGCGTTCTCCTGTTGATGGAGATTCTCGGCGTCCGTGACATGAGGTTCTTTCGCGGCTGAATGACTACTGTCGGTATGAGACGGTGCGGTGGATTCTGGGCTGGGCGAACGATAAACACCGAGGCTCTCGGCAGGATTGACTGGCATGATAATGGGTGATGTCGATGTGGTCTGATGTGAAGGAGAAAGGAAAAAGTGTAATAGCGGGTGGGATTGCAAAACGATGTATTGATATATATCCCTAGATGCGCGCAGCAGCAACTGCCAATTCTACTCGACAGAGATGACAACACGATTCAGCGAGTAGTGACGTGCATGCTTATCATGCTGACGAACGATCGAAATGTATCGATTGTATCCGTATAGTACCGATGTACATAACCTATTCGCTTTTGATGGCTCGTACTAGTAACCTTTGTCGAAAAGGATCAACCGACCGTAACCACATGACAGAAATAGGCTGCCAAATGCAGCGAAAGAATAGTCGAATTGTCAATGTGATTCGATGTACGCTGAAGATTGGATTTTGGTGTCAAGCTGCGGCACGCGATGTCGGGTGAGGATAAAAGGAGCAAAGAAGTGCAATGATAGGCGGACAGAGCTCCGTTGTGCAAGGTGCGAAGATTGGGATAGCATGCTGGCAGACGGTAATGTTATGGCTGCAATTATGGGGATGCACCTATGGGCAATAGTAATCAGCGCAATGATACATGTCATGATAACTGATCGATATTGCGTGAGAGCCTGCAACACAAGGATGAAAGGACAAGACGGCGGTACGATGATAATGAACTACACCCAGAGATAGGCACTCACTATGACGCAGACGCTTCCACCATCTACACATCCCGCTTCCTACCATCCATTCACTTTCTGTCGTTGTAGCGCGACATCCCCTTCATTCCTCTACTTCTTCATCAAGCCTCCCGCAAAGCAACACAACAGGACAAGAGAAAGAAAACGCATGCGTATTGAGACGCAGTGAAACCGAGGCGGCGACGAAGTGGCGTGGAATCTGAGGAGCCGTTGATCTGAGTCTGTAGTGCGCAATGTTAGAGCAGAACTTGTGCAACCAATGGGTAACGTACCGATAAACTAGCTGATAAACTGACCAAACCGACGCAAGCTTCCTGACTTTTTGAACGAGAAACGGAACTGTCAAGAATCGATAAACGGCTTTTTGGCGTTTCTCCACTTTGCGTTTCTTGGTTACAGAAGCGTGGCTGCTGGTGATGCGTTTATTGGAAACCCGGTTTTGAAAAGAAACGGACAAATAGAAAAAGCGATGTACTGGCCGCAGTTCTAAGAAACCCGCTTTTTGAGAAACGCGTTTCTCGATTTTGGCTGTCGCGGCGGAAAGAAACTAGCTTCTAGGAACCTTACTGGACAGGCCCTTAGTCAACCCTACTTTTGAGCATACAAGCCATTTCAGCGATGAGCGAAATCCGGGATAGTTAGGGGTTGTATTTGGGTCGATTTCTGGCTGTACAGAAAGAAAAAAAAAACGCAAAAAGATGTCTGGTGCAAGGATTGATCTTGGGTAACCTGAAGCTGGTCATTTCATCAGGATAATTTGCATGTTTCGGCGTGTTTTGTATGGGTGTTTTCAGGTTGATTGAGTTTCCACGCGTGGTACAGAGAAAATCTATGCATTCTCAATTGTCAATTGTATTCTCGGTGCTGCACTGGATCGCCTGTCGTCTTCGTGATCCCTCCCAAACTCCAACACCGACACTATGCCACGCAAAGCCAATAAACGAAAGCGAAACCCTGACGGCACCATGGCTGCTACGAATACACCAAAGGAATACAAGGGAAAGCTCTTCTCCGCTGTTAGACTTCACGTTTGATGAGCAAGTTGTAGCCTACGATAGCCCTAACGATGCAGATTTTATGCCAGAGGATGAGAATGCGGAAGCGGACAAGGCAGAGAATGTTATAGATCTTGATGAAGAGTCAGACGAGCAGATAATCGACCTGTAAAGATTAGTCAGTAGCCATTGTGCAGTATGTCGGCGCTTCTACCCTAAGAAAAAACCCTTACTCAGGCAGGAAAGGCATGAGCTATGCTCCTAAGGCTGGCAAACAATCGGAAAGAACCGAGCGCCGACATGCAAAGAAATCAAATGACTTGCGAGAATTTGAACGATCAAAAGGAATCCCCAGCAAACAATCTACATTGAGCTTTAAGCCGAAAGTCACCATGCCTATCGTACAAGCTTCGAATCATTCCACTGCTCAGACTCAACCATTATATGAAATCGACCATTCCGATGACGAAATCTTATGCATTTCACCTAAGTCACCCAGTCCTAAGCTCATCTCCCTGAACGAGGACTCGGAAAATGAGGAAGACGAAGAGTTCGAGATAGTGTCAGCGTGGCTCATTGAAAGGGAAGGGGAAGGAGCGAGCGAGGAGCTGCTTGCAGTAGTGGATGAGAATATGGATGAGGATGATCATGAAATGGAGGAGGAGGATGCTGATGAAGAGGATGCAGCTGGGAACACAGACTCGGAGTCTGCTAACCGAATGTTTCAAGAAGGTACTATCATTTTGATTCTGATACTGCATTCTCGATTATCAATTCTCCATATATTTCATAGAACTCGCCGACAATGCAGAATTAGAAGCGGCTCGCTCTCTGCTTATGCTCCACAACCCCGCCGAAGACGCTCTTACTGAGCTCGATGACCATGAACCCGATAACACCCCCGCCGACAAGCCTCCCATCTCAGTCGCACACGCCCTTGAGAACCTGAACCAACTCTTACGGTCAGGTAAAAAGCATTCTCATCTCAATCCTGCCCAGGTAGCACCCTTAATGGTGTTGAGAAACTTCTTCATCCAACGTCAGAGGGATGGGGAATGATACATGCTTCTCAGAGGGTGGCAGACATGTGGGGGCAAGGCCAAGGTGCTGCTTTAGCAAGACGAATTCGTTTCCTGTCTCGCTACTACCTGAAGCATCAGCGACTGCCAGCTGAGACCAGGGGCGGAATGCGACGGGGTACCAGTCTCCTATGCATTACTGAAGTAGATCAGAGGGTTAATGAATGGCTACATCGTCAAGCCCTCGGTACTGTCACACCTAAGAAGTTCCGGCAGGTCGTCATAGACGATATTTTGCCTGGTGTAGTGATATCAAGAATCGTAGCCGACTCTGGACCAAATTTGTAACTTAGAAGGATCTCGAAATGTGTGCTTCAGCTTTGCTGTTGGCGTGTGCCTCTGTGTGGCAGTGTAGCACCCCACCGCTCTACACAACACCACACCACACAACACGCCACTTCACCACACATTACTAGTGCTCTCTCTAGACAACTCCTTCTTAATAGTAGCTCTAGCTCTTAACAAATTGGGGCCGAATCCCGGAAATCTGGGTCACCCATACGCCTTACCACCTAGACGTGTATAACGTCTTACTCTTCGTTCCTATTGCCGTCGTCAGAAATCGCTGGACGCAGCGTCAGGTCCTTTCCCAGTGACCTGCTCATCACTGACTATCTGCTTCCATACAGTCTTAGTCAACTCATCAACATCACTGTTCATCTGTGATTATCACTCAACGTGAACATCAAACAACACCACATCGATATCACCACCCTCAACCACATATACACACCATCACCTGCAGCTAGGGGCGAGTCTCCTTTGAATTACTAGCGTAGCGTAGTCAATTCGGATCTGGTATAGATCAATTGGTCAATCCAATCACGGTAGCCTTAAGCCAATCCGAACGTGGTACTCCAACCAAAAGACTGTTCCTATACGGTCACACCTAAAGTGAATGGACTCATCGCTTGAACATCAAGACCAGTCCACTCCTAACAACAACGAGAACAACAACGACAACATCGCTAGCGAGAAAGCCTTGAGAGAAGTAATTACACGAACCCTTGAAGTCGAGATCTCTATCAAACATCTCATTCAAGTAGTCGACACGACCTATGCCGATGGATCTACGCAACAGGCCCATCAATACAGCAAGCACTTCGGATTCACCTCTAACCGAGATGGCCTCACAGAGTCATAATAGAAGACGATCCAACTCCTTACCCACGGTAACCGCCCGAGACATGGTCAACCCTTTCTTGGACATCACTACTCCCGAAGTTACCTCCACTAACAGAATGCCCGAGCTTCCTGTTACGCCTCCGGTAGTTCCCACTACACCTCCGCCTGCCGGTCTCAACGCACGTTCTGATGTTCCTATAGTCGCACCAGGACCTATAGGCGACATTCATTATCACGCCGTTCACGACCTCCCTTCTGACTCTCGTATTGCCGCAGGCGACAGCAGACCTGAGGGAAATATACAACAGGATCTCCGGGAGATGCAAAACCTTACGGACCGTATTCGAGAACTGGAAGCCCACATGATGAATCTACAACTAGATCGAGAACATGCACAAGAAAATGCACGTTACTTCAACGATGAATCCAACCGATCGCGGCGATTCCGTGAAGGTACTCAGGGTACCAACTCCACATACACCAACGAACACCCTCGAAGCAAGATCAAGCCTTCTGATCTTCCCAAGTTCTGGGGAAAAGATATGGAAGACGTCGACGAGTGGATCGAAAAGGTTTCCGCCATCTTCACCTACTCAGGCGCCAAAGATGTTGACCTTCTTCGCATCTTACCTTTGCTTTTGCAAGGTAACGCTTCTGTGTGGTTCACGTCCTTAGGAGAAGAAGGAAGAGCTGGACTACTGACATGGTCCGCATGGAAAGCCGCACTTCGAAATGGATTTTACCTTGCAGACCACGAGATGACAAAGAGGATGCTTTGCCGAAACAGAATGCTCAAGAGAAACGAAAGCTTTGGAGACTACTTCCAGGCTCGAAGATCGTTGCAGCGATACGTTTACCCTCCCGGTACTTCGTACAAGGCATTGATCAAAGATATTATGGAAGGCATTCCCACTCACCTCCATCCCATCATCCGAGCCAACTGTACTGAAGTACGCAACATGGTAGATTTCAGAGGTGTACTCATCGACCTTGAACCTGGTATCCGAGATATGAAGGCTCATACTACAAGTGCTTCTCGTACGGGCAGCACTCTTCGCCACAGTAACGTCAACAACATCAATACCCCTGACGAGAAGGGAACCAAAGTGCTTAACTCCGACGCCTTTGGACGAAAGCGAAGTCTGCCGAAAACAGCTTGTCGGTGCGGAGGAATGCACTGGTATTCTGATTGCCCTCAGAAGAAAACCACTGCACAAGTGAACCAAGCACCAAAGGCCGCACCAGCCACTTTCCCAAACAATCTTCCAGTCGCTGGAGCCTCTAAGTGGAAAGCGTGGAACAAGAAAGAAAACCAGGAGCCGGCAAAGAAAGAGATCAACGCCATTCAGACCCGTTCCAGTAGAAGAAGTGGCAAAACCAACAAGTCCGTCAGATTCGATTCCAAAGGCGAAAAGCCGGACGAGCCTACCGATGCTTCCGAAAAGAAACTAGCGGACATCAGCCCGACTTTTGCTCTAGCCAAATTCGATACTGGATCTGGAGCACTTCATCAACTATGCATCGATACTGGATCGTCAATCTCGTGTATCGATCACGAGTATGCTAAGCGATACTTACCTAATACTCCGGTCCAACCCACTTCCAGTTTACGACTCATGGGAGTTGGGACCAATATGACGTCAGGAGTCGTCGACGTCACCCTTCACTTCGTCACCGCCGACGAAAGAAAGCCATTCGCGCTCAACGTTAAGCTATACGTTGTGCCTCGGCTCAACACCAAGATCAGCCTTGGAAACGATCACCTCGTTCCTCTCAACCCGACTATCAACTTCCAAGCCAACAACATGATTTCCCTGATCACGATTGTAAAGTAATGCTTACCAATCGAAGAACGGTCATTGACACCAAGGCTATCGGTTCAGCTAGAACCAAAGAAGTTTTTATTCTACAACCTGGTCACTACGGCAAAGTACCGATTCTCATACATCCGGTACCCTCACAACGACTATACTGCTTGGAAAGCAACAAGCCAATACAGGAAGTCTTTGTCGCTAGATCGGTTGCCAACACTGCCGAAGAACATCATTTCGCCATGTTATCCAATTTCGGCAGAAGCTCTGTGAAGATTCCAGCTGGAACCTTGATCAGCAGCGTTATTCCTGTCAAAGACTCGTTGAAAGAATACGCGTCTGTCAACAATGTCTCTGCTTCCAAGTCGGTTCTATCCGATCTTGAGGTAGACATTCAAGCCTTAGACATTAATCCGGACCTCACCGACAAACAGAAGGAGGACATGAAAGGTGTCATACGAAGGCAACATGAAGCTTTTGCTTATAGCAACCGAAAACTAGGTCGTACTGACTTAGCGATCATGAAGATAGAAACAGATGACGCAACACCCATTTCTCAACCTCCATACCATGCTTCGCCTGCGGGAAGAAGGATAATCGATGAAACTCTTGCGGAACTGATTGCCGAAGACGTCATAGAGGAGTCTGATTCTCCCTGGGCATCTCCCGCAATCCTAGTTCACCAAAAGGGGAAGGATCGCTTTTGTATCGACTTTCGCAAAGTCAACGAAGTCACAAAGGCCGATCAGTATCCCATTCCTCGAATAGACGACATCTTATCCCAATTCTCGGGGAAAGCCTACTTCACTACGCTCGACGCCAACAAAGGATTTCATCAAATTGAAATCGACGAGAAAGACCGAGAGAAGACTGCATTCCGCACTCACCGCGGGTTGCATCAGTACAAGCGAATGCCATTCGGACTGAAATCTGGACCTGGTATTCTCCAGCGACTGATGGACAAAGTACTCGGACGATACAAATGGCAAATTGCGCTCGTGTATATCGACGACATCATTATATACAGCCAAGACTCTGACACACACGTCAAGGACACCGAAACCATTCTACAGCTGGTAGCCAAGTCAGGAATCACCCTCTCACCAAAGAAATGCCATCTCGGTTACCAGTCCCTTACCGCTCTCGGACATACCATCAGCAATCTGGGCATCGGAACCGCTGAAGGTACTGTTAGAGCCGTAAAGGAATTTCCACAACCCACCAACAAGAAGGAATCGCAAAGATTTCTTGGACTATGCGTATACTATTGACGCTTTGTCAAAGACTTCTCCAAAATAGCACTTCCTTTGTATCATCTTATCAAGGACGATGCCAAATACATTTGGGATCCCGATTGTGAAACGGCCTTTGATACACTCAAAGAGAAGCTTACGACAGCACCAACACTTGCACATCCCGACTATGAAAGGCCCTTCCTACTGTACACCGATGCCTCAAACAGTGGACTCGGTGCAGTACTGGCACAACACGACAAAGAAGGAAAGGGACACCCCATCGTCTACCTTTCTCGCACGCTCACCGCTCCTGAAGCGAATTACACAATCACAGAGCTTGAATGCCTGGCAATAGTGTGGTCTGTCAGGAAACTTCACGCGTACCTCGACGGTATGAAGTTTACATTAATCACCGATCATTCAGCCCTACAATGGCTGTTCGACTTCAAAGGAAGCAATCGCCGGCTCGTCAGATGGTCTATGGAACTCCAGCCCTACCGAGACTGGATGACCATCAAATATAGGGAAGGTCGTATTCATTTGAACGCCGATCCCCTCTCCCGGGCTCCATTGCCCGAATGCAACCAAATCACCGCCGTCGAAGCTCCACAAGGTTTCGTGGAAGCACTCAAGAAAGGCTACGAGGACGACCCCTACTTCCAACGTGTTCTTGAGGGCGTCACCAGCACTCCTCCCTCTAAGGAATTCGACCGATTCACCCTCGAAGTGAATGGCCTCATTACCTATGCCGATCCTAGTGATGGACATCGACGTGTCTGTGTTCCCAATGACTCTGCTCATGGCAAGCCACGACTTGACATACTGCATGGTTTTCACGATTCAGCGATGTCTGGTCATCTTGGGATCACACGAACACTCAACTTAGTTTCGAACTCATTCTACTGGCCAGCTCTTTCCCGCGACGTAAAGGATTACGTTCGCTCGTGCTCAGTATGTCAGCGCAACAAGACTAGCAACAAGTCTTACGGCGCCCATCAACCTCTCGATGTTCCTCCTCACCGGTGGCACACTGTCACGATGGACTTCGCGGGGCCATTTGTCCCATCCGGAGAAGGAAAATGGGACATGATCATGCTAGTCATCGACAAGATGACAAAGCGTTGTCACCTTGTACCCAGCAAAAGCACGGATACGGCTTCTTCCACTGCAAGAAGATTCTTCGATTCCATCGTTAGACTCCACGGTCTCCCCGCAATCATCGTCTCAGATAGGGACTCAAAATTCACCTCCCTATTCTGGAGAACGCTCTTCGACCGCTATGAAACCAAATTAGCATTATCATCATCGTATCATCCTCAGACCGATGGACAGTCTGAAAGGATGGCGAGAACGGTAAAAGAAATGCTACGTTCGGTTGTCAATCACAAACAGGACAATTGGACGGATCAACTATCGTCCATCGAGTACGCCTATAACAACTCGGTTCATCCCTCGACCAACATGACTCCTTTCGAGTTGGACTTAGGATTTCATCCCAGAGGAATGTACTCCTTCCTCTCTGATACCACCACGGAAGTTCAGTCACCTACCGATTTCATCGAAGCCCTCACTGCTTCTCAGACTACCGCTCACGAGTATCTAGAGAAGACCAGACAAGCTCAGGCAAATCAAGTCAATAAAGGGCGACCCAAGCCGACTAATTATGACGAAGGAGATCTCGTCATGCTTAGTACCAAATATATCAATCCACCATTCCTTCAAGGTGCGGGAAGTCGTAAATTGAAGGCTAAGTACGTTGGTCCATTCAAGGTACTTCGTCACATCAGTCCTACTTCCTACGAGATTGATCTGCCAGCCAACATACATGTTCATCCGGTAATCAACCTGGAATACTTAAAGGACTATCATCCTACACCTGATAGATTCTCGGCACGAGATGTTCCTCCGCCCGAACCAATCGAATCCGCAGCAGGAGCTGAGCCGGAATACGAAGTTGATCACATTAAAGATCACCGAACTACGAAGAAGCAGGGTCTTCAGTACCTTGTTTCTTGGCTCAACTATCCTCCCGAAGAGGACAGTTGGGAACCAGCTGACAACCTTGCTGGTAGCGCTCAAGAGGCTATTGATGAGTACTGGCGAAAGGAAGCTGCCAGTAACAGAGAAGATAGTCTACCGGTCACGCCTACTCGCAAAGTCCCATCCGGGCGCCGATCCGCGCGCGAGGGTTCATAGACCGTAAACGAACGAATACGTTCGTAAACGCGCCAATATGACCCCATACTAAGGAGGCCGTTTACGGACTTTATCCGCTCGTTCGAGTCCGGGTTTCCTTCCAAAACTTTTGTACAATTACGGAATCCTCAAAACTTTTTGTACGATTCCTGAGGCACGCCTCACGTCAGCAACTTTCCCATCGATCACTTTCCCGGAGGCTACGGAACAACACCACACCACACACCGCAACACACCTCATCTTCTGCATCTTTGTACCACTTTTGCTGGCATACTCGCCCAAACGCAGCGTCAGTGCATCACAAGGTATGCTATTAGGCCTCATATGGCTCGGGAAAACGATATAAGCAAGCCGATTCAGCTAGGACTCCCCGTTCTTCCTGGACAATATGCATATATCACATTCATTCCCTCCAACTTCAGGTTTTTTCTACCTCAAACAGGCCTCAGAACCCACCAAACCAACCTCAAACACATCCCACACCATGAACAACGCCCTGCAGTACTACCCTTGGGACGCCATTCATGTCGTTGCTACCCTACCTCGTGACCACTGGTTCTTTACCGGCTTCGACAATCTAAGCCGAACACCAACTGCGGCTGAACTGTTGCTACCTCGACCTCCTCACGGTTTAATTCATGATGATGATTACTATGAAGTGCGAAGGTTACAGGAGATGGTGGAAGAGTTAGAGAGAGGTTTGAGATGGAAATAGAGATGAATATGAATAGAGGTGCTGCTGATAATGATGATGCTGCTTCTATTGTTAATGATGATGATCACCCTGATGCTGGTCAACCTTTGACAGAACAGGGTTCCCGTTCGGAGAATCGAACCCACGATGTAAACGCTGCAGTTATGCAACCATTGCGTGCTGCTACCCACTATGCCAATGTCCCTTTCAATGACATTGAGCACGATGCCAACAATAACATCGAGCACGATGGCTGAGACTGGGAACGGTTCCAGCAAGAAGACGATCATGCCTCTATCGCTTCTGTCGACAACGCTATTCTACCGCGAAACAACGCCATAGGCGACATTTACGCACCTCGAAACGAAGGCGAACGAGCTTTTTTCATGATGCGTTTCAGAGAGGAAATTCTACAAGACGAAATCGACCGCTTTGTCCTCGCTAGGGGCGGTACTCAACCCATTGACTCGCACGATCTCGCTGCCATTGAGATCATAGAGGCGATGCGAACTGGTGGCAATCTCAATGGTCGGCCTTATGCTATATGGGACAACATTGTTCGACATGACTGGGCTCGAAATGGCAATTGCGTCTATACTGTTGTCATTAATGGGTCTCGATACCGAGGAACCGGTGAAAGTCTCGTTTTACAACTTTCCAGTTTTCCGCGCGCCGCGTGGGAATATTGGGCGCACCGACCCGGTACCAGCAGGCTTCATATCCAGACATATGTGGACAATCACGGCCGTGGGGGGTTCTTCAGGATGATTATGTGGCACCTTTTGTCTCAAGAAAGGTGGCTCGAATTATGGGCCGAATATAGGGCCTCGGGTCGAGGCTAAATAAGGGAGGAGGTACTGTAGTGATATCAAGAATCGTAGCCGACTCTGGACCAAATTTGTAACTTAGAAGGATCTCGAAATGTGTGCTTCAGCTTTGCTGTTGGCGTGTGCCTCTGTGTGGCAGTGTAGCACCCCACCGCTCCACACAACACCACACCACACAACACGCCACTTCACCACACATTACTAGTGCTCTCTCTGGACAACTCCTTCTTAATAGTAGCTCTAGCTCTTAACACCTGGGTGGTGTGGACATCTTGGTAAATACTCAATTTGTGAGCGCACTGCTCGCAGATGGCTTAAGAGGTGCGGGTTCGAGCCCAAGCCCACCAAGAAGGGTGTCTATGAAGATGGTCATGAGCGGGAAGATGTTGCGGAATATACAGAGAAGCTCTTTCTGCCCTTGATGGCGTCACTGGAGAGGCGTTTGGTCACATTCGAGCCCGCCGAAGGGGGAGAGTGGAACGGGATTCAACCATCGCTGCTGGCTGGGGACGGGCGAGTGATCTTCTATTTCCATGACGAGTCATGTTTCCACTAAAAGGACTTCCAGAAAGTCACTTGGCAACATCATACGCGGCAGAAGATCCCTACAAAGGGAATGGGACGTCTCATACACGTTTCAGACTTCGTTACAAATGCGACCGAGTCTGGTCGACTTGTTCATACTGACCCTCTCAGGGTGATGTTCAGGATGCCAGGGTTATCATCAAACCTGGTAGTCAAGGGGACGCTTGGTGGGATACCAAGCAGCTGCTACAGCATCTCGGCGATGCTGTCCTTATCCATAAAAGGTAGTTTCGTGAGGCAGTGTTCGTCTTTGACCAGTCGTCAGCGCATGCTTCAATGGGTGAAGGGGCACTTGATGCATTTGATATGAACAAGAGTCCAGGAGCTGCCAGAAAGAAGCCCGTCTTCTACAAGTCATCAATCGTGCCTGATGATGTTCCTAACATCGCCATGAGAGGGTTAGTACAGGAGATGATGTTCATGGACGGCGATGTTCGTCAGCCCAAGGGGGCTGAGAGAATCCTTGCGTGGCGAGAGATATTTCCTGCTAAGGGAACCCGTGCCAACTGCCAAGTGCAGTCCTCGCTGCTACGAGACCGCTACAGATTGTTGCTATGTAAGGATCTTGCATAACCAGAACGGCTTCTTGACTCAGAGATGTGCCTTGGAGACGTTGCAATGCGGCAGGTCACTCTACGGTGTTTTTACCCAAATTTCACTGCGAGTGCAATCCCATAGAAATGTTCTGGGGGTATAGCAAATATCTCTACCGCCAGCAGGTGAAAGTTCTTCTCCAGCAGGCGCATGAAGAGGTGCTCAAGGCGATGGACAGTTGTCCTGGAGATGTCATTAAGAAATACATCAACCGTTCATTCCGGTTCATGGACGCCTATCGCAAAGGGTTGACAGGAGCCTCAGCCATTTGGGTCGTTCGGAAGCAGAAAAGCCACCGAAGAGTGTCGGAAGCTGCCATGTAGGCCTTAGAGGAACGAAGTGAGGTGGGGTCAAGATCATCATAGGTGGTGTCAAGGTGGTTTTGACTTGTGATTTCGAAAACTTCATGAAAATTATTATTGTACCAATGGATCATCACCTATGATGGTATACCGAAACAAGTGTTGCGTACTGTTTCCCATGCAAATTGCACCTTTTAGTTCAGGCGATAGTGCTTGCTCTGGGATGCACCATGGTGGTACTCAGGTCTGTATCATCAATCGTTAGTGAGTTATTCAAGTTCAAAGTGGTGCAAAAGCAGCTTTTTCGCCATCACAGCAACCGGCTTCGTCGTCAGGAGACGGGGGGATTCTCGACCAGCGGCATCTGCCGTAGACCCCTGTCAGATCGCTATACCCCCTCAGCTGTTCGCCGGAACAGCTGCTCAGCAGGCGTTTCTGTTGAATCAAGCAATAAAGATAAGATCCTTATAGCTAACAAAGGGTGCTATAGAGCTGACAACTTACCTGTTGATTCAAGCAATAAAGATAAGATGCTTGATCTAACAAGGTAACACAAGGTTTAGACTACTCCACTATCGTTCTAACATATACCGTGGCATTGGCTCAGCCCTACAGGCTGGCCAGCTCACAGGAAAGTTTCGACCCTCAGTTCGTATCCGGACATTAAAGTCCCGTCTCCGTCCTCTTTTTATTGTCACCTTTGGCTGTCCGGTACTGTAGCACACATATGTAGCGTAGCTACACATGTACAGCGCGTGAGATGTAAATCGAGCCCTACCCGGGGTTGTCACCAGTCAGTATAGCTGTCACGAACGGGAGGCTGTTGAGCTAAGACCAACACTTGGGTACGACAATGACCTCAAGAGGGAACAGGACTAAGGCTAAGACTGATGACAAGGCGGTGGGTTCGAACCACTAAGCTATAGTTGAAAACACGTGACTATAGTATTGATATATGATCTTGCTCTGAAGAGCAAAACGGATTACGAGACGAGGGGGAATCGAGTCTGAAAGCTCGCTATATATACATGTTGGGACACAAGACAGTGATCAGGGTCGCCTGCGACCTCGATCACTTTGGAACTGAACTGAACGACGCGCGGTGCGCGGATTGCAAATAACGGAATGATGGATGAGTGATGGCTGACACATTTGATGTCAGCCCACTACGGACTTGTCGGACATCCGTCTCAGCCGACAATGCATGTCAGCTGATGACAAGATGTCAGCTGATGCTACTTCATGCTGACTAATGTCATTCATGACAATAGCTGTCAGTATAATGCGAACTTACAGACTAGTAGAAGATAGAAGATAGACTAGATAGGCGGATGTATAGCGGGATCAATGTCGAGCTGGTATTAAATGGTTTACTCTCTAAGGCTTGCTTCAAGTACTGATTGAAGGCAAAAGGATAGCGATTCCTAGAGCTCGAGGTACTGAAAGGGACTTGTCGGGTTTCAATGCTTTAGGCAAAATTAGTAGACGTCTACAGGGTGATTCTGTAAGTCATGGAAGGGAATAAAGACGAGTCAGAAGAGCTCCTATTTTGAAATACCTATCTTTCCAACAAGCAGCAAGCTAAACGAGAATAAATAATGCAACGATCACGGGAGCGGCGTTGTAGAGTTGGTGAAAAGTCGAGTTTCGTAAAGTCAAGAAGTCAGCGAAAAGTAGCGAAGTTGTTGAAAATGACGAAAGTTGTAAAATGAAAAGGTGGAAGGCGCGGTACTATTACAGGACCTCCTCCCCGGCTCGAAGTATCGAACTCGTCACTTACATGTGCTGAGACCAAGTGTAGGCGAAGTACTCCTGAACGTCGTCAGGGTGAATCCACCTGAGTGTGTCTTGGTGAACCGATGACAAACGTTGGTGTGGGAAGAGGCGAAGAGGACCGTGCATACCATGACTAACCAGGTACCGCTTTATGTTCGCAGCCATCCTTCCATCCTCCTTCCTTCGCCTGCAGTACCGCTTCAACGCAAATGTCACATCATCTGATACCGCATTGGCAAATTCCACGTTCCTCGCCAACACTTCTCGGTATCCGAATATGTAGATCATCCCTCCATCCGCGGAATCGGCGTCGTGCCTTGTGATTTCCCGAGCTTTGAGGGATGGGTTGGCATAGATATTATATCCATATCAATTTTCTCTAGTTTTGCCACGAGCGCCGTGCTTCTTCGCCATGGCGATTATTTGCTCGCCGGGAGTCGCCAGCCGATGAGACGAGAAACATCCGCCAGCGGGTCGGGCAGTGTGGTTTTCCCGAGGTCGAGCGGGCGGAATTTCGATAGGCGAGAGAACCGCGGCGACGTCACGTTGCAAGATAGCTGTTAAGAGCCAGAGCTCTTATTCCTAAAAAGACTCCAATTTGATGGGAAGATCCAAGTTATCAAGCCTTCACAGATGATACAGAAGCTGCTTAGTAGAAGCGATATGGCTCATCACGATGCTTCTCCATAAGCTCAGCCACTTGCACGTTTTCCCCTCCATGGTCTGCTCTCACTCGCGACGGTCAACCCCATAGTTCGGTCCCGCTTTTGAATAGTGTCGCCACAGTCTCCGCCCCGTGGTTGTCGCTTGCTTCGAGGAAGGTGATTAGTCGGCTGTATCCGCCGATACCGCCATGTATGACCAGACGCCATCTGCTAAGTTTGTGGTGACCATCGATATGCCACGGAGAGTTCGGAAATGTGACATGATATACTCGACGCAGAACGGTACGTAACATTCGAGCTGCGGCAGCCTCTGACTGAAGTACCTTCAACACATGCCGTACTTGTTGAGTGCCAACGATTTGCCTTAGCCGCGCTAAATAGACTTTGTATTCTTTTTGATCCTTTTGATCAAAAATCACAAGTCCAAATATATTCGCAACTTGTATTTTTAGGCAACGCGGCAAACAACGGATTTCTGGATACTACACAGCTGTTATGTAATACTCACCTGTCTTGCTGACTGCCAAAGAATACCAACTAATTCTAACTGAGAAGGGTAGCTATTCCTAAGTCGAAGTTGGAGGTAGTGATGGTAATTCTTGATCTAATTTGCGTGTTTTCATAAGTCTAGTGGCAAATACAATTCACAACCAGAAAGACCGGTTTATATAATATTCTTGGGTACAAGGCAAAGGCATTTGCCACCATATTTCTGAGTCAAACCGAGTCATTCACTAAGCTGGATCGATTGTCGGTCATCTCTTGATCAAGGTGTTGATCAATTGTTGGTCGAGTGGTTGATCAACCATTAGAACTACATTGTAGGCGAAACAAAGTAAAGGCGAGAGTAGGTCGAAACGTGCAAAAGCGCGTCTTTAGCGCGGAAGCGCAGGTTCCCAACAGTACTTGTTCACGCGTACAGAGCATAGCTCGTGATTTCGGCCAGCGATGAGTGGTCTGGGAGCCAGCCGGAACCTGGTCGGACGATTGCCACCTGTAGAGATCTAGTACAGTAATAGTTAGAGATGACCTTATAAAATAGGATAATCTCTTCAACTAGCTACTTCTGCCCAGAGATCTCTAACGATAGCCTGAACATCAGTCCGTTTCACACTCATTACGATTAGGTAATAATTCCCGGCTCAGCGTCATTTCGGTTATCGTCCGACCGAACTCAGATGAATCCGATATCATGCGCACTCACGTCATCCACCAGGTGCCTCCGCCCGCACGCGCGGTCCCTTGGGACTCCCAACGCTCGCACTCCCTTGGGACTCAAATGCCTTCCGACTCCCATGGGACTAATACGCTTTACCAATCCCTTGGGACTCAATCGTACTACGCTCCTCCCTAGCAGATGCGTAGCTGCTTCATCTCTAGCAGATAAGAATATATAGCCACTCTCCTTACCTTCTTGTAATAGCCTCTTATGACTTTTATCCCACCCTTTGATTTCCCCTCAAATACAAAGCTACCGTCGAGTGGAAGTTTCTTAGGATTAGCATCCTGGCTTTCATCCAAGGTATTCAAGACTAGAGTAAGACAGTAAGTGTACATCGCTGTGCTAGTTCCCGTATACAACGGGTGAGTTATCTCCATTTGGTAAGATAGACCTCTAGCTCGCGACGCCATCCTGCCGAACTTGTTACTCCTCTGAGTGCGCTTTTCATGCCTATAGCAGACAGTAGGCTACGTTTACATATAACTCCGTTTTCTTTCTTTTCACACTTGCTTCAACTGTCGCGGGCCAGTAATTCGTCTTACGTAAGATACGTCAGACAATACCGCCGTTGTATGAGGGATCCTAGCACAAGTTATCAAATACCTTATTACGTAAGACGGGACTGTTATATACCTAAGGTGAAAGACAAGGGTAGCTAATCCTTGAGAAGTCTTGCACTCAAGGTAGCTTCGGAATTAAGAGGTAATCAAAGGGTGATTTCTAAAGCATGAGAGCTATTACAAAAGGGGCAAAGTGCCAGCTATATATATACTTATCTAGAATGCGTAGCTGTCCAAGGGAGGCTAAGTGTCCCAAGGGCAGGTGAAGTAACTGAAGCAGGTGAAGTGAAGTCCCGAAGTGAAGTGGCGAAGTGAAGTGGCGAGGCGGTAGAGTAACTGAAGTGAAGTACTGAAGTAAGTGAAGTAACTGAAGTAGCCGAAGTCAACTGAGAGTTGGGCATGGAGATGACTGGACAGGGCGGAGGAGAGTCTTATGTAACAGCAAGTATGTCATCTGGCTGTGTACTAAACTACATGTCTCTACAGGTGGTGTTTTCGGTAGGTCTGGTATGTGCAGGAGGGTTGTCGCCGGCCAGTAGTTAGTGTTACGTAATATGCGTAATACAAGTACCGCCGTTGTAACTTCATCCTAGCACAACTTATACAATAGCTTATTACGTAACACGGAGCTGATACTTACCGGAAGTGGAAGACGAAGGGTAGCTAATCCTGAGAAAGTCTTGCACTCCAGGTAGCTTCGTAATTAAGAGGTAATGAAAGGGTGATTCATAAATGATGAAGGGTTATTACAAAGGGGCAAATGGCCAGCTATATATACCCATCAGAGATGTATGAGGTCCCATGGGAGAGTAAGTCTCCCTAGGGCAAGTGAAGTAACTGAAGTAACCGAAGTAACTGAAGTATGTGAAGTTACTGAAGTACATGAAGTAAATGAAGTTACTGAAGTACATGAAGTAAATGAAGTAACTGAAGTTACTGAAGTTACTGAAGTCGCAAGAGACCGGTAAACAACTAGCCGCTATGCCGGTTGTGTCTCTACAAGGGTAGAGCCGGTATTTGGTATTTGCGATATCGTGTGCTTAGGTATGGTGCTTGACGCCCGCGTCGTAGGGTGGGGAACAGGGAAGAAAAAATCGGCTCCTGCTTGGCCTTAGAACAAGAGTGTAAATGCACCACTCGTGACTGGAAAGATGCATCTGAACTAGAGGACAGATTGTATCGTTAGCGAAACATCTATAAACCAGCAATTGATATGGAACACGGGCTCTTCCTCGGAATCAAGTGCTCTTGAGCTAGTCACGCGCTGCAAGCTGATGAAGGCGAAGATGGCGGATATACGAATCGGTCAAAGCTTCAACTGTTTGGCTAAGACTCGGCGTTTACATGACAATGCGGTCATATCGGCTCAGATACCTAATGATCAAAACCGTGAATACTTCTTCTTGTGAGTCCAGAAACTGGGAATCTCACTTGTACACACTACCATCATTCCATATTCGTGTATTGCTTGTAGTCATCAACCGCCTTCGGATCATTTACCATTTCTTTCCGAAATCTCTGTTAAGTGCCAATGCTACTACTACCTTTAAGCTGACTTCCACTTGTATTGTTACACAGGTTATACACGTCTTAGCTATAATGAGATGTAACAGAGTCTACCTAGCTAGTCCCAGCGGCTGGGAGCGACGCAGTGGTTTTGTAATACTCACCTGTTTTAGCGACTTGCCCAACAATATCTACTCTGTACGTCACGACGTAAGGCTCGTGACCTCCTTATCCATGATACTGAAAGTACCGTGTGTCATAACTAATTAAAGTTTACAGAGTGCTAGCTAGAGGCTCTTACGAAAGGCATTCCGTCTCGAAATGGTGTGACAACATCCAGTCATTCAGGCTTGGTGTTACCACCTCGAGGTGTTCGAGCAGCGAGGTGTGCATCGTGGCGTTGGCTCACCATAGTGAGGCGTCGGCACCGAAAGTGAAGCAGGCAATTACATAAATAATAAACTGAGAGCGGTACATATGAAGTTGGCTGGCGGTATTGTATCATTACAATCTCGCACAATACCGCGTTGGATTCGGCTGTGCCCAACACCAGTAAAGGAGTCGCCCCCGAGAGCCTATGGTGGAGCATCAGTTACAGTTCTTGTTCACCGACTTTTCTTGTTACGTGAACAAACCGCTGGGGATGATAGGATCTTCAGCCATGTTTCATTTAGAGTGATGGCTTCCAACTCCTAAAACTTGAAGAGGACACCCTTGCGCAGCTGCCGCAAAGAGGATGGCAGGCCGTATACGACACAGCTCAACAAATTGTCGACCCAAGTCAGGCAGGTGTCGTTGATGCAACCTGCCAATTCCGCCTTAGTATTTTCTAGTAACTGCCTCCACCAACAAATTCCTTCACCTTCACCTTACAGTCCTTCGCTCTCAACCAAGGTCCTGTGCTTCAACCTCACAGGCCTCAATCATGCTAAGCGACAGGATCCTTTGGAGTTACTAAAGAATCAAGGGACTCTGTTACAGATTTACCAGACTGTTCCGATTTGTTAGAGTACTTGGAACGGTTCCAGCTGCGCAAACCCTTGTTTCTCCAGATATCTGATCACTATATATATCGATGATTCTGCTCGTTACCTTTGCTCGTTGTCATCCATCTTTGCTCTACAAAGCAAGATCGTATGTCAAGATCATAGTGTTTCTCCTTACACGTGGCCACTGGTTGTTCGAGCCCATTACGATAGCTCTTAGTCTCTTACCGTCCTGTCGCTAACGACATTGCTGGTCTGATCGCTAAGTCTCAGCTTAGCTCCGCCTTCCTCCCTGATAGGAGGTCCCAACTATGTCGATGGCGAATGTCCACTAGAGGTGACCAGCTGGTTTCCTTTTGGGAGAGAGAGAATGAAGGGGAGGCGAAAAATAAACGGCATGCCAAATCACTTGGAACGCATTCTTGGATCAAGTGTTCAAAACAACCGGCTCATTGGACCGGTGCCACAGAATCGACCTCATATTTCACGACAAGAATATGACTTATGGGTGCGATTCACTTTCCGGTGCAAAGTGTCCGGAGAGGCTCAGCATTGGTCGGTTACACTTTGTGCAAGGTAACTCAAGCTTTGTTGAGCGTGGGGTTACGCACAATGATTTTGATGTAGAGGGGCTCCAAACGCGAAAAAAGAAGTCGAACTTAGACGTGTTGTCACAAAGGATGTTGTCACCCTAGTGACCATAAGTCATGTTATTTTTTGACTAGCGGTAATGCATGAGATGATTGAGTTGATTGTTGAAGAGGTGATGAGGTGAAAAGGCTAAGTACAACGTTACAACATTGGTACAAGGCTAATGGCGCTTCTAGCTACTTTGGTAAAGCGTGTCATAAAAGGACATTCAGGCGAAAATCTCAACAGAAATAAACAGCTATATATACATGTTGTGGAATGGAGGCGAATATTAGTTGGCCCTAGGTAGCCACGAAGTCTCTAGGGTCGGTGAGTGGTTGCGGTGTTAGCTGCATCATCTGCAGTGCCATTCTCAGCGATGGTACGGCTGGCAAAGGTTTGAGGCAGAGCGGGCGCAACAGGCATCGCTAGAGGAGCTCGTAGCAATCACCTAGCAGGTAAGTCCGCCTCAAGCCCAGTGATAGGAAGACGCCCATGATACCCGATGATGAAAATCCTCCAGATATTCTGGATGTGGATTTTGCTAAGATAGACTGTCCTGTTCGTGTGTGATGTATTTAATGTGGTGTTTCTGGATCCACTTTTAAAGGCACTTGCTATTTCCTTCCGTTGAGTGCCCAATTTTCAGTCCTGTGGTCTCTCCGAAGGTATTTCATATGGCCATTGCTTCGCGGTAGTAGTTTGTGGACTCAGGAGCTACGACGGTTCCGACAACGAAAGGAGGTTTATGTACTTGTACTCTCATCTGCTACATATAAATTCGAATTGATTCTTCATTCTAAGCAATTTTTGTGTTGCCATATCTTTCCCCGTGGATATTAATCCAATGGCACATAATAGCTTGGTCTCCTCCCTGCCACCGTCGACAAACGTCGTGCCTCAGCGTTATTCGAGCGCATCGCCAATCCTGCGGTGGCGGGTTATCGCCTTGGAATTAACAGGATTAAATTTGACACGGTGAAGTCGTACAAGGGCAATGATATGTTGCCTTCCCTCGTGGAAAGTGGTTTTGGAACCGTTTCTGTCGAAGTGAGTTTGACGTTTTCCCTGGATCCAATTTATCTGATATCCATCACTGAGGTCCCATCATACACTGTGCAACGGGAATTAAGATCGATGGCTACAACGAATACGCAGCGGTATCGCGCTTGCGCAAGCAGCGTGCAAGATAGGAGCGACACCAGATCTAGTCATGATGCAAGGTTCCGTTACCCCGCAAATCAACATCCAAAGGGCGCCTTGCGTCTCTCCGGAACAAGGCGATCTCATCATCGGCAAGGCAATTGTGGTAGCGTGGTTCCGACTGCTGGCCTTTCTAGAGGAAGCGGAAAAGGTCAATCCCAGCCCGGAGTTCGCCATCCAGACCAACTTTGAAACTCATGAAACTAGTAAGAACGTCAACGAAGGTTGGCTTCGGGCCGGTATGTACATCATTGCCGACCCTGTCGCCATGACATCCTTCGTGCAGGCTAAAAAGACGAAGGAAAGCGCGAAACGGTTCTTTATCGCTTTCGGTCGTCGTATTTAGTAACTTCTGTCACTGCTGTCCAGATTCTGTCTGATTCTTCGAAACATGTAACGTCTTTGTCCAGAATCGTCATGCATCATGTATTCATATTGCACGTCGTAGCATGTCCAATCTGGCTCCCTTTCAAGCCAAAATATACATGTCTTTTCTCCTCGTCGGGTGCCGTAACTACTGATGAAACTTTGGCTGCATACACCTTCTTCTAGCACAGCGATTCTAGGGAGTACAGTTACACCATGCCAACGTATCTGGACAGCACATCACTAATGGATTGGCGCGCGGCATTGGGTTTCACTCTCCCCGAGCATTGGTCTCCCGTTTTCTGATCCATTTGGTTGCGAAGCTTCAGGTCAAGTACAACTACGAGTCACGACTAGCACTGATTTGCACCCTCTCATGCTACTATATTCAGCTATTATCCTCTCCAAGTCCCCCTCAGTCTGATCCAGTTTTTCTATATCCTCTTTGAAAGTCGACAGTTCACTTTTGTTTGCGGCCAACAGAGATAGGATCGGTTGCATTCTGTGAACATATTCAGATGCCCGTTCTGATATTCTGCCTCCGAAAGATCGAGCTGACAAAGTGTATAGTTCGTGTCAGTCGCGTCGAATTCTTGTGTCCTTTGTCTGGGCAAGCTTACGTTGGATAGTCCGCTGCGAGGGGGTCACTATCCGATCCAATGCCTCTACATCACCTGAGGGTGACTGCAAGAGCCTCACCCTTTTAGCAATACTAACACCTTTCACCAACTATAGGATACTATCTTCGCCTATCCTATTCCGCCATCTCAGCTCTATATGTTCGACTCCCTGACATGACTATCTTTTTGCTATATGTTGTACACTAGATAGTCGCAGGTAAGTAAAACCAATTCTGAGTTCCGCCTTAGCTAGTTGATCGCGCGAATGTACTATTTAGGACTATACGTGTTGATGATATGATGTTCTCTACTTGCGGAAGCAGTGCCACAAGTATGCAAAACTTGCACAAGCTGGCAGTACCTCTTGCTTAGATTCTGCCTTTAGTTTGCGCCTTTGGTACAAGTTGCACAGACGCGACTGTGCAGATGTACTGTGCAGATGGACTGCGCTATTGCACTGTGCCACCCAAGCGCGTCCTCAAGGAGCCCTTAGGAAAGAGCCATTTGCCTTGGTGGCAAATGCATTATATATAGAAGCCCTTTTGGTTGTAATAGTTTCGCCATCATGATTTATTTGTTTCACGATAGACCTCCCAAGCTTATATCCGAGCAACCGTCCTTGAATATCATATATCATACTAAGCAATCAAGGTAGACCCGCTATCTATAGTGATCTATCTCATTACATATAGTTGTTATAGTTATATTCTACGATACTATAGTCGTGAAAGCATAATACTTTTGACTAAACCCACCGAAGATCTAGCTCTGTAGTTATAAGATATATCATATTTATATATCATACTATCTATATACTTACAACGTAGCTAGTACTCTTACAGTGACAGCACCGTTGTTCTATTGTCAATCCCTGTTCTGAAAGCGGTTCAAACCATCCCGTTGATCCCTTACATTAGTTCAAAAACCTGCTATCCACACATCATGCATGCGAGATGATGGCGTACTTATCCAATGCGGCGCTTACCTGCACTATTGTTGTTTCTTCTTTATACCGTCCTCTGAGTTTCCACCTGCAAAGGTTCCAGAGCCCGATCCGGATCCAACGACTCATATGACATGGTGACTGTGTCAGCTGAAAAGTTTCATCACCTGAAGATCATAAGCCCACGGTCCCGATGCGACTATTCTACGGGCCGCAGCGTATGTCCGACTTTGCTGGTGGCGCAAGCGATCAATACTACATATCCGGTGTGTGACTGAAGAGGGGGACCTACTAGAAACATTCGTATCCCAGACTAGAACACCTACCACATGGGTGCTTGTAATCACATTCGACTAGGCGCCCATTCTTCTTCCATCCACCACCGGAATGGCACCAGTGACAGATCAGTGCGTCACTGAATACAGGGTGGAATGCATTCCTGCTGTTCTTTTCTTCCCTTGGCACAGGCGCTGCTGGTTTCGCCTTCCGGACCTCAGTGCATGGTGGCGCTTTTCTCTTCTTTGGTCGCATAGTCCTAATTGAGTGCCTGGGTGAACCAAGCGGGCATGCTACGGGGTGTCAGATGCATTATTTGATAATTGTTGGGCGTGGTCAAAGTCACTTTGTATAGTCTGAGTATCCAGGGAGTTATCCAAGGCCGAAGCTTAGTCCGGGAAGCTGAAACACCACATTTGACCAGAGTGGGATTGATGCAAGCTTTTGGAGAGTAGACACTGCATACAGCTCGCAAGGAGTCTTCCTCATTAGAAATGATCATCTCAATTGTCAAGCACGCATTTAGTGAGCACACAACAGCCGGGAGGACACGCCGATATCTACACACTGACTATCGCTTTGCAACGTATGGATTCGGATGGAATTGGCATCAAAGAAGAAGAAGAAGCCGGACTTCCCGAATCACTTAGGTTCATCGACAAGGTCACCGCCCTGGTCTTGAAAAGGGTTACAGTTGTCTCGTTTATAGACTTCAATTCCATTGTATTTGGCTTCGAGGGAAGAAGGTGAGCTGCGTTGTTTTGATCAACCGATCCTTTGTATCCTGTGTAGGCATCTGAATGGGGTTTATGCTCAGTGGGCGTCGAGTGGTACGTTTGGACGTACCGGTAGGAGACCCTGGAAAATAGAATATAAGGCTCTAGGTAAGGCGTTTGGTTTCAGATGGTTCGTTGTTTGTGTACTGACAGCACATGCCGTCAAGCTCGCCTACTCCTCCTTCTAGTGGCCATGCAAAGAGCCATAGAGATCTCGACGCGAATATATGGGCGGTGAGCAAGAATACCCCAATGTGCCCATTACCCCATCAAGGAACGAGAACGAATCTTGTGCATTCCAGACAAATCTACTATCACAACCCGCCAGTTTATGACAATGATCCTGAGGTGTCGACAAAGTGAGCTAAGACTTTGCTTGCGGAAGTGACTGAAGGATTGCTCGCTGATGGAATAGAAAGCTCGTATATTAGGTTGTGCAGACAATTGTGAAGAAGTCCGGTATCGCTCGACGCGAGTTTCACGTCGTAAGCGAATTACAACGAAAGAACGGCTGATGGCTCATAGAGCTTTGGCGGTCATAGTACGCCAACATTACGGGACGGATCACGGCAACGGAAATGGAAATCCTGAAAGTTGACGGACAGTCGGTATCATGTCGTGGCGGGGTGAGCGTCTTTCCAAGTGTGATATTCGGCCTTTGCCGATATCACGTGACTCCAGGTTGAGACACCACTCGTGGGCGAAGTACAGGGTTTCAGAATTCAGAGTATAACGTATCCGTCGCGGTGTTTGATAGCAGAGTCGCGGGTTCGTCTCTCGATGATTATCTACAGCGCGGAACATAGGCTCAGACGCTGGGACTAGTTAGGAATACTCTGTCACTTAAACAATAAAGTTGAGACTTATACAACTTGTATTAAACTATAAGTGGCAGTCAGCTTAGGCTTAGTAGCATTGGCACTTAACAATATATAGAAGCCCGTTTAGTTGTAATAGTTTCGCCACCGTGATTTATTTGATTCACTGATTGACCTCCCAAGCTTATATCCGAGCAACCGTCCTTGAATATCATATATCATACTAAGCAATCAAGGTAGACCCGCTATCTATAGTGATCTATCTCATTACATATAGTTGTTATAGTTATATTCTACGATACTATAGTCGTGAAAGCATAATACTTTTGACTAAACCCACCGAAGATCTAGCTCTGTAGTTATAAGATATATCATATCTATATATCATACTATCTATATACTTACAACGTAGCTAGTACTCTCACAGCCGCGCCGCTTCGAGTCAGACGCAGTGGAGGTCGCCGAAGAAGGGTTTGGCTGGTGGCGCTCGGGAACACAGTCTCGCTTATACGCAGTTACGATACACAAGAGGGAGGATTGAAAGAACATATCTGCGCAACCGTAGTATTGTGTACAAAAAAAAGGAAACGAACAGCAACAGAGGATACTCTGATAACAGGATATGCGTGGATATAAGGAGGAAGAAACGGGTAGGAGGTATGGCCGGAAATTAGCGGGAACCAGGCAACATCACACACGTTCATCAAAATGCAGTCTCCATCTGCTCTTGCTCAATTGCTCGACATCCAATACAACGCTCTGCGAGAAGCACCCTTTGAATACGCAGACTACCTCAACATCTCACCTGCCAACAACTGTGCAGCAGCTAGCTCCGTCGATCAAACAGCTACGTTGTTCCATCAATCAGAGGTTGAGACGCGGACATCCATAATCAACATCATTAAAGAAGGGTTAGACACTCTGCCCGTGGCTACGCTGATGTAGATCACTGCAGAGGTAGTACCCAAGCCGGAGGAACACCCACCCTTCGTTCAACAAGCTTCACCGATTGTCACCATGGATCCAAATGATATGCATATTGGCAGCGACTATGAGGAGGCGGCTTGTGATCAGCTCTTAGCTTTACCGGTTACACCCGTTCGGCACATGACGCCTGCTGCTATCCGACCAGCGTTCTATAAGACAGCTAGCTCTGTCGGCCGATGTCCTCCGTCTTCCAGCAAATTCTCCGCCATGACCGAAGTCTCAGACACCACATGGAACGGTTCGCCGATGAAAACTGCAGTCCAACTTACCGCCGCTACCAGCAACTACGCCATGCCAAGTATCAAAAACCTTATTCCAGCCCCACCCGGTATCTCCGAGCCCATCGATCGAGTCTACGTCGACTTATCTAACAAAGTCAAGCATATTCAGCTCAAGAAGGAGGACGTGAAGGGTGTCAGCTGGACATTTCCGCACAACGGCGACGGCAAGGAACGGCTAGCCTACCAGGTCTTAAACCACGACACCAAAAAGATTGCCGAAATCCCACATGAAAAAATGGCTTGCATCTACTGGAACGCGGATCAAGCGTTAACGGAATATTGGATCAACAAGCCGCCCCTCCGAAAGACAACTCTGTCTCGCATCCGACAACACCTCACAGCTACCAATGACCTCGAGTCTCAGCCCAATAAAGCCATGGTATTCCGACTTGGCGGTCAAGAGATGAAAGCCATTGACCTACTCGTAGCTAGGAAAGCTACTCACCTTTGGACTGCCGGAATGAGGTACGGGGAAGCGAACGGAAGATGGGCTGAATGGGCGATGGATAACATGAAGTGATAGTGACTTGGAATGAAAAGGAATTAGAGTTTGATGTAAGATGTAAGATGAAATGTCTTGGAACGATGAAAGTTTTAAGATTCGGGTCGAATTTTTCCTCGAAGGGCGGGGTGATGAAGAGAATCCGGACGCACCACAACCAAAGTCAACCAAAGTCAACTAGAGTCAACCATAGTCCGACTATGGCTACAACTCGACTAAAGCAACACCAGCTGGACTGGATATAAGGAGAGCTCTGCGAGCCAAATCCCCTTTCATTGTAGTAGATAGATCTTCACCCCTTAGATTGAATACAATTTGTTCAACTGTTCCGTTAGCTGCAATACAGGATTAGCTACCCTAGAGCTCCGCCAGTTGAGCAAGAGTCGCGATGGCGCTAGTCTAGCAACTTGCACTGTGATCCCTCAGCAACGACAGCCACGACCAGCTACCACTGGACTTGCGGTTCTCGACAAAGCCGGTGTTGAGCCAGCTAACCCCCCACGTGCCAGTTCAACTCATTCTTCGACTCATCCGGAACGGTAAACTGGCCCCAAGTCCAACCCATGTCCATGTACATGTCGATGTCCAATCCACGCACAGCTACAACTCCAGCTCCTGCGCCACCGCCCCTTGAGAGCCTGACTCAACTGCTCACTCCCATACATCAGGGAAAGGTATATATAGGAAGCATTTCTTCAGTTGTAATCAGTTCCCTCTTTGCTTCTGCTTCGCGCCCTTTATCACATCAACTTGTCTCGCCACCACCGACGACATCATAAAGAGTCATCAGCCACGGTAAGGATTAGCTACCCTTACTATCACCAACGCATTTATTCATAGTAAAGCACATCTTATCGCAACTGGATCCTTTACCGTTGGTCTAGTGAGTCATTCTAACGTCTGACACTCCCTAAACCCTTACAATACTCCACTCTATACCATCATAAAGCACACACAGGCTACAATGCCCAACCTATTCGTCATTGACATGAAGGAACCTTCCAACAGCACGACGCTTCAGCTATTTTGCAAAATAAACTTAAGTCACCTGCCCGCTGTCACTGTCGAAAATCAACTACCCGTAAATTGAAATTGGGCTATTCCGGCTGGGGGCCACTTTTTGTTTCAAAACCCCAAGTCTCGCCCACTTCACAAAAAATCGATTATCGCGTCGCGAGCCGTGGCCGCGAATTGTGGGATCCTTGTCTTCGGCTATGACGGAGTCAAGTTCTATGGCTCGTCGCCTAGGCTCAACCATTGGGTTACCGCTCGGTCCACTACCGGTCACAATATTGCAATCATGAAATTGTGTATTCGGTTAAGGGAGAAGAGGGAAGGGTAGTAGCTAGGGGAAACGCGGAGGTCTTAAACGCGTTGTACAGGGAAGTGGGAGACGCGTTGGAAGCGTACTGGGCGCGAAAGAACGAGAAGAAGATCAAGCCCAACGTAATTAGGCGATACTGCGCCTTTCACGGACCGACCGGTCCGTTCCGAGAATTTCTCTACCGAGTCTTGAAAGAGGACGATCACCACACTTTTATGGGATACTAGCCCGCCGACGCCAAAGAAATGTGCCGCCTTACGTGGATGAAATTTGAAGGGAAGTTGTGAGAGTTGTAACGGCGGCGTTCCGAACGTTGCGGGGAGGAGTATCGTAAAAGGACCGCCTTTGCTTCCACCCGCGTGCCACCAACGCCGACACAAACTTGAACAATTCCAGAATATTTCTGATAAGAAACGAAAAATGAAAATGAAAATGAAAATGAAAGGGAAAATATAATCCAAAATGAAAGTGAAAATGAAATGAAAGCGAAAAAAAAAACATTGAAATGAAAACGAAATTTCAGAGTAGCAATTGAACCTCCACCGCCCGTCTCGGTTGAATCCGAGCTGAAGATATGAGGCTGAATGGAGTACAGCGAGCGACTTGGCGAGGAAATCAATAGTATTAGCGAAAGCACAAGTTAGGGGTAGCGGTTGCCCTTGGACCACTCTGGCCAGGCTATATCTAGCCGCCGCGGAAATACAGGAACCGCGGGGCGTGTCAATCTCCAGTTCTCCAATTTGTAACTTTCCCTTGCATTTTATAGGCTTCGCGGGTAAAAGGCTGCGGTTGTATTCTATTCATTGAGTAACGAAGAATACTCTGCCTGCCCAATTCATACACAACCCCCCTAACCCAGATTCTTATAGTAATATCGTGTGCAGAGTATTGATGCATAGATACAATAGGGTGTAAATGATCCCAGTGGATGGAACTTCTGGCTGCAGGGGATATAAGACATGGAATATGCCTCGGCGGTGATAACAGTCATGAGAAAGCTGGAAACAAAGGGCCGTGGGTCACCATATCTGTCCGTCTACAGCGATTACGGCATACTTTCGAACAACTTATGCTGCGGAAACTCGCACAATCGTACATGATTCCCCCATTGATTGGACAGATCCGGGAGCCGTCGGGCTGCAACCGGCAGCGTCACCTAGGCCCCATATGTAGAGCTGGGACACTGACATGCCGACTCGCAAGCACAATCTAGATTTGGTAACCATACAACAGAGACGACTATTCCTCTGACTTTTCGTCTTTTTTCTCCGTTGTGGCGCCGCGGTTGTCGAAGACGGGGTTGGGTTGATTTTGCTGCCAGGCTGTAGGAACCAAGGTTAACGTACAAACTGCCCACGTAAATGCGAGCCAACTCACCCTTAGTATAGACCGGATCGGTTCCCTCCTTGTCTGCGTACTTGAGCAAAGCCTCTCGAGGCTACACACCAAATGCGTGAGCGGTAGTCAATCCACGACCAAAAACAAGTACTCACATCCTCATCACGCATCGTATTCCTAAACATGTGCTGCACCAAATGCTGCGTCGCACTCGCACCCACCCGTCCGCCCCTTCCGGCACCCTTGAGCGGTTCTTGCGGTTTATGACTCTTGACAGGGTCGGCACGCTCCTTTTCCTTCTTTCGCTTGGTCTGACGGTAATCTTCGTCACGGAACATGGGCAGTGCATGTGGTGTCATGATGACAGGCGGGAGGTCCGAGGTGTATACTTGGTCCCGTGCTTTCTGACGTGGCATCTTGGCCAGCGGGAGGAGCGCGCCGTGGATGGAAGATGTCGGCGAGTAGAAGACATGACAGCTTCCGAGAGAAGTGGTTGCGAGCAGCTACGATGCAATGTCAGTGTGTGGTCGAAAGACATGTAGGGGGAGGACATACCTGATTGATTCGACTATGCCACGCTACCTTGATCACGCTGCCTTCCGAAACAGGAATCCGCTTCTTCTCCGTCAGACCTTCCCGATTCAGCACCACAATCTCTCCCTTGATGCCCGAGTCCTTCTGCACGGACAAACCCGTGAGAATCGTCTTGTCGTCCGGCGAAAAGATGATATTGGTTTCTGGGTAGGCGTTTGGCAGGAAACTTGCCGTGAAGAGAGGCTTCCGAAGGGACCGCGTGTCCCACACTGCGAAAGACAAGCGGTCAGCGAGACGAAATTGGTGCTGGGAAAGCGGACTAACGTTTAACGGTATCATCACCGCCACGAGTAACCAGATGCAAACCGTCCCTAGAAAACGCCATCCCCGAAACAGCACCAACACCCTTCTCATGCGCCGTCTCACAACTTCTGCTCGGCCTCGCCAAATTCCCTCTAGCATCCCAAATATGCACCGTCCCATCCTCACAAGCTCCACCTATTGTCTTGCCATCGGCGCTGAACGCACATGCAGTGACTTTCGTTCGTGCTCCACGTTCCTTTGAACGAACGACAATGACGGATTTATGAGCGGTACGGACGGTTGCATCCCAGATTCGGATGGTCGAGTCGTTGGATGCGGTGATAAATTCTGTTGATGAGGTTGGGTTCCATGCGCCCGAAGTAATATCGGCGACGTGGCCTCTGCAGAAAAAGTCAGTTACGCGGTAGTATCAAGAGAAGGAAATCCGTCACTCACTTCGTATGACGCATATCCCGGATGTAAGGATCGCCTTTGTTCAACGCGACGCTGATCGGACGAACATTTAGCAAATACGACGAGGACGACTGCGAAACGACACTCACCCATCCTCCCCATCCCTTGTATACAGTTTCGGCTGATGTGTCCCGCTGATCACTAATAGACTCTTGCTATCAGGTGAGAACTCAACATGGTGGACCTATATCATCCATGTAAATCAGCAAACGCCCAGGACATGGGTGCAAGTTGTGCGAAAACGCACCGGATAACTCCCGTTCGGCTCAAACGTCGCAAATGGCTTCAAGCGGCCGTCCATTCCTCCGAAATCCCATAGCTTGACATCGTAGTCATGTGCACCTGTTGCAACACGCGCTCCAGAGGAGTCAATGGCAAGAGCGGTAATGGCCTGAGGAAAGGTCAGTTCGAGGGATGAAGACCGAAGGGAGAGAACGTACTTTAGCGTGGTCCTTCAGCACGATTTCGTGGCTGACAGGCATGTCCTGCTCCTGTAACGCTCCCGAGCCATCATCCTCTTCATCGTCATCATCATCCTCATCTCCGTCATCCGCTATGCCTCTACTACTACTCGCAACGGGTACCGGAACGTCGATCTCTGTCCCAGACTCTTGCTTCACTGGCAAAGATCCCACCGGTCTAGATTCAACCTCTGGGGCGATATCCGAGTGTGGTCTTTTTCGTGTCGTGGTTTCTTCGGCGACAGGCGGTGCATCCTAAACAGTGCCAGAGGTGAGCATTCACTCTTCCACAATGCAGCGCAACAAATGCCAAACTCACTGCACGTTTTGTCTGTTCCACTTTTCCCCGAACATTGTTCCTTTTTGGCGCGGCCTTTTTGCCAAAGCTCATGGGCAGGCCAAAGTCGTCCATGGTGTGTTGATGCCGATACTGACGGGGTGCATCATCGCGAAGCCGTTGTGAGTCACTTGATGATCGCGAGTACTTGTCGTTGTAGAAGTCGAAGTCGAAGGTCGACCTTGCGTGTGCGGGGGGCACCAGTATGTTGTGCCGATCACCGATTCTGAGCTTCGATAAGCATAACTCCCACTGCCTTAACTCCTCAATTAACTCCTCAATCAACACCTCTTGCTCCTGCAAGCACTCCTCCTGCCTGCCTGATATGGAATCCATCTGGAATTGAACGATGTCTTGCGTGACAACGCTCAGAGGCCGTAACTCAGACAGTGCGTTCACATTCGAAGTTGCCATATATATCAAAATCAATTAGGCATGATACAACAAGACTCATACATACTCGTCCATTTTTCCAAAAGATCTAGCATCAAACTTGGAAGAACACCTACCACATGCCGCCGAACGACAAGGCTTCCCGTTGTAAGCTTTATACTACACTAACCCAGATATTACGCTACAGAGAAGGAGACCGCCGATACTACCCATCCAATACACAAAAGGGTGTTACGGCCAACATTATAGCACTATACATACGCTTGACACCGCTGGCACGATTTTCGATAATCAGCGAGCTTCTATAAGAACCTCGCACCGGAGGATCCGGCAGAGGATGGCACTGGCGTGTTCTTGCCTGCCGAGTGGCCGGTCGCGAACGATACGGCTGTGCTTGCTGGTGTGCTGGGGTATGCGATCGCTTGATCTAGACGGTAGTTTTGCCTGAGACGGTCACAGACATCTATACGCAGGAAAAACATCGTTAGTATATGCCTTGCTACAGCTCAGAACCATAACCTACCTCGGAATGAAGATTGGGCTCCCTTGACGAGGGTCATGATCACGCCCGACGTATAACGCGAAGGTGTACTGGCAGCCTTTAGGATTTCAACCTTGAACATGACTGGTTTGCTAAAGATGACGTTTCCTCGTTGATCTGAATATCACATTGATCAGCAAAGTTTCTCCGCGCCCAAACCGTCTGGTACATACCTCTCATATCATTGACTTTGCACCTCAAGATGGTCTGATCCTTCAATCGCTCCACAGCAATTCGTACGCCGTAATTCGTCAATTCTCGTTGAACGGTATTGGCTGTCGTCGAAATAGACTCGTACGACCAAAGTGTAAACGGCTGGGGCTTGAAGTTGAACAGGTTTTGGAACCAGGATCGTTTTGGCGAAGGTGTACCGGGCGTCGCAGAGTAGGCAGACGTTGCCGAATGCAGACCACCTGAAAGATCAGGGTGGAAAGGAATCGCTTCGATCTGGGTCACGGTAGACTTCTTCCTTCGCATCAGCTTGGTTGGATCCGCCCACTTGGACCCCATGGATCCACGACTCGATTGACTGCTCTCCCAGCCCTCTCGAGCATCCTCGGCATCAATCACGACATACGAGCTGTCACGAGGCAAGAGGCGTTCCTCTTGTGCGACAGATTGCCTAGTCGACAAATCGAGTCTCGGCGGGGGAACACGTTCCATACGAGGGCGAGTTGCCGTCGCGGTAGCAGCAGTTGCAGGAGGAGGAGCCGGAGCAGCACGTCTTGGAGCAAACTCGGATATCGTTGATGGCATCGGGCTTGTCAATCGCTCTTCGCCGTTGCTAGGAATGCGCGTCCCTCTTGACACGGTTGACGAAGCATACGGTACACTGGCGTTGGAGAGCATACTGGTCCTTCGACTGTCTCGTCCACCGGCATTATCACCTAGACCAAGACCAATACCGGAAGCGAGCGAGTACGTATCAGAGTTGGCGGCCAAAGCGGGTGAGTGCAACGCCATGATATCGCTCTCATCGTCATCTGCATCTGCAAACTGACTGTTATCGGCTGAACGTGATGACGTGTCAAAGTTGAAGTTGATGCCGAAATCCGCCATCATGTTGGATACGTTTGCTCCATAACCAGCTGTCATAGTCTCCGAGGCAACAGATGATCTCACGCTCATTGTATTGAGCTGTTGAGCAACCTCGTCAAAGAATCGTTGAACGGCGGGGTTATCGATTTGAGGAGCATTGATAGGAGAAAGCGGACGCTCAGACGTGCCCTTGGGCGAGTTGTTTTCCGCTCGCAGCACGTTGGGCGAGGGTTGTTGAACGCTGATGACGGGTGCGAGCATGGGCGGGTACTCCGATGCAGGCGTTGACGGTTGAGATCGCTGAGATGGACGAGGCGACAGCGCTGGACGAGGACCTTGCGGAGCTTGACGGGTAGGCAGATTGAGTTTCGCCATACGTTCCGACACGGTCGGGCCCATGTCATTCTTGACGCCCTGAGCTTTGGTTGGTGTAGGAGCCTGGGGCCGAGAAGGCGGTGGCGACGACGAGTTTTGGCTTGATCGAGCATGCGATGTTTCCTGTAAAGCGAGTCGATTGTTCTGTACCTTGCTGTTGGAAGCAGCTGCCTCTCGCTTCTTCTTGTCCAGCTTCTTTTGCATGGCAGCCGCAATTTCATCTTCGTCCAGGTTGTAATTTTCCAAATGACGGTTTCGGTATTTGATCAAGAGGTGGTAGATTGCCTTTTCCCATGTTTTCCTGTAGTCGAGGAGTAGAAAAGTTAGCAACTTCTAGTGTCACTGCCGAGGAATCACCTACTCTTTGCTCATCAACGCTTCAATGATCGCTTCATCCGGTGCACCATGCCAAAGGGTCTTCAAGTTTCCTAAAATATCGGGATCAATCTCTGCCACACTGTTCACCGGTCGCTCTACCTCATCAAGACTCGGTGGTGAGACAAGAGGTCGTCCAGGGATCTCTCGAACAGGCTGGGAAGTGAACCATCTGTGGGCAAGGATCTCGGGCATCTATTCCATTCCAATACACTCAGCCCCGCTCGTCGCTAATTGATCAACAATACCACTCACAGTAATTCGTTTCTTGGGATCCTTTTCAAGCATGCGAGAAAGCAAATCACGAACAGGCCCTTGCACGTCGTTGGGCATATCAAAGATCCCGGTTTTGACTTTAAGCAACAAGACTCGAATGTTGTCGTCGTCAAAAGGCAGCCGACCGGTCATTAATGCGAAAAGAATGATGCCGCATGACCAAATGTCGGAGCTGGATCCGTGATATGCTTGACCCTACACGTAGTCGCGTCAGCTTTCCCCAAGTTGGAGGACAGTCCCGAGTGCATAACTTACAGCAACAATCTCGGGACTAGCATAATGCGGACTCCCGCAACTCGTCTCCAACATCTTCTCGCTAGCTTCCCAAGCCGCCATCCCGAAATCAGCCACTTTAATATTCTTGTCCTTGTCCAGCAACAAGTTTTCGGGTTTCAAATCACGATGACAAATGTTGAAACGATGGCAGTAGTCTACCGCGTGAATGATTTGTTGAAAGTAGTGCAAGGCTTCGGTTTCCGGTAGACGACCTTGTTTGACGAGATAATCAAACAATTCCCCACCGGGTACGTATTCCATGATCAGGTATCTAGATAATCGAGGAAAAGGATAAGCAACATGATCGACCGCCTGACGCGCACCTTTTGCGACTCACAACTCGCCGCTAGTCTCCCACACATCGTACAGGTTCAAGACATTCGGATGGTCAATCAACTTCATGATAACGATTTCTCTTTCGATCCCGAGGAGGACCTTGTCCGCCCGCGCTCCCGCTTCAGACATTGACATTCTCGAGTTCAAGATGAGACCTTTGGGCACGATCTTGATAGCTGCGTATTTGCCAGTGATCGAGTGTTTGGCGATCTTGACTCGGCCTAAACAGGAGGAAAGTAAGGGTTGATTGTGAGAAGGAAGGACCGTACGGAGGCTGGAAACCGGATGGAATACATACCGGAACTGCCCTTGCCGATAGTTCGTCCTATTCTCCATTGCCCAATCATCTTGGCGTCCTCTTTCGTTGCACCTGAAGTAGACGACATGCGTTTCGTGGCCTTGTCTGACCGATGGTGTGGTTTTGTACCGGATGATTCAGGATGGCCGTGACGTTGGCCGCTGGAGCTTGCGTGGGGCTGCGCGCTCATGGTGGTGGTGGTATATGAATGGTATTCGATATATGGCTTTTGGTTGGGGTTGGTGATGGTTTGCAGTGTTTATCAATGCGGGTATTGGGTCGAGGCCGTGCTCGGTATAGTGGGAAATCGGTAAAGGAATGTGTAAAAAGTAACGAATGTGTTGGGATGGCCACGACGAACAAAGGCGCTGAAGAAACTAGGCGACCGGGAAGAATGGCATGTGCGATGTCACTGTTGGACTATCTGGATATGCTTGTTGCCGGAAAGCGAGACGAGAAGGAGCGTGTGGAGTCGACGGGGAGCGTCGTATTACAGACGGAACGCCTGCTCTGTCGGAAAGAGCGTCACAAAGTGGTCGTCGTTGTCGTTGCTGCTGAAACTGCAACCAAAGCGTACAAAGATCTCGGAACAAGGATAAGACTTGAAAGAGATATCCGTGCAAAGACGTTGTAGTTGCTTGTGATGGAAACACAGGTTGAGACTGAATGACTGGCTGAGAGAGAGAGAGAGAGTGGAAGGTGAACGTATTCCCACCCAGCCAGCCCGTTCCGTCATTCTGCGCCTAGGAGTCAAGACGAGCGCGTCCCATGAGTCCATAATCAAAACAAATCAACAAAGCCAGGCGCCGCAGGCTAGTGGTAAATGGTAAACAACCGATCAAGCAGGCGGCGGAAGCAATTGGCGGGTGGTGCACGTCCATAGAGGAAAGGGGGCTAGGCACGGAAGAGCTAGCAGTCTTCCGTCCAAGCAATTTCTACGCATGTACTACTGCGATGAGAGATGATGATAGCGATGATAGCTGCGACGGTGCAGAGCCTCGCGGACGGTTGGTGCGACCTCAACGACGCACTGGTTTGCCCATGGTTGACGGCATGGAACATGCCCATAGAAGTTGTTACAGCGGTCACAGATATTGTTATCATCTCATCAAGTCATAAAGGCACCACCTGTAGAGCCAAAACAGCCGCGCAGGACAAGCTTCCGGACAGCGAATGTGACAGCTCATGTGCATGCCATGAGAGAAGCAAGATCCGTATCGCTGTCCGTCTTGTTGTAGATAATTTCGTGGCATCTACAAACGCATCTTCAATCCGCGTCAATGTGACAATACAAGTGAAATATTTCCAAAAGGAACTATAGCGAAGCGACGCTTCGGCTGCGGGCATTACATAACCTCGACCTCGGCGTCGTCCACTGCCACGAAATCACGTTCAGGGTCATGAACCATCTGCTCGGCGTCCAACGCGTCTTGCGCATCCGCAATCACCTTGTCTTCCTCGAGCTGCGAAAACAAGGGGGAATCATATCGTACAAGGTTGTCAGTATACGGTGCACGGCTTGAAAAGAAAAGTATCACTCACCTGTTCAACCCTAGCCAACAACTCTCGTCGCCGATCCGCCAGTTCAGCGTAGTGGGACTGTAAATCCCTCTCCCTCCTCTCGAGCGTTTCCACTTCCTCGCGCTTATGTTCCAGTCGTACAGGCGCCGACGCTTCCTCTTGAATCTTGAGCATCGTGAATGAATCATACTCGCGTTTCTGCTGCCTCAGTGCTTCAGCGGCAGACGTGATCCGTTCCTTGAGTTTCCCATTCAACATCTGATACCCTCCGAGTTGTTTGGCCAGCCGTTTTTCCGCCTTGATCGCTTTGGCGCTTTCCGAGATCATTTTTTCACGCATCAGGTGCAAGCGGTGGGCCATGCCGGCTTCCTTGTCGTCGTGCGGAACATTTGCCGCGTCGGCCCACGCCTCCTTTTCCGCGGAATAGACCAAGCCGGCCTTTTCGATCGACCAACCGCTCGTCATAAACGTCTCGTCCTCTCGCGCGGTCGCCACAATAGCCTGCTTCAACTGCGCCTCGCTCGCTCCGGGTAAAGCCAAGTTGGCTGCCAACTCCTTGTGAATCTCGGCACGGGCAGCATCGACATATTCATCCTCGGGGACCTCGTACTGCGAAGCCGTCCCGCTCGGGATATTGGACCCGGGTAACGGATGACTAATCGCATCATGCAACATGAGCTGAGCGAGCTCATAATCCACCATTTGATCAATCTCGGACATTTCCGCCGTCGCACGTAGCGCTTTCGACGTTGCTTCCAGATCATCGACGAGGCGTTGAAGGTTGACTCTGACGGGTCGCGGTAAATCGAGTTTCACAACGGCGCTTCGTCTCGCCAGGGCTTTTCGTTCAGCTTCCTCCCTGGCAGCTTTCAACCTCGCATCCCGCTCCGCTGCATCCTCTTCCCGCAACTGCGCCTGCCCCTCCCCTCCATCATCATCATCCCCCACATCCTCCTCGGGCTCATCAAACTCAAAGTTGTTCTCCGGGGCCGGAAGACTAGCGAAACCAGCACGCAAGGATCGTTTATGCTGTTGCTCCCTGAGTCTGACATCTCGCGGTGTAGCGCCGTACGCGGTGGATCTATCATCGTCGTCGTCCCGATTAATACTAAGATCATCTCGCATGGGCGTTCGTAGCGGTGTTTCCGAATAGGCGGAAGCAGCGGTACCAGGTGTCGCCTCGCTGCCAGCGACGCCATCTCGACGGAAAGGCGTAGCCAAGGGGTTAGGCGTAGCAGATACCTGATGTCGAGGAGTAGCGCCCTCGAACCCTGTTCCATCAGCCATCGGCCCACGCATCGGCGTGTTTTCATCCCCGAGCAACGGTGTTTGCTGGACGGTCATGTTTCGCAAGTTTCGAGCTTCCGCCATGACGTTGTCCTCTACTCACGTCACGCGGGAACGAAAAGGTTAATACAAGTACGCGAATGGGAGGGTTGGGCCCGGGAACGGAAAGGACTCACCTTGAGGAGCCGTTCTAGGCGTTCGAGCCGACATGGCACTCTTCATCGGATCATACTCTCCCATCAGCCGATCACTCGCCTCCGCCGCCGCGCCACCGCCACCAGCAGCACCACCAGCAGCGATCATTTCCTTTGTAGCCTGTGCGCTCCTTCCGATCTTGACGATATCCTCGAGTTCCGCTTCGCCTACTTGTGGTTGCGGAAGGGCCAGCCGACGTCGTTTGATCACTTGGTCGGCTTCTTTCAGCTTTTGCAGCTGGGCTTCCCGTGCGGCGATAAACTGTGCGTTTTGGGACCCACTCCCGTCCTTGTCCTTTTTCTGCCGCTTCTTTTTTTCCTCGTTATCTTCCATATCGGTCCGTCGTTTGCCCTCGAGTTGCCTGAGAGACTGCCCGACCGGCGCCTCATACTTTTTCGCCTTTTCCTCGCCCGTGTCATAGAACCCGGGAACAGGCTGCTTGTTGAATGGGATATCGGCATTGTAATCCATTCCACCCTTTTTGTTCTTGTGGCGGAGGATAATCCCGGCGGCTTTGAGTTCTCGTTTCTTTTGCAATGCGGCGAGTCGACGTGCTTCTTCGAGTTGCCTTTCCCGAGCCTTTCGTTTGGCTTTTTTACCCTGGGTATTGGCCAAACGTGCTCGCGCCTCGGACAACATTTCCTTTTCTATCACGCCGCCGCCGCCGTCAACGATCAGCCACATCACTCGGATAAACGCCAGAAAGCCACACCAAACGTACCATCCTCATCCATATCCACCGGATCGGGTCGCGCAGCCTTTGTCTCCTGATCAACATCAACCTCACCAACCCTCAACCTCTTCGCATCATCCACCTTGGCCGGCCCCGCCTCCCCCCCAGGCCCACCCAGACCCAACCCCTCATCCTCCTCATTCTCCCTCTGCTCCGCCTCATCCAACAACTTCTGATACCTCTCCAAACACTGCGTAGCCGTCCTCCCGACAATCGGAGCAATCGTCCTCCACTGCGTAGGCATCAGTTTCGCGAGATGGAGTAGTTTTTCATCTTCCGTTTTGGACCATTCGACTTTTTTGATGGACGGGTCGAGCCATTCGTACCATCGGGCTTTGCATTGTTTGGGTGTTTTCCTGACGAGGAGGGAGGAGATTCGGGCCCATTGCTGTTAGGGAGAGCGAGCGTGAGGAAACAACAGTCAGCGGGAGAAGCCCAGACTTGAGAGAGAAGGCACGCCGCGCGTCACTAACATTCTTTCCATACTTTGAGATGGCGGCTTTCAAGATCTCATCCTCGGTGTTTCGCCAAACACCACCCTTGATGATGATTCGGACCTGCACGCCGGTCGCAAAAGGAGGGGAAGGGATCAGTCCAGTCTCGCGTCGGCGCTGCGTTTAGGGGGCGGGTGAGGCGTACCATCTTGGTTGGTACTGTTGAACGTGTATCACTGTCCGATGCCGTGCGTCAGTGACAGTCCTAGTATTCAATAACCTTAATGACCAGGTACGTGGTGGTGGTTAGTTGACGCCGCTGAGTGCTGTTCCACCCGTCCTACCTGGCTGGCTGGCTGGGCGGCTAGAGCGAGGCAGCAATCGAGCGCCAGGAAGAAGGAATGACGTGTTATAGGTGGCGTCATCATCTTCCCCTATCCGCTTATAACCCCTTTCCCCTTTCCCCTTTCCCCTTTCCCCTTTCCCCTTTCCCCTTTCCGTTCTTATCCATCTACCCCTATCAGTTCATCCCTCCTCTTCCCCCCTGACCTCCACCACTACTGCCAGACAAACAATGGATATCCCCACAGACTCCATCCCGCCAGAGCTGAAGCCGGCATGTGAGCAGATCTTACGAAGGGCTAGAGAGTTACGAAAGGTGGATCCGGTGATGGCGTATTGGTGTGAGTGGCGCGTGTCTTGGAGTGGAGTGGACCGTACCAAAGATCACTGGAAACTGCCACTCATGTCGTTCATGCGTCCTCACTCACTCACTCAGGCTGTTTCTCTGCTGCTTCCGCCAGTATGAAACTCCCTATCAAACGATCTCACCAAGCCAACAAGTTCTTGATGAACCTGCTTACAGTGTTGGAAGATGTAAGTTCGTGTCTGTGCCCTCCCGCTACGCCATCCCATCCCATCCTTATATAACATGAAAAAGCGAGCCTTCTGCGTCGCAGGCTACAGGTCCGAAGGACTCTCTTCCCGAGCGCGGCGTATGCCGCGTGAGCGTCTTGCTTTTGGCTTCGTCGAGGCCGCCGCCGTGCGGTCGAGAGTCAGTCGAGCGATCAACCCTCAAGCGGAGCGAGAGTCGCGCCGCAGGCTACAGGTCCGAAGGACTCTCTTCCCGAGCGCGGCGTATGCCGCGTGAGCGTCTTGCTCTTGGCTTCGTCGAGGCCGCCGCCGTGCGGCCGAGAGTCACTCGAGCGATCAACCCTCAAGCGGAGCGAGAGTCGCGCCGCAGGCTACAGGTCCGAAGGACTCTCTTCCCGAGCGCGGTGTATGCCGCGTGAGCGTCTTGCTTTTGGCTTCGTCGAGGCCGCCGCCGTGCGGCCGAGAGTCAGTCACTCGAGCGATCAACCCTCAAGCAGAGCGAGAGTCGCGCCGCAGGCTACAGGTCCGAAGGACTCTCTTCCCGAGCGCGGTGTATGCCGCGTGAGCGTCTTGCTCTTGGCTTCGTCGAGGCCGCCGCCGTGCGGCCGAGAGTCACTCGAGCGATCAACCCTCAAGCGGAGCGAGAGTATCGCGCACGGGGGTGAATTCGGTGTTGCTTGATAAACCTCATCCAAAATCCACCGTTCAAATGCAAATGAATCGGGATGACCCCATTCCTAACCTCTTGCCTCTTGCCCCCCCCCCCTCGCAGATGAAAGCCTCTCTCCTCGAATCGACATCCTTCCTCTCCCACTCCACGATCACAGACGAAGCAGCCGGCTCGGCCTACGTTGAGAATTTCGCGATGGATGTGTTTGGGCAGGCGGATGATGAGGATCGGGCTGGGAGGGCTACCAAGTGAGTAGGTAGAGGTTGGGGGGTTGTTGCGATCCTTTCCCATTCGGCACTTGGCGCCTTGGGCCTCGAGGGAACGGCCGACGGAACGCTGACATACACGATCCATAATACTTGATAAACCAACCGAAACAGAGCAACCGTCAGGAAATTCATCGTCGCTGCGCAATTTATAGAAGTCTTGAGGTGTTTTGATCCCCCGAACGGGATGAGGGATGAGGTGGGTCGCTTTCTCTCTCTCCTCTCTGTCTGTCTGCCTGGCCCGGTTTTTCTTGTCCTTTTTCTTCTTTTCTTTCCTTTCGGTTCCCACATAACGTGTACATATATCCATCCAGCCCGGCGGCAGGTGCTGACCTCTGCACTCCCCCCGCCCTCTCCACTGGCTGCGCCTCGTGCCGGTGTGTGTCTAGCTAGAGCAAAAACTATTATATGCGCGATGGAAGGCTGCTGATATTGCGAGGGCGTTGAAAGAAGGGAAAACACCGACTCCGGGACCACGTACGTTCCGCTTTTCTTCCCTTCTGCCCCCCCCCCTCTGGATCGACCAATCAGTGCTGTACGGAAGGAAGGAAGGGATCAGTATTGACTGGAGTAGAGTGTGACTGATTCCGTGTCTCGTGGGGGTTGGTTGTTTTGTAGCGGGAGGGGAAACGGCCGACTTAGACTCTGGTTCGAACCCCGACCATACAGCGAAGGACGAACGATCACCATCAGATCAAAAGCCATTCCCATCCCTCCCAGACGCGCTATCAACAACATCCCACTCCGCACACGCCCCTCGCGCGCCACATATATCCGCCGAATCGACGCTACGAGATTTACACGCCCCTCCGCCACCACCACCCTTGAACGGGCGGCAGGATTCATCGGATAGCGGAACTCGGGACGCGGTCGTTACACCTGGTATCGAACCCGAATCGGAGATTGCACGCGAGCCCGGATCATCGAGCCCGGAATCCGGCGGTGAGGCGTTCACCCTCCCATCAACCCCTAGGACGATTGACCACGCATCGAATCCAGCGCCACCACCAACGACAACGACAACGACAACCTCTCCGCCGCACCCGACGAGACGTCCCTCACTCGGTGGGCTGCGGCAGGACCGTCCCGATGGATATCATGGCGAGAAGAAGGAAGTCCGGTTCGCTGGGCCTGATGGTGCGCCATTGAGTCCGTCGGCGGCGGCAGCGGCGGGTACTCTGGATTCGGATACGACGCTTGATCCGGCTACTGGCTCCGGGTCCGAGGGTACAGGCCCTGAAGGACCGGCGGGTGATCATGAGCAGGGTGCAGAGATGACTGTTAAGCCGCCGGTAGCTGATGAGGTGGAGTGGAAAGGGAAGGAAGAGGGAGAGGGAGAGGATGCGACTCGGAGGTTCCCGACGATACCTGTGGTTCCACCAGCAGCACCATTACCATCCGCAAAGGCGTATAATATCCCATCAGCACCAGCAATCACCCCATCCTCGAACCCAGCACCACCACTCCCCAGCGCTCCCAGCGCTCCAGCTCCAACGCCAACAGCGGCCTACCCCACGGAACTAGATTCCAAGTCCATCGAGCGGTGTCAGAAACATGCGAGGTGGGCTATTTCGGCGTTGGATTATGAGGATTTGGAGACGGCGAGGAAAGAGTTGAGATTGGCGCTTGATTTGTTGGAGGGGCGGTGATGAGCGGACGGGGGCGTAGGATAAGGGTTGAGGATTGAGGGGTGAAGTGAGGGGTGGATTGCTATAATGGGCGATGCGCGACTATGTTGTTGCCGGCTATGATTAGAGGATGTCTTGTTACATTTTCCAAGCAAATTGTATTTCAAGTGGATTACAAGGAGAAGGGGGATGTATTGCCGTTACAAGATAATTCCCGGTGAAACTGTGAAACTGTGAAACTGATCTGCCATTGTGCCACCACGCCCTCTCTCCGCACGTTGATCCTAAAGCTGGCTAGTCAACACGAAATCTTCATCCTCGAACGTGATACAATGGCCCATTATCCGCTTAACAAATATTGTCGCCCCGCCCAACGAGAACCATCGGCTTGATGGTATGGATCATCACCCGTTCTTATTTGTTCGTTGTTCTCACCGCACGATTCATTTTTTTCATTGTTTCGTGGTCATTTTGTATTCAAGCCCGCTTGTTAACCGGCACCGTCCATTCGTTCATTCTCGCTTCGTGTATTTATCATTCCCTCGTCCTTCTTGGTGTTGTCCTCCCGTCCGACATCCCGTTTGTACGTCCGAGGATGTGCACCTTCCCCCCCCTCCGCACGACCCCCCAACCTGTCTCTTTGCGAATGGGGAGACAAACACCTTATAAACGAACCCCGCCCCCTCCCCCGGTTATCCCGTTATCACCCTAAACCCTAAATCCCTCTCTGGTCCGGGATCCGGGAAAGTGGAGGTAACCATATAACTATCGGTCTCCACTGCACATCCATGTCGTTCAGGAGTACTCATACATCACATCATCACTCGCCGTCGTCTCGAATAGGAACGAACGCAGAAAGAGTAAGCAAGGCCGTAGCTGTCGCCTCACACTCCTCGCTAGAACCTTGTACTCTCCCCCCTCTCCCTTCTCGTTCTCTTCAGCCGCCGCTCCCCGCTCCACGTTCACACAATAACAACAATGCTCATCACCCGAACATTTTCTCTCACAAACTTTATCATTGCCTCCTCCGCCCTCGGCTTCCAAGTGTTCGTCCTTTACCCGTGGCACCATCGTCTCGACCACGACTTTGCGGTGCTCCAGGCTGCTCAACTCGAGCATCTCGAGAGTGAAAAGACGAGGCGCAGGGAGTCGGATAGAGAGCGGGTAAACGAGTTGCGTGGGATTAGGGAGGAATTGAGGTTGTTGAGGGAAAGCAGGGACATGGATAAGGATTCGAATGCATAGTGATGGGGACTTGACGACGAGACGTTTGGGGAGGGGGATGCGATGAAGTGAGATGCGATGCGATACGGTTAAACACTCCCCAGTGGTAAAAGTACTAGCTGCCTGGGTTTGGGGACTACAAATCTGGCAAGAACTGGAGTAAGCTTTATGTGGTAAAAGAAGCAAGTGGGGAACATGCTTACTCTATCGACTTGCCGCTTCCGATCAAGTCATCTGACAAGGACCAAACGTTGACGGACATGGTAGGTGTCAAGATTGCTTAGCATCTTTCGATTCCGGCAGAGCGCTCTATACAAGATTATGAGGATCTGGAGACGGCGAGAAAAGAATGGCGCCTGGCGCCTGGTTGTTGCAGCGGCTTTAGATGGTACCTTTTCGCACCGAGGGTGTGCTATGTGCGTCTCGTTGAATGTCATATTTCCGAATATATAGAATACAACCCCAAAGTCCAGCACAGGAGTGAGAGAAAGGAGATCTATCCCGTCGGACGCTTCCGTCGCACACTAAACATAACGCGATTGTCCATTCTTCCTGATCCAAAAACATTGTAGCTTCACCCAACGCATGCCATTGGCGTGATGATGACATGTAGTAGCTGTCAGAACCATTGTCAGTGACATATACTCAGACAGCGTATCATCGGGTCGGAACATACCTCGATTACAACTGCAGCCGGTAGAACCTTCAATCTTCCGCTCTCAACAACCCTTGAAGGCGCTTCAAATGCTCTTGCATTTCAATGAGCCTCTTATACGGTGGAGCAAGTCCCGAATCGTGCGCTTCGACAAGTGTATTGAGACCCACTTCGATCGGTAAGAACCATTTGCGGAATCCATCATATGCATCCTTTTGGTTGTACAGGTGAACGAATTCCACAAAGCCTCTACAGGCGCCGGACGACCGTCCTTTTCCAGCGACATGATTTCCCCAATCGCGAGCTGCTGACTTCGATAGAGTAGGAAGGGTGCATCATCGCTATCGGTCTGAAGCAGGCAATGCATGATATCGTCAAGGATCTTGCTTAGTGGATGATCCTGCTCGCCCGTGCGACAAAGAACAGACTCGAGCTCTGGTCGAATCGTCCATACCCAGGAGAGATATTGTGCGATCGTAAATGTCGTAAAGTGGAAAAACTCGTCGCGCTGAACAGGTGTGCCATGAGCGAATCCAACTAGATCACGGTGAATGATCATGTCCAGTTGTTCCACCAAATCGCGGACAGCAAGGGATAGCGGGGCGCTGGATACCGGGACATTGAACGGTGCAATATGAAACTTTGTGGCGTCGAATTTGACTCGGTTGTTTCTTGAATGCGAAATGCTCCTGCTTGCTTTGGCCGAAGCGAAGATGATGGCAACGCATAACGCGACGCCGAGGGACGCCATGGCGATGATAGGGGTCACCGAGTCAATCATCCAGCGAACCGGTCTGATTTAGTGAGCTGATGCTGTAACGAGGTTTGTTTGAGAGATCATTGAGTTCATCAGGAGCGGGAGAAGAACTTACTCGTAATGGAAGCAATCTCTTGCAGAGAATCCGTGGTGGTGGATCAACAAACTCACTTGCAACTATTTAGGGATACTAAGTTGTGTTGAAGTAGGGACCTGGGCTGTCCACCAGGAGTCCAAACCCGTATGGCGCAAGGGGTCTTGAGGAAGCCAGATGAAGAAAAAGGAGATCAGTTGCAGGGTACTCGCCTATCTGATGAGGTTAGTCGTGATTCCAAGTGGGTTCTTTTGACCATAGGATGGTGTTTCATCATTAGATTCCGTGAGAGGCGCAAACGCGAGCTGGAGAACGGGCGCTTCGTGGCTGTCCAACTAACAATGGAATTGAGGGATAGCGATCAAGACTGACATTCGTCGCTGGTTTCCCTTCTTGCCAATAAAGACTTGGATGAGCTGCCGTCGTTGGCTTCCTCTTTGAGCTAAAGCACCATTGGGATTTCATCAGACTTGTAGGCGACCAAGGAGTCCTCGTAGTCGCCGCTGCAGTGGTATTTGACGATGATCGGTCGAGCTTGTTCCTCTCGTCCCTGGTCCCTCAAATTTCCTGGAGATTCCGGCACTGAGAGGGTCAAGGCAATCTGGAATAGGGAAGGAAGAGCTTGGAGCAAAGAAAGGCATCGCTACGACCATTCGTTGCCGATTCGAAAGTGCCGTACGTCGACCAGGGGGCGACGATGGAACCGAGGTGCCATGAACTGTTGTAAAGCAGCGTCAGCGGTCTCCGATGCATTATGACGTGCAACTGAGTCATCAAGAGAGGAAGGGCATATGATCGTACGAGACATACCTATATGACGCTGAAAGCACCTAGATGTGACTGTTCACGTATCTGACCTACGACTCACGCGCGCCTTTGGCCTCCAGCAGTCAAGACCCTATACGTTCACTGTCATCCTTGGGCTTGGTCAGCCCACGGGCGAGGATGAATGACCACCTTCCGGAGCATGACTCGATAGGGCGACACTGAACGGATATACTGAGGAATGGGAAGAGAACAAAGAATAGAAATAAAGCCATCATTCTAACAGTCGCGAATACAAGTACAAGTATGGAGAAGTATTTCTGAAAACCTAGCTTCTTTCACGGCTGTGCGACAACTAAGTTTCCATTTGAGGCAGCCTAAAAAGGCCACCTTTGGAATTTGTCGAGGCATGGTTGGGTCGAGGTTCACATCGAGTGTGTGCGCCTCAACCACGACCGGCGCACGTGGAGCTACATCGTATGATCGTCTCTACCACAAGCCAAGATATATGAGGTCAGCGACTCTCACAAAAAAACGGGCAAGAAGACGCTCTGCGAGAGACTTACATGACCATCAAACGGCGCTTGCGTACGTTCTGACTATGATATTTCGTTTTAATCCATGAGAGAAGAAAAGAAAATAGTCATTGTCGAAACTGTGAAGAGAACGAGGTTAGAGACGATTTCCGAATCATTGTAGGGAAGGTGAAGGGTACATACTTGCACACACACACATCATCATGGCTCACTACCTAGCACTCGTCCTAGTCAAAGACCACAGTCAACATCCGTATCGAGTTCCGTTTTTTGGTTATCAAGGCGCCGAGCGGTGGATAGAAACGGAACGGAAGAGCCGAATATGACAGGTGGTTGTTGGTGATTAGGGTAAGTGGATATCGTAGCACGTCCAGAGATGGGTGAGGGCAGACATGATGGTCGGGTGATAAGAGGTTGTTGTTGTAGAGTATAGCGATTACCGTTAAAGAGTTGTCGTTGTAATTCAAGTTGAGAGGAAGACTGTGTAGGGCTAAACGCCTCGCGATTTGTCTTTGGATGTGGCAGCGGAGGCGGAGGTGGAAGAAGGCGTAGTGGTATCGAATCCATACATTCCAGTAATCATTCCTCGAACAGCGGTATCCCGAGCAGCAGCATTTGCATTCTTCTTCTTCATATCGTCCTTTATAGAATCGGCGCTCGAGGACGAGGACGCGGATGAGGCACGAGCGGGTCGACTGAAAATTGCAGAATTGTAGATCGGGTAAGTGAAACCGTTTGCACCAGACGTGTATAGACAAGGACCGGACTCGATGATTCGGCGAGCAGGGGAAGGGATTCGGGTGGGTGGTACGAACTTGATAGGTTTCTCGGTAGTAGCGGTAGTGATAGCGGTCGGGGGTGTTTCGGTGGACGGGCTGGCGGTAGGAGACTTGTTCATGAACTTCTTAAGAGCGTTCTTGATAGACTTCTTGGAACCGGTGGAGGAGACGGATGAATCGGATGTTGTTCGAGGTTTGGGCTTTTCATCTTTGGAAGCAATGACAGGGACACCTCCGCCGACTGTAAAGTTGATACCGTATAGCGTCAGCAAAAGATAGCAATATTGAAAGGAGGCAGTCGACTTACATCCGTATAGACCTTGAAGTTCTCCGAAAGCTTTGCCAAAGTCCTTCTTTGGCGTGTACTTGGGAGCCGGAGCAGCGGTAGCAGAGTACGCAGGAGGAGAAGCAGTGAGCTCGGCGGTGTTCAAGTTGTTGTTGGTGGTGTTGGATGGGAGGATCATTGTGGTAGACAGTTGGGAGGTTGAGGTTGTGGAAGGTGTTGAAGTAAGCAGCGTGGTATGTGTGTTATAGCAAGAGCTTGTGAAAGAGACTGATGAAGGAAGAAACTAATTCATCGACGATGACAGTTTATATACATTACATATGGGTCGACCATTAGCAAGCGTCCATCCGGTATCCTCCCCTTTGTTCTGCCTTCCTCCAGGCAATCCCCGAGTCGCTATGACTAGATGACTAGCAGTGTTTCAGCTTGAACTGCGAAGCAGGATCATGTGCTGAACAATGAGCCAACAACGTTTGTCATCTATCGCCAGCTTTGCTTCCACGACGAGTCATTTCTTCGATCCTCTTGCTTCTGCTCGGTCCGGGAGAAGGATTGCTTGCTCATCAACAAGGTTTGACTGCGATATCACCTTTCGCAGCACCAAAGAACCGCAGCAATCATCCACGAGGCAGGACACCGAGGGGATGTCTACTTCGGTCTTCTCCTGGCTGAGTAGTGACTGCGGATCCCGGAGCGGATCCCGGATACAAAACAGTCAGACAGTCAGACTGCTATACCGCTAACACGTGACTTGACAGTCGTCCTTGAGTGGGTTGAGCCGTTGAGTCGTTCGACTAGCTGAGCCGGGAGACGAGACGGGGGCTTGATTGGTCATTCTCCGGTACCGGGAAGAGCGTCCAGCTCGAATCGTTCAACCTACACCTCGGTGAGTTGCGGGAAAGGCTTTGAACGGGGAAAGTGGAAAGCGGTCAAATGTGAAAAACCCTAATCATAATGAAAGCCTAAATAATGGATATCCGCTGAGAGCCTGAGATGGTAATCCTTGTACAAGAAGCAAAACACGTCGACTACTCGTCTACAAGAAGATCCTGATACTGTTTACTGTAAACTCGTATAAAATTGTCCGTTGTCCGTCGATCCATTGGTAAAAAGTGGGTACTGTAATGTCCGTCCTTCCTTGTCCATGGCCCCTTCACACTACCGTCTGCTAACTACTTGTTCGCTCCTGTACCACAGGTCGTTCCCCTGGCGCCGAACCCCCGATATCCATATACGGATTCGTCTCCGTGATACCAGGAGTCACGCCAGGCGTCACCATCTGGCAGGGCGTGGCTGATTCCTCTTCATCTACTGAATGTAAACTCGATACGTTCTCTGCGCTGACGCGGTGCGATTGTGGTCTATTGATGTACATGAGCGGGGGTGCGAGATCCGTCGCTTGGCTGAGATGACTGCTAGATAGCGGCGGTGGGCATCCGGTAGATTCGACGCCCGCTCTGTTCACGACGAATGAGCTGAAGCTTGCTGGTGGACGGCTGTTTGTGATACCGTGTTGGAAATACTCGGATGGCTGAGATATGTCCGGTGTCTGCGCTCGATGTGACGCAACAGACTGTCGCTTGTCGCTCTTGATAGAATCCGGAGACGTCACTCTTCGCAACTGATCATCCTCTTTCCCGCCCTGTCCACTAATCCTTCTCAACATTTTGATAAAACGACCATTCGATACGCCATCCTTGCTCGCAGAAGATGTGCGCGGGCGGTTACCCTTCATCCCGCTCGTGGAAAGGCTAGCAGGTCCAAGACCGGAAACGAAGTTGAATGCTACTTCTTCATCCTTTTCCTCTTGGGGAGTGGGCAGGAAAACGGAGCTCCCAGCGGAAGTGATTGATCGTTGGGATCGTTGAGCGGAAGGTACACGACGAAGGAGTAAAGACGTCCTATTCCTCCCTGATTTGGCGGGGCCGCTACCAGACAACGACGACGCAAACGAAGGCGCAACGTCCGATAGATTGTTATCATCCGATTCTCCACTCATGGAGAACCGACGGGCAGGCTCCGTTACTGCAGGGATCCACCGCTTTTCCTCATCGTCGTAGCAAGCGACTACCGCATCATTATCAATCCGGGGAACAACCTGCATCGATTTCGGCCGTTGTTGCATTCTCGATGTTGGTCGCGGACCGAGGAACGAGCGTCTCCATCCGTTCGATGTCGGACTGGTAGCATTCGTCGACCTCGAACGTGTTGTCTTCATACTCGTGCCGGCTGGTAGTTGTTGTCCGAGGATTATCTGTGTTCGACTGGTCGTGCTTGTAGCGGAACTAGGACCGGATGATGGGCTCTTGGTCGACGAAGAACCAGAGAGGGCAGTTGCGATCTTGATGAACGGGCGGGAGAAACGTGATGTCGAACCAATACTGTCTTGCCGTGATCTGCCATTCGGGTTGCCCGCGATGACAGATAGTGGCCGAGAAGCTTGGTTGGCAATGCGGGTGCGAGGCGGTCCAAGCCATGCCTTGACCTGATCCGGCGAGACTTCTACATCCAGCAACTGAATATGTATGGAGTGGTGAGTGCTAGTACACGCTTTCCGATAGCCTGACAACATACCTCGATATAGCGTGACGTCAACACGCTCTTCTCCGTCCTCTCTCCACTTGCACCCTGTTCTTCGGTCTGTTGTCCGTTGACCTGAATCTGGACGGTCTGGGACTGCTCCAACGGCACATCGGCTTGCACACCTTCATCCCTCAAAGATACCCTCACTGGTCCCGGCACCAGTCCAGCCTCCTCGGTCGGGGTCTGATCCTGTTGCTGCGGCTGTATGCTGGAGAACCCTGAAAGTCCGCCAAGCTTCCTGTCATCGCCTTCTCTATACGTCCTCATTGACGATGATCGTACCGTCGCGGCATCATTATCCCCTTCCCTATCCGCCTCGTGGATTGTCGGTGAGCTCACTCGCTCGATAAGGTCGCCCTTGGCGGATGTTGTTAATGGGTGTTCGGTCTGTGGTGGCGTGGTAGGCGCCAGGGAGGATCCTCTTTTCCTGATGTTGGCCCTCGAGTAGTCGCTGCCAGAGGTGTCCGAGGTCATTGAGTCGTAGGACGCGCATGTAACCTCCGACGAGATGGATGCCGAGCGGAAAGCAGGGCGTGAAGTGACAATCATCTTGCCAGGCTGTAGGGCGCGTGGTTGGGCTGAAAAGGGCGTTGTTGACCTGCGCCGAGTTCTTGTGCGAAAGATGTTTGTGCGACGACCGACAAGATGTTGCTGTCGCTTGCTCCTCTAGGTTGAATGGCTGGACCTTCGGGTGGCGACCACCGTGAATGACTGGGAGATTGAATGATACAGTGGAGCAAAGGCGAGGTGAACGTTGCTAGAGTATCAAGGGTCGATGTAGGGTGTATGGGTTGGTATGTCGTAGAATAGGTGCAAGTACAGGGGTATGTCGGCGCGCGATTGCTACCACACTCCCGTCGAGACAGTCGACGACAACAATTGAAAATCCCGGGCGTCGATCCTTGCACGCGCAGCAGAGTATAGATTTGTACAACCCATCAAGAGAGACATGACCCCTATTTCAAGGTCTTGTGACTGGCAACAACTTTGGGCTGAATTAGTGCTGAATTGGCTGGGGCCCATCCACTGATGATCACCCTGGAATTTCCATTGTCTCGTGCCTTGAAACACTCCTCTCCCTTCCCCGCGCTCGGTTCTGCCGGCTAAAAACGCGACTATCGCGTCTTCATTGTTTTTATGCTTCTTTGATCCTAATCCGACATGAAACACACAAGCCACAGACTGCGCGCTTGCGCTGTTGGTATTCCCGCTTCTGCTTTCGCCTTGCTTTTCCCCTATTTTTCCTTTCTCCTTTCTTCTTTTCTCCGGTTTTTTCCAGTTTTCTCCTTCATGTTCCAACGGCATCAACTGGTCGATCTGGGAATCAGTACCCCAAAATCCCTTCGGCTTTCGGTTGCGTCGGATAAAGCGGAAACAGACTCGACGTTTGACGCTGTAACTCGCTTGTCTCCCGTCATGTGATTAGAGAATGAAAGCACGTGAGGAGGATTCCCAAGCTGGATTTAGCATCCTTCATTCATCATTGAAGTCAAGCTTTCATCGACCTCCTTCCCGACGTTTCGGGCAGCTCCCGCATAATTCTAGTGCTCGATTGACTTCTGGACCTTCTCGCTACAAAGGGAATTGAGCTTACTACGGTTTGGAGCCACATTTTGGTAGCTTGTTAGGTACTGGTACTGCTAGCTGACTAGTCCAAAAACCAGAACGAAGAACCCTGCAGGTAACAGGATACCAGCGCAATGACCCACTTATGGCAGGGCGGGAATCTGGCAACGTTTTGACCTAAGCAAAAGCTTTTGGACAGTTACAAGTATCCCAGATGCATAGCGGAGGGAGCGCAGAATGAACGAAGCAATACAACCGGGAAACGTATCTGCCGATTCAACTAGCTTAATCATCGTACCTCGAAGCTGCAGTTCGACTCCAATTGTATACTCGCAACTTGTTGAACGGGAAGATGCAGATACCGGACCTCATTTTTACGAATGGCTCTTCGAAGCGTTGTCCCGGGGCAGCTCCTGCCTACTCTTTCCCTCATCCGAGCCATTAGCGGTACTAGAGCCTGTCGCAATATTCGCCTCTCGGTCGACCGCCGGTGACTTGGGAGTGTATCGCGAACTCCTCCGAGTGTACGGTCCATACTTGTAAAACACAAAGGGTAGAGGCATGCAAAGCAATGCTATAAATGCAACTAGTCCGACGGCCCATCGGAAGCCCATGTGGTGGTACATCTTGGTCGAGAAGAGAGGAAACGCTGCGCCACACAAGCTCCTGAGGACAGCGTTAGCACTTAGGCTCGAGGCAGCGTATATGCCTGAAAAAAGGAAGAATACGCAAGTACGATGAGTTACGAAACGTCGTGATAGAGGGATGCGACTCACCATAGGCGTCAATAAGATACGATAGCACAGACACAAAGATGACAATCAACCCCAATCCGAATGGTACGCCTGCAAGAACAGGCGCGATCCAGTGGATGCTAGGATCCGAAGTGGCAGCAAAGATGGCGAGACTGACGGGCAAGCACCAAGAAGCGTAACAAGCCGGTATTAGGCGGGTCTCTGGCGGAACTGACCCAGTCGACGACGCGTTGACAGCTCGGACATAGTACTTGTCCGTCACCAAGGTGGTAATTGTGCCGAGAATCATACCGAAGCCGATTCCCAAGAAGGGCAAAGATCCGATGCCCGAATCCATCCCGTAGCCTAAAGGCTTGGGCGATTGGAACACCATAGGAAATGCTGCAAAGCAGAGATATAACGTTCCGTACAAAAGGCTCACGTAGATGGAGAGGAGCACCACGATCGGTTCGAGAAAGAGAAACACAAAAGGTCGTGTGAGACTGATCTGCAGTACTTGCTTGGGTGTCTTCCGTTCAGTATCGTATTTTGAACGATGGTGGCTGTCAGTGGTTTTGTCCAGTAATGCTGCCTTTCGACGGACGAGGACTGGTGCGTAGGTCTCGGGTAGCAGAACGATGCCAATGAGGTACATAACCATGGCGAAGATGAACATCATATAGAAGACTGAGCGCCATCCCAGCTCGCTCTTGCCTGCGAATCCTCCGGCGATGGGACCTATGACAGGACCAAGGAAACATGCGTATCTGTACGGCGCTTCACCCATTAATCGGACTGACGGGTTTCAAAGGACTGTGACACTCACACAAAGAGAGACATAGCAAACCCTCGCTCCTTGGCTGGCCACACGTCCGCAACCATCGCTCCAGCGATCGCCATCATAGATCCACCGAACAGCCCAGCAAAGAACCGGGTCACCAAGATAGTCGCGATGTTTTGCGCAAGTGCGGGAGCAAGGCAGAACATTGTGTGAATGGAAAGTAGGTGATGAGGAACAGGGGTCGCCTGCCGTAGATTTCACTTAACGGCGCCCATGCTAAAGGACCCGCTGCAAACTGTGAGAGGAGTTGTGATTGGCACTAGGGCAGCTTCACAAATGTACTATGATATGACTTACACACCAAGAACATAAAGGGTCAGGCCTAAGCCAGCCACTTCGCGACTGACACTGAACTTGTCCATGAGGAATGGCGTTGCACCAATGTAACAAGACGAAGCAAAGGAGACTGCCGAGGTGGCAGCTCCCGTGACAATTGTGAACAGCCATTTCCGAAATTTGCTCCAGTTGTAGGGGTTCTCCTTTTCTCCTGGTGACCTTTCGACATGGACGGGGAAGTCAGTGTCCCGATTTTACCGCACTGCAAAGTTGAAGTAGACCTACCAGTCGACAATGAAAGGGCCCTCTTCGTAGCCCTTCCCCGTATAGCTCTTGTCCAAATACTGATCGCCATTACGCTGAAGCTCGTTGGCCATGTATTGGTACCGTTGCGACTCGGTCGAAAGCGTGGATGAAGACATTGAAGTTGCAGATCAGAGGGACAATTGGATGAAGCTAGGCGTAGCTCACAATCCGCGCTTGTTGCAAGTTGATCAGCCTGAGTATACGATCGTTTACGTTAAAGGAATATTTAAGCTATTCATCTTCCTCCTTTGTACTTCCAGAAGCGATGCAGTACCAATGACGCCATCTTTGTGGCATAACTCGAATGAGCAGAGCTGGCTGATCGTCTGCGGAAAGTGCGATCAACGGCATGCTCTGCCCAGCGTCACGTCTCTTGGCCACATCGGATCTGAAACGACGTGGTTGATAGTGCATCAATATGGCATACTGATATGCATGGGGTCGTAAGGAGTGTCGTAAGTTGCGTAAAAATGAGAGATACAACTGGTCCAATTTGTCCGAATGTGCGCCGTGGAACGACTGGATGCAGGTGGAAAATCTCATATGGTCATGTCATGCGTGATGTTAAGGTTGAGCTGAACGCAGAACATCGTGTTAGCTCGCGACATTCCATGAGATAGAGAGAGAAGGCTAACGAGATGGGAAAGACTACACGTCCACGTAGAGCAGTATCGGCTCTCCAGGGCCATCAATCTCGGGCAATGTGCACTGTGTGACGAAGAATTCGCGTTAGGTCACGTTACGCGTTCCGAGGTTCAACAAGCTGTGGATTTACCTTGAGATCGAACGCCTTTGCGAGGACGATCTAAAGCAACAGAAGGGAATTTTACGTCAATTTCTTGCCGCGGCTGACCGCCGAGGAGTTGAGACAGACCTTGAAAATCTTTTGGACGTTGATGGCATGTGATGTCGAACAGAAAATCTACCAAAGGTAGTTTTTGAGTATTGGCCCGAAGAAGGAATGCGTGTAAGGGAAAACTCACCAGCGGCGCGTGCATTGCTTTGGAGAACCGTTTTGCCTGTTTTGTAATCTCTTCTTGTTCGTCCCTCCCAAAAGCAGCGAACTGATCGTACTTTGTGCCAATCAGCACTGGTATCGCTGTCTGAAAAAGGTAGATGCGATTCATGTCAGGTGAGAACATAGAAAAGCTGGATGATTGCAGACTACGCTGACCTTGTTGAACCCTCGAGTCTGTCTGTACCACTCTCGTATACTATTCAGCGTTGATTTTCTCGTCAGGTCGAACATGAAAAGGATGGCGACGGCGTCGTTTGAAACTAGTGGGAGCATGGAGACGAATTCTCGTTGGCCTGTGGGTAGTTCGATCAGTATTGGATAGAGGAATCAAAGCGTTGGGTTTGTATCCAAGAGCTCACCTCCGAGATCCCAGATCTGTTGCGTGGTAGTCCAATATCAGTTAAAAGACGTTATGATGTGATACTGCGTCACTCACACTGAACGTGATATCCGTGCTCCTTATGCTGACTGTCTTTTCCATAAAGTTGACGCCGAGAGTCTGAATGTAGTCCTCACTAAAGCACAGAAGATCCAAGTGAGCCTAACACGAACTTGTTGACCCGGCTGAGAATACGTACTCAAAGCTTCCTTCTACGTATTTCACCATCAACGACGTCTTTCCTATCTGCGAGTCGCCTACCATTCCCACTTTCAGCACCACCCTGTAATCAGAATCGAGGTGTGAGCTGCAATCTTTTGTATACCGAAGGAGTGTACTTACGGCTCATCAGACGATTGCTGGTCCGCTGAATGGCCCGACTCTGCTCGCATATGCACATAAGTCGGTTCCGGGGCCTTTTCCCTTGCTCTACTTCCACTCGACTCTCCCTGTCGCGAGTTTGATGATGATGATGGCCTGTCCATTCGCTTGGTCTACTGCTCTTGCTGTTTTTGTTTTGCCGCCAGGACGGTGATCGCTGCTGATGTGGATGGTACGCGAGGGATTTGTTCGTTAACGAAAGATATTGGTGGTCTGCCAGAGCCCACTCGCTGTGTCACTGTCACTCAAGATACGTGGTTCATGGGAAATCATCATTCAGACAAACCGTCGAGTTGATGCTTGTGCGTGTTTCACAACAACCGTCGTCAATTGCGGATCCAAATTTCAACGCAATCGTCGAAGTGATCGCAAAAGTTGAGTTCAACTATTGATTATTAGGCGATGGTATAGAGTATAGGAGTGGTGGTATAGGGAAAGGTGCAAACTCCTGACTGCGTGTGAGTCCCGTATCATTGGCAACTCAAGACTCTCAATCCTATCGCTGATTAAAGGTTTCTTAGGCTGTAGAATTCAGCCACGGTCTTCGAGGCATGGACGACAGCATTAGCAACGCGGATACCGATCAAGCAGAGGAACAGTTATATGCCGCACTGGACGTTGACGCAGAAGAAGGACTATCAGGCGGAGAGCTTTACATCGTGAGTACGGCTCTCTTTCAACATGTGCGGACAAAGTCACGTTCGGCATGGCATACTCTGCGGCTTACATGTGTCCACCTGCTTCATCCATGACAGGCCGTTGATCTTGACGAAGGTGCGCAAATAGAAGCAGCTCTTTCCGGTACACATCAACCACAAACGAGAAGAACCCCACGGTCCCGCCGCAGAGCGTTCATTCCACCTGCTTCCGAATCTAGCGGAATGGCTTTGCAAGTTGTTCCACCTCAAGAATCGACTGTACCGGCAGCGCGTGCACTAGACATGGGGCAAGTCCCCAGCGTCCCGACAGGAGAAGCAGCAGTAGGCGAGGAGACAGGAAGAATCGATGCCATGACACATATCGAGCAGCCACAGGATGGCAGGGATGAAACCAGAGCGGGTGTTACAGAAATTCAGAATCGGACACCGGCTATGGCAGAAACGTTGTTGGAAAATGAAAGAGGTGTGACGGTAGATCAGGGAACATCGGCGCGTACAGACCTGGAGAACCATCAGCAAGGAGAAGTTGTCGGGCCAGAAGGTGTGGCAGACCAGACAATGGGAGATGACTCGATGGCTGTTGAAGCACCAATCTTCACGGCACCCAGTACCTCCGCGATACCCAAGACGGCGAGAACAGATGTCGCTCCCTCGACACCGGCCCACGGTCTAAACAAGGTTGTGGAGAGAAAGGAGCCTGCTGTTCTTGGAGACTTCGTATCCCTGGCGGAAATGGAAGGTCGTCAGCACCTTCGTTTCAATTCCAAATCACCCGAAGTGAGTCTAGCCCTCGATTATTACCATCGCGACTTATTGCTGATAGCATATTGTAGAAACAGCCAGAGGAGAGCAAGAAAGTCGAGGCTGTTCCAGAGGTGACGACACAATCCGGCCAATCTACACCGTCAAAACGTATTTTCACGCCATTCACGTCCGTAATGGGAGGCTGGGCGACACCTATCCCTTCACCACTTGCTGTCCCACCTACAGCTTCTACCTCCCGACATCCCACATCCGGTAATACTGCCACTCCTCCATTCTCACCAGCTGATAACGCTTCCACCACATCAAGAGGTACAAGTGAAAGACGAGGAAAGAGGCCCCGAGATGCGGTTTCTCCGCCGATATCGACGGCTAGCGAAACGCCGGGTCATTCTGCTGCAGAAGATGGCGGAAAGAAAAAGAAGAAGAAGAAGAAGTCAAAGATGGCCGAGGAGGCAGAAGTCAGGGCGGGCGGCGCGGCTGAAAGCAACAATGGTGCAGCAGGGGTACCAGGGGCACCAGCCGGTAAACCAAGTGACACCGCAGCTGAAAAGGGCAAGTCACGCGCGGATCGCGCATCTTCTGGTGCCATCGACATGGACATAGACGAGGACTCGCCAAACCCCGTTGCTCAGCCAGCGCCCACTGCCAAGCCTAACGGAACGTCAACATTCAACGTGGACCAGGAAGACTTTATCGCATTTGATATGTCGGATGAAGAGGATTTCGGACAGAAGTCGGTGCCGCCAAAGACCGCGTTTGCAAATAAGGGCAAGGGGAAAGCGAGTAATGAAGCTATGGTAAGTCGTGACGGGACATTTCTCGGCTCGTTCTGATAACGATGTTTGCATTACAGTGCGCAGAATGTGGTGGAATTGGGTCGCATGGTGCAACGTGCTCGCATAGTGCTATATGTGCTTCATGTCAACAGACGGGTCACACGGCCCAGGTATGTTCAAAATATGGCAGCCAATGCATGGCTTGGCCTCCAGACTAAGCGTTGCCTGTACTACAGTATTGCTACTCTTCCTGGAGAAACTACGTGTATCACACGAAGGAGGACCGGGAAGCGGCAATCGCCAGGAAATCAGCTATTGCGCAGGAGGGAGGTTGGAAATATGAAGCTGTGGGTGTAGTGCTGTCAGACGGAAGCGCTGGAAGATGTTATAACTGTGGTGATGTGAGTCGACTTGGGATGTTTTGCACTCGCTGTAGCTGACGTGAATTCTGTTCTTCAGATCGGACATTGGGGAGACGTAAGTGTATAATGTAGCAAACGCATTTCATGAGCTTACATATTTCTTAACAGAACTGCGAATACCCCCGCTGGGATGACGGGCTGAACGGCAATGCCGGCTCTGCCTTTAGTCGTCGCAATGCGGAAAGAGGCCCTTTCGCCAGAAAGTCAGCCAACGAAGAGTTTGCCGCCGCTGCCGATCCCGCATTTGTGCAGAGTCAGGAATTGGAGCACGAAAGCTCGGCAAATCGAGCACTCGATCTTCGACCAGGAAGGATGGGGCGGGAGCGACAAAAGGCAAACCTGCGCCGTCAAGGTGGGAATGTCGGCAACAATCGAGAAGAGGAGGAGGAGGATACGTGGTTTGACAATGCAAACCGACGGACCGGAAATCAGGGTCGGTTCCCAGGCAATGGAAATCGACTGGGGCCACCGGCACCACGTAATGGAAGCGACGGTCAAAACCGAAGAGCGGCACCGATGTCGAATAACGGTCGAGGTATACAGATTCGTGGATTGGCTTCAGCTACAATAGGTGGCGGTGCAAACAGGAATCCGAATTTACCAGCGCGTCCAGCAGATGGAATGGGAGGAAACAGAAATGTACCGCAGCAAGGCGGCCGACCGGGCAATGCGGGAAACAACGGCGGACGCGACTATCAGCGGAATGACCACGATCGTGCGGCCGACAACTTTTACTCTTCTGGTCATGGAGGGGGCTCGGTCGCAGAGTGGGAAAGTGACTACCGTCGATCTGATCAGCACTTTAGGCCGAACACCGGTGCCGCGGCAACGCCAATGGCCAATGATCGGTTCGGTGGCGATAGAAATGGGAACGGAGGAGGTGGACGAGGAAGTAGTAGATCCAACCAGTATGCCAGTGGAGGCTACGGGAGGAACGAGCCACCTCAAGGAAGATCGTATGGCGGGGGTCAGCGCCAGAATTACTATGGCAGTTATTAACCCGTGTCGATATCAACTTTAGTGCTGCATCCTTCGCTGCGATGATATCATTCAAAATCAAGACATGATATTCGTCCAGCTACATAGTCCCCAACTAGACCCACGGTTCATCCTGCTGAATTGCAATCACGTCTTTCGAAGGTCCCTTTAGTACACCTTTATACAATGGTCTGGTCGATCATAACATGAAATTACAACAAACCCCGCTGTTCTCCGTCTGCACCCATCATCTTTCCCCGGCAATCAGCCGACCCCTGAAGTGGTTTTTGCTGAGGTTCTACACTGAATGCAAGTGCTGCCACAACTTTTCGATTGCTGATCAACTGGTTCATAATCGTTCTAGCTGAGCGTCTTTCTTCCCTCTGGCAGCCTCTGGCTGTTTTTTTGATTTCCTTGGAGTGACAGCGCCTTCGTCCAGGTCTGCGCCGCCGAGATCCAAAGACAGACATGATTCGGTTCGTTGTTGGCCTCTTTTTCTCATTCACTGCGTTCGCAGCGAGTTCGCAGGCTACTGTAGTTGACCCAGAAGCTCCTTTCCTCCCTCTCTTAGTCATGAAGTGATGCAAAGGACGGAAGTTTGGAGTTTTGGATGGTCTCGTCCGAGAGCTCCTACCGGTGCTTGAAGAGAACAAGGTAGAGATCCCGTCAGTCATCTTGTTTGCAATCTCCCGAATCGTGGAGTCTCGTTCATCAACTGTCTCTGTGCCAAGCCCCGACGACTTCCTTGTTCTGTTCCAGGTCAGCGGCCACCATTTTTGCGGAGTCTGATGTCTCGTCGGAGGCTCGGGAAACTTGGACACTTCCCGATCCAACGCAGTTGGATCGAGGACGATTACGTTCTTAGCCGAAAAACTTTTTCGTACCAAAATCCCTGACAGGCTTTCTGAGCCTCCCGTCTTGGAGCGTGACTTCTTGCCGTCATTTTGCTGTGGCTTGGGACTTCGCTCCTCTGACAATGTTACGCTTGAAGCCTTTGATCCTATAGAACCAGCAATTGAATGAACTCCATTAGCACACGGTTGCCCAGAAGGAGCGATCGCAAATTCTCTAGGTGGGCATCGCTTCAAAGGATTGGTGCTATCTTGTCGGAGTCGGCTTCTGGGATCAAGAACAGCTGACATGTTTGCAATAGATTGGTCGTAAAGAGCAGTCGAACGGGGTTCAAATAACTGGTCTTCAACAGCCGATTCAGTTGTGATGAAACTCCTGCCTCCAGTTCTGGCGATATGAGCGTAAAGGTCGTCTGCCTTCTGCTGTTGAAGCAGTAGTCTGTGAAGGTGCTCAATTCGTGATTCTCGGTTGGCTCCTTGTTCCTCAAATTCGTGCTTCGCATTATGTATTTTCTGATCCTCTACATCCTGCAAGGATGATACGGTGAGACCCGTCGCAAAGGTACGGAGTGACACATTATCCGAATCTTTATCCGAAGCTGTCGAGTAATCAGGCGAACCTCTCTCGCTAATTCCATCAGAATCTGCGTTTCCGAGGGTCGTTCGATTAGTCTGCTAACGTCTGGAGTGCTTGCAGATGACTTACCCTTTTGCCTCTCCGTCTGCTGTAGGGGCCGCGCCTCCTCAAAACTTCTGATAGCTTCAGGGTGGTCCGGGGAAGCCTTTGTCCCACCGTCCGACTCGGGTGCGATAATATCTAAATCGAATTCATCGCGCCATTCACCCGGTAGTCGTGAACTCGGACCAGTTTCGTGATCCGCCAAGATACTTTGAATCACGCTGTTAAAGGCGCCTTGCCACGTCCAGTTTTGGCTTGGATTGAAAGAAAATAGTGACGACATTTTGAGATATCTGAATAACGACTGTTCTATGGACGTGTGAGAGTTGAAAACTTGCGTTTCAGAGAAAAGGGGACAATAGTGGGGTGATTTCCGATGAGATTTATAGCAGTAGACTTACTGGCCCATGCAGTCAAGAAAAACCCAGTTTGGTGGCGTTGGTTCCCTGGATAAAAGGAAGAGAGGCTTTAAGGGGATCCTGGGGGCGCCGATCCCAAGTTGAACCAGGAGGGACTAACGAAAGAACCAATGACGCATATCCTGCACTCCTTTCTGGTCTTGCACCGCTTTGAGCCAAATAAATCGCACGAATTGTTTCGTCTTCAGCGGTCGGCTGTCTATGTATAACCAATTGTTTCACGTTTCATCATGAAACCCACGTTGCGACAGGACGACAGTAAGTGTGTGCGGATGAGAGAACGACTATTCTCACTACACAGCTAACTGCAGTTGTGAGAGATCACGGGCACGAGTCGAGTGTCACTTCCCGAGTCGAAGCTGCGGATGAATCGCATACAGCAAGGAGCAGAATCAAGAATCTTGCACGCCATTGAAGGAACTATATCCCTTGTCAGAGGAAGTACCAGTCATGAGATGGGTGAAAAGCAGTCGCTATCCCGCCAGCTCGGGCTTTTCTCCATGAGAACCCTCACTGGACCAGCAGCTTGGGCATGGACGTATCGAAGCCGGGAACATCGCGTAGCATGGGGAGGACTTGTAATGTTATTACCAAGTTCCATGGATGATGCGACATCAACCCTCACCATCCAAAAAGTTCCGACCATACAAAGTGATTGCGCAAGCCCATCTTACAAACCGCCTCCTCCTAAAACGGTAGGACGTCCTCCCACAACGGCGTCGGCTGACGAGTCTGAACATCCACACTCTCTGCTGCCACGAAAAGCGCCGGTGCTACATCCGGGTTCCCGACTTGTTCTTCATCCTCCACGTAGCCCGACAACTCCTTCCAAACAAAATCGGCTTCTGAGGCTGCAAACATGACATCGACTTGAAATAGCGTCGGGTTGGTAGGTGATATATTTTCTGCACGTCGGTAGGGTCGCATGTTCCGCCACAGTCGGGCGTAGATATCGCGGACGATTTTGATGAGGGCTATAAATTCGTCGTCCGGAGACACCGATGGTGGCGCTTGATTGTTCCCTGCAACTTCTGGGGGTTTGGACCATTCGACGACTTCAAGGACGAGGTCAAGCGCAAGATGCTGACGCAGGAGCGGTTCCAGCTAAACAGGAGAAAAGTCAGCCGATTTTCCGGGAACATATGGCGGGCGCCTTACCACGGAGATGAAGCGCCGGAGACCCATGATACCGTCCAGAATCAGGATTTTGACATATGGAGTCTCAGGTTCTTGCATCGGATCATAGAGCGAATCATTCATGTCAAAGATATGCTTGATGGTATCTTCGAAACCATCGGTGATAGATCCGCGATGGAACTCGATGGTAAACATTCGTGCAAATAGTCCACGAGGATTGCAGAGTAAAGGAACACAACAGCGATGTGCCGGGAATGCATCGTTGACGATCTCTCCGCCTGCTTCGATTGTGATCTTGCTGATTTGTTTGAGAGGGCTGACATCCCATTCGATCTCTAAGCAACCAGAATCAGGCTTTAGTATAGGCAATGCCACCCGTCCAAATCTCCACGACTTACGTGAACCATCCTTATCCCACATCAACGGAAGCTCCAAGAATCTGAGGAGCGTCTCCCTCGTAACTTGCTTCGCGATAATGACGTCCCCATAGAGTTGTGATCCGATGGTTCCTGGTGAACCGGTTGCATACTTGTGAAGTCCTAAAGCAAAGTTTTCAAAGTACGTCTTGCGATTCTTGATGAGGCTGCCGCTGCTATCTTCTATCACGAATCTGAACCGAATGATTCGTGTAAGTGATGTACCATTCTTTCCGACGATGCGCGATACCTACTTTGCATGTTTCCACTTGTCCAGCGGTAGTTGGTCCAAAGACTTTGCAAGCAATCGTCCGTTCTTCAACTCCCAGTCCATTCGCCAACCACGATCGCACACCATCGTTTGATAGAACCGCTTTGTGATATCCTCGTGGAGCGCTCTGGAAGCGAGGCCCAGCATCCCTAGTGTCCGGTAGCTATGTAAATCACAGAGCATGTCGGCGATAATCATCATTAGTTCGTGAGGTAGGATCTGTTCGGATAGCGGATATCAGGTCAATTACGAATTTCGGAAATCAAATAGACGACTCACCTTGGATTCGCTTGCTTCAATGTTTTCGTCTGATTTATGGCATTTGGCTCGTTTCTTCTCGGATGGCTTCTTGGCTGTCAATATAATTTTGCTGTTGCTGTTGCTGCCGTATCGGCTCTCCAACTGCAGAATCGGAGGTCAGAGTAGGTAAGTCAATGCACCAGCGGAGCCTCAAACCCGATGAAACACTCACGCGGATTCGCAAGGTTTCTGACTCCTTCAAGAGTCTCTTGGTCTCCGCTAGCTCTTTCTCCAGTTCTTCGTACTTGGTACGTAGCCCTGCCAACTGTCCGAGGACATCCTCCTTGTCCATTTCGTGAGTTCCACGCTGGGAACGAGATGCGCGGCAGACGAGGTCGGGTGAGGTCGAACGAGGACTCTCGAGATGAGCGCCAGGTTACTCGGTTGAGGCAAAGGCAATGCTCAGCTGAGTTTCTGGCTTACAGCACACCTGAATACAAGTAGCATGATTCACTACACATCAGTTGTATTCGGCTGACTGTGGGTGGAGGGAGGGGAGTGTCTCCATATCTCAACAGACTGATAAGTTCCGAAACGACCGGGTGCAATGAACCCCCCTCCCAGTTCCTTAGCACACGAACCCCAGAAATGCGCCAGCAGTTACCGCGGCGACGAGTACTTCCATCTTACATCGACTTGAAACGACTTGCACAAGCTTCGACAACTGCTTCGCCCAACTTCGTTACATATGGACATGATTTTCAGCTTTGACGTCAGCCTTCGATCTTGAAACGCCGTCTAGGTAGAGGTTTGCAACTGAGCCAAAACCATACTACTCTATATTCAGGCTTATTGGTGGTATTTGGTATTTGGTATTTGATATACATAGTGCCCGTGATGAACCTCTCAAGTCCTGGAATATATTTATTATACAACTCGCAGGCATAGTACGAACGTCAGCGTAGATCCAGAGTACCATGTATAACCCGCCTGATCGTGCTTCGTCGAGCCATTGAAGTACAGCTGGATGTTTTCAGGACGGAAAAGGAATTGAAGCAGCCCGGTGCTCCTGAGAGATATTGGATGGTAGTCGCTAAGTGGGATCAGCGGAAAAGAAGGCCTCTACCGGTAAATCTGCCCGCAATCTTGGATGTTCCTCTTCTCCGTTGCTCTTTCGCGGTTTCTTTGGCGCTCCTCCAACCCTTTCTTGAAGCTTTCCCACAATTTCGTACGAAGCTCACAGCAGACCGGTTGCGAGCGGACTCACGAAACCTGTGTCTTCCTGTAGAATAGCTTTGGCGAAGCCGGTCCCGCATTCTGGGTGGCCGGATCGCATGGTTTATCTTCCGAGAAGGTGAAATTTCAGGGTTGGGATCGCCATCACCGAGTTTTCCGAAGCTGCTGATTGACGGCGCCGTGATTTCGATGGTCGGGGTATCGACAGTCGCAACGGGATTCTGTTTCTGAGTTCCGTTCAAGCTACCATCATCCGTGATATTTTGACTTGTCTTTCGCAGAAGCTGAGACCGCATCGATTCCTTCTCCACAAGCAGAGTCTGCATCAGTGATCGCAATTGCTCGTTCTCCCGTCCGAGCTCCTCCTTTTCAGTCTGCGATGCTGCTGCTTCGCGAGTCTTCTGCATGAGTCGACTCTCAACCTTCCGAAGCTCAGCTTGCGCCTCTTGATACAGAGCAGTCTGCAGATCGCTTGCTTTGATGAATCGGTCGACCTCGGCAAGCCAAATTGGTAGGGCGCTGGTTACGATACTAGACCGAGGGGCAGAAGGCTGCATTGATCCGACCCTCTGAGTACTTGGCCTAGGGTGTCCAGAATTCGATTGTGACGCTGACCGGTATTGTGATCCCCTAACAGGGCGTGCGTAAATAGAGTTCCCAGCTGATTCGCCAGAATGCGCGCTGTCGTCGAACCTTACTCTGGATATTGATGGTGTTGTGACGGAGCCGGGTACGCTGCAAGCATCTGTGGAAGCAACGGTATGATGATATGCACTCAGGGGTTGCCCTTCCTCGTCACTGCCCCTGGTACTTGATTGAAACGAGACGGTGGATACTGTGGCTGCACTTTCATTGTCTGCTACCGATGATGCTGGTGTCGATTGAAGCAAAGAGACAACGCTGCTCGATGTACTGTCTGTAATCGCTGACGGAGCTTTCGGTCGTGGTCTATAATGAGCAGGTCGTCTCACTGTTTCGAACGTCTCTGCCTGGGGAAATTCTTGTGTGCTCGTGGTGGAAGAGGCTCTAGACGAAAAGTTGTCAGCCATATCTATGACGGGACTGGGTTGAAGGATTCGACTACGTTTAGCACCCGGCGACGTTTAGTATGATTAATTCCGCTGTAAATGCCCGTCAGTTTCGTACCTGTAAATTCTGTAATATAACAGATCTGTTTGCTCTACGCAGTAACTCCAATGACTACATGATTTCTGGAACAGAATGGTACTCAGGAGAGGAAGATAAAGGATGCGACGGAGGAGCGGGGGAGAATTTATAAAGGATGCATTATTATCAGTGTCCGGTGTTTACGTGACTAAAACCAGCGGTGACCCAGATGAACCAGCGGTCACCCAGATTGCATGGTTGTGGCAAGGCTCACCGGATATTTTTTTTGCAATATCGGAGGTCGACATACGTGTTACCAATTATGCATCGTCAGGAGTCAGTTTTCGCCCCACTTTTGTTGAACCATCTAGGGCGGCCGTCGCTTTTCAGTCAGTTGGACCGACAGCCGTATTGGCGCAAGTCCTAAATCCTGGATAGTGGCCTAAAGCTGACTTGAGCCCTGATACATGCTGTCGAGACGCAGATTCGTTGATCATAGAAATAGTTTCACGAGACACGAATATCATCCAACATACTTCAGATACTACCGCAGATCCAACTTGCATTAAATACGCCATACACCATAGCTCGAGCAACAACGATTTGCTTTGACCTAGTTGTCGCTCATCCCGCGTCAAAAATGATTGTCGAGATGCTTCATACCAGGTATAGGAGCGAACGCGAGATCGATCATCAACGAGCACTACCCGAATTCGCAGGCCCGACACCCAGAGTAATTTCAGATCCACTACGCCTATCCGAACTAGCTTTAGATTGCCGCCCATACCTCTTTGACCAGTCCCACAGATTGAACAGCCGTTGTGCGCGAGACTTTTTCTTGCCGTCCAGAGGAGTCGCCATCCGCTTCGAAGAACGCCAGAAGAATCGCTTTCCATAGTTCTCGCGGTTCTCCTTGGGTTTTTCACGAGGGATCGATGCGGGATCCGGCTTTCCAAGTGGCTGACTTGATATTGACACCCTTTCTTTACCGGGAGGTTCGCGTGCTGCAGGGGAAGAAGCGCTGCGATTTCAATTGCAAGACAGAGAATCTCCTGCGTGATTCGGCCACCGCTGTCCGCAATGTCTCATTTTATTCTTCCAACGCAGGGCAGCGGGATTGCCAATATCCATAGGCATCTCAGGACAAGTCGAGGTTACTTTTCAGTTTCTGCACGCTCTCTTCGAAATTCCTAACAATCCCAGTCAAGCACTGCAGTGCTGATGCGGTATCTCTCCAGCTTGGATATCCACGGGATCCGTCGAATGTCCTTTCCCTCAGAAGAACTTGACAAGCGATTGGTGTCCGTCGTGCTGGCCGTATACCGCTTCAGTGTCGGTGTGTCCGCTGTCGAGAATACTGTTGTGCGTTTCGAACCGCTCGGAGTATCATGCCATGGTCCGCGTCGGCGGGCAGACTTCTCTTCATAGCATTTTCAAACGTCGTTGGTCATGCCTTTTACACAAACGAACGTCAGTCATCTCCAATGCCGACACAGCGATCACGCAAATTTTGAGAAGAGGAAGCATCGGGAAAAATGTGTTTCTGCCTACAAATATTCGACTGGAACACGATTCGACTCGACTATCACTTCCGCACCGCAACGAGACCGGGAACCAGTGGTCTGTCTCTGCAAGACAGCAAGAACAAACGTATAAGAGAGCAACAACAACTATATAGGTCCGGCGGAACTCGTCAGCTCGCTGTGTGATCTACCCTCCGCACGTGCTTACTCTTCATGCAAGCGTGTCACAGTCCAGGATACGAGAGGAGTACCGTCGGAGGGAAGGTCGAGCTTTTGCAAATCATCAGTCAAGGACAGTAGTAGCTGCGAGGATGAGAGGATAGTGGACTCCAAGCGGTACGGTGTCACGAACGTATTCGAGATCGGCATGGAGTGCTGGCTGTCTGAATTGAAGGGAATAAGGGAAGGTATGGGGACCAGAGGGAAGTCGCGGAGAACGGAAGTAAGGACACTGGTGAGTATCTGGTTTGTTCTACTTCTTTCTCTACTCCTCATCTCAAGGGTAGTTCTTCAACCGGTTACGAAAGGATGGACGTGTTCCATTCTCTCGGCGTCAAAGCGACAGGAGACTGGCGCAAGAAACGTGGGTCCTGCTAAGTGGAGGAAGAGAAGAGGTTGTGACGTGCAGCGATGAGAGTATGATGGGTGAGGTGGAGCCTGCGCAGCGAGAGAGGCGACTCGGTGGACGTTTCCCTTTCCTCGGGATCGCACGACTTTTCAGCAGTACTTCGAGCCTGATATTGAAAGATCACATCGTATCCTGCATTGTCGTCATTTCATACTTGAACGCGTCAAGTTCGTGCGAGCACTGTCGAGTGAGGAGTTGCTCCGATGCCAGCTCTACTGATTTGCCAAGCCTCACAGTAGGCAGTTGTCTGCCTAAGTGGATAACTGAGGAGAATCGGACGGTGATGCAGGTGTATATGATGTATGTCGGATATGTTGATGCCACTGCACATGTGGAAGAGGGGCCCAGAAGGCGAGGATTGACTGTGAGTTTCAGTGCGGCTTCCCGAACCGAATCACGCATATACTTCACCATTCTGCATCATCTACAACGACCGATACAATCACCATGCGCTACAGCGTGGTGAAACATTACAAGCGGTGTGTCGAGACAACACGGAGCAGTATCAAGGGTGTGCATGCGAAGACATGTGACTTGGTACGGCTGGTTCGACAGGCAAAGACCTTCGTTGGGCCTTGGCTTCGCACTGTCGGTCTTCCCAGCTCGCATCTACATACAAGTCACCACCCACACACAGGGTCCCTTCATCTACTAGTTCTGTGTGGTGGGCCTCTCAGCTGGTTTCCTCTTCTTCCTGTGCAGTAATACTTCCAATCGGCTCCGGAAAGTCTCTCCATCTGTGGCGATTTCCCATGCCTTCCGTGGCAACGTCGCCGCATACTTCGTCGCCTGCTTCAGCTCCTTTTTCCCCGCGAATCTGGTACCAGCTTCACCCCTACCGTGGCTCGACTCGTCATCAAAGTCGTTCGTTCCGGCAGGTCTCGTCTCGTATCTGGTAACAGCCTCTTGGCCCCAGTCACAGTGTTTGAGCGAAACGGGCCGATTCCCATTACCTGCGGTTCCACGGTCGCTTTCACCCTCTGACCTCTCAGAAACACCCGGTTTTGTGCTGCTAAACTGCTTGGAATCCTCAGCAGCTGTACTGGCCGGATGTGTAGTATCCCGACAAACGGATTCAAGCCGAAACGAGGAGAAGACGAAAAAGGTTGCAACTTCGAAGAAAGGATGTCGTGCCGGGTGATGCAGGGCCTTAGCAGGGGTTATGATGCTATGTGAGGTGAAGCACCCTTCCAGCTTGATTGATGCCCAAGATCTAGGGCTTCCGAGTTGCAAGGCCAAGGTGTAGGTGGTGGTTGTTTCACATTGCTCTTTTTGAGGCGAGATAATAATGGCGATATCGATACTCTGCTAGGTGTATGCATCTTGTCGGTGCGGGAACGGAATGGTAGCAGTTGTTGAGTATGATGTGTATTAGGACGTGTTGTCTAGTAATAGGAGCCTCGAAGTATAGTCAGCATCAGCCTTTACCATTTCTTTTAGCCTAGTAGCTGTATTATCACTGTTCACAACAACCCAAGCGACATATTATTATACGCGCCTCTCTGCATCTGGCCAGTCTATATTTTCCGTCGCAATCGCTGGGGTGTTCCTACCGCCCCACTCCCTATACTACTCAACATCGCCCTTCCTTTTGACCTTAAATACCAGACCCCTCTCCATTGATACAGTCACCAAAGCAGTCGCTTCAATACATAACGGCTGCAAGCGGCGTAATACACAAGCTTCAATCTACAAGACACGCCTCCTCCACGTCACAGCAATACGATTCATCTCGACATCTCTCTATTTATTAGACTAAAGGCGGACTTCTTGGGTTGAAGCCGGACGGACCTAGTGCGAGCTCAGTATGCGGGAAGATCAGGCGTTTGTTTCTGAAGGTCGTTGGTGACAGCGAGAAGAAAAGGGAGTCCTCCCGTATGAGGTAGGCTTCGTATAGAAAATGGAAGGAGAGGCATTCCGATCTCCCAATCTGACAAGTGTGCACGGCGATAACTGTGGACACTTAATACAATATGAGTCAGCGTTCTCTCCTGCATCGGAACACGTTTGATTGGCAGACTACCCAGGAATGAAGAATGCAAATAGGAGCATGCACACGCAGCAGTCGATAATGATAGATTGCGCAATTGGTTCTGCGAGATAAGCGCCGCGGGTGATTACAGGGGATTCGAAACAGAATGCGAGGGGCGAGGCAGAACTGATGAGCGTGTTACGAAGATACAAGTGCAGACTACAGGGAAACACTACAGTCCGAGTTGACTCCGGTCAAGATGAGTGGAAGGCGAGAACGTTCGTTGGGCAGTAGGCAACTGCGTAAATTGGGAATGCAACCGAAACAGCTACCAGCAAATGCCATTGTGTCATATTGATCGCTGTTCATCCTGTCGGAGTGTGGGATCGAAGCCATAATTCATGTATGTCTGGCTGGCACACTGCTATTCTGCGTGTTCCCATCGCAAGATTCGATCTATCGTACAACACACTATAACACCAGTACCTGAGCAGGCTGAACTATGCATCGTTACGCTTCGTCCTCTGCTACTCGAGCCTCAGGGAGATGTTGTCACTTTAGAATTTCAATCCCCTCCGTTCGTACCCAGCGGATTGGAATCTTGGTTAGAGATACTACCCCGCGGTGACTGAACCGAGACGATGGGCACTGGCCCAGTGGGGTTTTTAGCTCTGCGGAAATGTACCTTCCCCGGCCCCCGTCTTGCCGCTTTTGCAATTCCCCGCCCTGCCGCATTCTTCCACGAGCTTCCCTTCTCATGAAGTCGGTATACGAGGTCCTTTCCTACCACTCCTGTTGTCTTCATGACACCTTTGTCGTGGAGGAACATGTCATTTCCAATTCCAGTAGCATATTCCCACGCCCGGACCCTCTTCTTTCGCTTTTGAGGCTGACCTTGGTCATTCTTGATGTTGTTGAGCGGCACATCAGATGTGACTTGGCTCTGCCCTCGTCGAGTTGGGCGCACATGTGAATGTTGTCCATCCGTCATTTCCGTCGGGACAAATGGCGTTGCATGCGTGCTTTGATCCAAAGCCCATTGTTCAAGACTAGCCAAGCGGGCACTCAATTCGGCGTTCTCGCGCTTCAAGTCTGCGGCCTGCATGCTTCTTTGACTTTCCTGCGCTACAGACGAGAGAAACTGCGTAATAAGTCGCTCAAATGTTCCCAGTGCTGCAAACTCCATCCCGGCTTCTAACGAATTTCGTGGAGGATGATAGCTCGACGCTGCGTCAGATCTCGTCGAGGTAGCGTCGCTCTCCGTGCCTGCGTCAACGGAAGAGTTATAATCCTCGCCAGGTTGTCTGTGCACATCGTCTGCTAGAAATAACCCCTCGATGTGCCCCCGCCGTGATATGGTGGAGACAGGACTACCAGTTCTTCGATGCGCCTTGTACGAGCGCTGTCGACATGGAGTCATCGGAATATCGGATAGACATGGGTCGCTTTTGACTGAAGAGGGCATTGTAAGACAAGCTACAGTGAGTCGTAGTAGTGAATATCAAAAGGGAAAGTAGAGAGGGATGTGAAAAAGCAAAAAACCACCATCCCCCCTCCGGAACAAACTCCCGCGACTCCACATATATACCCACCCATCCGCCCTCTCTTTCGCTTTTTTCACCTTTTTCACCTCCGTACACAGCCATGGGACATAACAAAGGACGTCTCCATGTCTCGAAAGGGACCGGTGGGCGCGTGAATGACGTTTTACGGCAGTTCGATGGCGTGATGCTGTGTAAAGGGGAGTGTGACGATGTTTCAAGGCGAAAGCTGTGGAGGAGGCGGTGTGTTGCCTCCCTTTTCTATGGGTGGTGCGCTGTGCGACTGAGATGGAGCGTTAGGGTTGTGTATGACACGACTGAGAATGCGGTGTTCTGTCTCGTAGGGGGGTTTGATTTGACTTCAGGTAGCAGGAGTTTGACCATTAGTTCAGGGATACGGACATGGAATATTATACGATACACTTGTCATCCATTTGCCACTACTAGTCTTTCGTTTTCTTATGGTCGTTCATAATCGTTCTCTTTGATGCTTTTCTTCACCGTGCATCAGTCTTCCACTCGTTGTCCTGCTTTATAGCAGCCCGCAACAGGCCAAATCACTGCGCCTTCTTCTCCACACCACCCGGCCCAAACATCTTCCTCCTCTCCTCCACCGCCGTACCCATTCGCTGCACTCCAATCGCTTCATGGTAAACAAGGTGTCCACCGAGCGCGGCCGAGCCGATGAGGGAGACGAGCATGGCACCGGATGCTAGGCCCATTCTCGTGGTCGGCATGTGGTTGGGGAGGAGGCGGCGTGCGCGCCATGAGTAGAGTGAGTATGCGCCTGAGAGGGTTGTAAGGAAAGAAGGGAGAGAGTCAGTGGAGGAAGAAGGGAGGGAGGAGAGCCGGAGAGAGAAGGTAAGGAGGTAAGGAGGTAGGGCAATTTCACGTACCGACAGCGACGTTGAGTAGACCATGGATCGTCGCCACGTTGAATGCCCTGTCAGGGTACGACTGAACTTTCTATAGACCGTAAGTAACAAGACATCAGCCGTCATGTCATCCTTCTCCCGGCAATAGGGGCAAAAAAGGAATAACGGAGAAAAACGTACAACACCATCCACAAACTTGTTTTCACCCTTGTACTTTGCAATCTCCCACCACTCATGGAACCCGGTAATCACAGCCGGCACAAGCAACACCAATCCAGCGAGATTCGAATAGTACGAGATCTCACTCAAGATCTTTGTGGCTGGCAAGACGTTGTTGATGATCATCGGCAGGTATGGCCGTGCGACGAGCAGGGAGTCGATACCGTATGAGGCCATTAGGGTTGTTAAGGGGTAGTGTACGGTGATTGGGTGGATACTGAGGGAGGATGAGGTGTGAGAACGAGGGGCGACGGAGAGAGGCGAGGGAAGGAGAATTGCTTACGGATGACTGTTTCCGGCGACGTCACCCAAACACAACTTGTCTAACAAAGCCAAACCCAACAAAATCGTCAGCATCCTCATCCTAACCTTCTTCTCGCAGTCGTCACACTCGACCAAACCGCACGATAGATAAACGAAACAGAAAGACTCACGGTAAGCTTCCATGATCCCCATATTGTCAATATTCTCTTGTTCTTGTTCTTCTCTTGCTCGTTGACAGATCGCACAGTGGTCGCTAAACAACAGATGCGGGTCTTGCTGATAAGCTGGAGGGAATAGCCAACGTAACAAGGAAGGAAACATACGGCTTTGTGTGAGTAAAGGTGATTATATACGGCTGTATCGATGCAAGGAAGGACATACAAGTGATTATCACTGAATCACAGATTGAGATCGAGCGATACGAAAGAACAAGGTAGATCGGGGAAGTTGTGATGGGTTGTGTCGTTGTTTGAGCCTATCGGAGTGTCTGCGATGGTCATTAGCCCATAGAAGGACGCTCTGATGTCATGATTCCAGTGAAAGTTGCCCTTGTCTCGCGTCATTCAGGGCCAGGGTGCGTCCCTTTCAATATCAAGGTCCTCTTCATACAGCTCTTGATACTCGATACACGAAGAAGCTAGCTTCGAAGCTATACTCAAGTAGAGTTCCTCCCTCCATCTTCTCTTCAGAATGAATGGCTGCCAAGTGGATGGCAGCTATGAACGACAAAGAACAAACTCCAAGGCTGCACCACAGTCGCACAACACACGTTAATTGTCTGCACACAGCATAGTTAAATGGACCCACAACACAGCACTCGAAGCGCCCAAGATATTCGTTGTTGAACGATTGTATAATCATGTCACAAATGGGCCAACTCTTTCTGTTTGAGAGTTGACGCGTTCAATCTATCTATTGTCTTATACAATGGTGCTTTCTCTCGATAAGCTTTTTCCTTTTTCTAAACGAGCTGTCGTTAGTTGAATACGATACAATGGTGTGTTGATAACTGTTGTTGCGAGTTTGGGTACCGGTGTTGATGACCGGTCGATGCTGTTGTCTAAGCACCATCCCTGTTTGGGACGGTAGGCGCGCGTGAAAATGTGGTTGATGATGAGATCAATGCAAAAATTATGAAAGAATCGAAAAGCGAAGTTGGAAAAAAAGATGCTGGTTGAAGCTGCATCTGATGATGGTCACGCGATTTAAGCGTAGGTCTCCCTAGCCCATCGAGCGGCCTGCACAAGGTTGTGCAAAGACTCCTCGGTCTCCTTCCATCCTCGAGTCTTCAAACCACAATCGGGGTTGACACAGAGCAAGTCCTTGGGCAAGACCTCGACCATGGCGGCGATTCGGTCCTTGATCTCCTGCTCTCCGGGAACTCGGGGCGAGTGGATGTCGTACACACCGGGGCCGATCTCGTTCGAGTATCCGTGGTTTCGGAAGGTTTCGAGGAGCTTCAAGTCGGATTTGGAAGCTTCGATGGAGATGACATCGGCGTCGAGTCGCTGGATGGAGGGGAAGATGTCGGCGAAATCCGAGTAACAGAAGTGCGAGTGGACCTGGGTAGAGTCCTCGACACCGGAAGTAGCCAATCGGAAAGAGTCAACGGCCCAAGTCAAGTAGTTGTCCCAGTCAACCTTTCGCAAGGGAAGACCCTCTCGGATAGCAGGCTCGTCGACCTGAATGGCGTAGATACCGGCGTTCTGCAAGTCAACGACTTCATCTCGGAGTGCCAAAGCCAATTGCTTGGACTGGACTTCTCGGGAGACATCGGCTCGGGGGAAAGACCAGTTCAAGATGGTGACGGGACCCGTCAACATACCCTTCATCGGCTTCTTGGTCAATGACTGAGCGTACTGCGACCATCGGACGGTCATGGGGTGGGGTCGAGAAACGTCGGAGACAATGATAGGAGGTCGGACGTATCGGGAACCGTAAGACTGAACCCAACCGTTTTGAGTGAAGATGAATCCCTTCAACTGTTCACCAAAGTACTGGACCATGTCGTTTCGTTCGGGTTCACCGTGGACGAGCAAGTCGAGTCCGACCTTCTCCTGGAATCGAACAACAAGTTCGATTTCGTGCTCCATGGCCTTTTCGTAGTCTTCCTTGGAAAGTTCACCCTTGTTGAACTTGGATCGAGCCAATCGAATTTCCTTGGTCTGGGGGAACGAACCGATAGTGGTGGTGGGGAAAGGAGGCAAGTCCAAGTGCTTCTTCTGGGCCTCTCGTCGTTGAGGGAAAGGAGACTTTCGGGCCAACATTTCCGGGGTGACGGCAGCCAATCGGTCACGAACGGCCGAGTCGGAAGTTCGTTCGAATTCTCGTCGAGCAGCAATGTCCTTGGTGTTCTGCTTGAAGTATTCGCTTTCGGAACCGTTGATGGCCTGGGCCAAGGCGGCGACTTCCTCACACTTTTCAAGGGCGAAGGACAACCATGCCTTTTGCTCGTCGGTCAATCGGTTCTCGGAACCCAAGGTGACGGGAGTGTGGAGCAAAGAAGATGAAGTGGCAACGACAACTCGGTCGGCACCCAATTCCTGGATGGCCTTGTTGGCGACTTCCTTGGCGGCGGCCAAGTCGGTCTTCCAGATGTTTCGACCGGAAACGAGACCGAGTTCAAGAACAAGCTTGGTAGGCTTGATGGCGGCGATAACCTCGTCAACCTGACCAGGAGCACGATCCAAGTCGATGTGCAAAGCGTGGATAGGCAACTCCTTGACAAAGTCAACAGCCTTGCCGATTCGGCCAAAGTAGGTGGTAAAGGTGATCTTGGGTGCAACTTCGGCCAACTGCTTGTAAGCCTTGGTGTATTCGGCGGAGAAGGTCTCTCCGATGTCCTGAACCAAGATGGGTTCATCGAGCTGGACGTGCTCAACACCAGCATCCTTCAACTGCTTGAGGGCTTCAATGTAGACGGGGAGGATGGCGTCCAAAGCCTCGAGGGGCTTGTAGCCGGAAGGAGCATCTCGTGCGGCCTTGGAAAGAGCCAAGTAGGAGATGGGACCGAGGAAGACAGGTCGGGCAGTGATACCGTATGCCTTGGCCTCGTTGTATTCCTCGAGCGGCTGGTTTCGGTTCAACTTGAACTGGGTGTTGGGCGAGATTTCAGGGACGACAAAGTGGTAGTTGGAGTCGAACCACTTCTTCATCTCACAAGCCTGAAGATCGATGCCCTTGTCAAGCTGCTGTCGGCCTCGGCCCATGGCTGAAAGAGAGAATGGGTAAGATATCTATCAACGGTCAATGAGAAGAAAGTGGCTTACCGAAGGCAACATCGAGCTGAGAAAGACCGTTCTTAGTGTATCGCTCAGGGATGGCGTTGAACATGATAGAGTGGTCCAAGACGTGGTCGTAGAAGGTGAAGTCACCGCTATATATGTAGGCTAATTAGTGCTGGTTCGCGCAGCTAATGCCATGACTGTAACTCACGCAGGGATCGAGTCGACACCCTTGGCCTTGATGCTTTCCCATCGCTTCTGCTTGGTGTCCTTGGCAACAGCCTGGAGGTCTTCAGCAGAAGTCTTGAATGCCCAGTAGGACTCGACAGCCTTTTTGATTTCTCGGTTAGGACCTGAATGACCATCAATCAAATCAGTATGTTGCGGCTTGTCGGTCAAGTCAAAACCAGTACGTACCGATTCGGGGGAAACCCAAAACAGCGGAAGTGACACCAGTCATTTTGAGAAAAGGAAACAAAGGAGTAGAAACACAAGTAAATGTGTATGGATGAAGAACAAAACCTGGCCGGAGCAAAGGGAAACAATGACTTTGAACGGTGGTAATATATAACAATGCCCAAACGCGTGTGACCCGATGCGAAGTTGCCAGCGTGGAGACTAGACGAGGCTTGATCGTGCCAGAGTAGGCGGGAAAAATCGAAAAAAAGAAGGGAAGGAAGCTGCCCCAAAACTAAGCGCGATGTCTGCGGGTTCAGATACAATCGTTCGATGCGTTTGAATGCCCTGGCTGTCCAATGGGAAGCGCAGACGACGGTTCACCCGAAGGCAAGATGCGGATACAGATTAGGTGACAGTCGGGCGATTCGTAATTGTTGGCAAAAACAAAAACGTGCTAAGAAGCTGCGGTGGAGAACGACATCCTCTCCGTCGGGTAGCCGTAGCGTAACATTGTCCTTACGCTCTCACTAGTCTAACACTCTCATACTCTCACTCTCACATGTAAACGACTTCTGCTCTGCTACTGAAACGAAATGGTCATCATATCTCATACACCCAAAACACATTCATAACACCCACGAACGATGCGCCACAACTAGCGGCGGCGGGTAGCCATGACGAAACTACACAACAAGGGCCTCCACGCATATACACACTACAATTCTCCCGTTCCACTCCATGATGGTGGCCGGGGTTTCTTCTTTCTTTATTTCGTACATGGTGGACGTCCTATCGACGTTGTTACAATCAGGTGCATGAGCGATGCCGACATATGTGATGTGTGCAGAGTGCAAAGTCTCGGCAGGGGTGGTGGTAGGCTGGTGTGATCTGGTGGTGGTGGTGGTCATCGTCGTCGTACCACATGCTTTGCGCGTCCTTCGTGCGCATCAGGCTTCTGTATAGCCCGTCCGTCTGTCTGCATCCTTCCCCTCGACTACTCCTCGTCACTGTCCTCCTCCGAGTAAGCGACCGAGCTTCCTCCATCGTCTATCAACGTAATGTGACAATCAGTACAACGTCATCACATCAATCCACGCGAAAACACATACCATCATGTCCTGGCTGCTTCTCCAACACCGCCAGCTGTGCCTCCAACGCTCGGATCCTCTCCTTTTCGGACCCATTGCCCCTGCTATTCACTTGCTTGCGCGGCGGTTTACCAGTCGTCTGCTTGCGAGCCGTCACCGACGCACGAGCGCCCTGCCGTTGGCTGTTCTTCTTCTTTGGTACTTTTCCGTTCGGGTAGCCAAGGACGACAAGGTTGTATAGCTGGAAGACGGTGTTGGGTGGTAACGCATCGATATCGAGCTCAATTTCGTCATTTCCCTGCAAAGCGTATCTTGATCAGTAACGGCACATGACAAAGCGTAGCTATAGGGATGACTCACTTCACCAACCGCCGTCGTTTTCGAGATGATTTCCAACGCCTGGTTCAACGTATCCGAATCCACCTCTGCAATCTTATCCGCCAACTCCTGCTTTTGCGCCAGCGACACAGGCGCAGGAGGCTCCTCGACGTCCGACTCGTCATCATACGCTACTTCATGATACGTCGGCGCGGAAGCCTTCTTGCCATTCGCAGCAGCACCACTTGTAGACTGTTTTCTCGGTTTACTAGCAGCAGCAGGTTTCGAAGCACCTGCTGATGCTTTGGGTTTGGCGGCCTTGCTTGAGCTGGCGTGCGCATTGCTGGTAGTCACTTTGCTGGTCTTTGCGTGATTTGCGGCGGCAGTAGCTTTTGCTCGAGCCTTTTCCGTGTTTTTCGTACGGTACGCACGTAGGCGGTTCAGACGGGTTTGCATGTCGGCCATTTGCTTCTCTAGTGTTCGGATTTCATAATCGACATCGACATTGGCGAATTCAACATCCTCGTTGTCGATGACCGGAGGTCGGGCATTCAATACGGGGTTGCTTTGCAGCTTTTCCGTCCACAATTTTTCCACTTGTCGACCGACTTCATGCACTGGCGTTCCCGGTGGGTTGTAGATGAAACAGTTGTTCAGCATGAGCTTAAAGTCGGCATAAATGTCATTGACACTCGAATAATGATGCATGTCGATTCGACTGTATATGGTACTCATATCCATGGGATGTTTCACAATCTTGGGATAGTCGGGGATATTGAGCGCAATCGGGTCGACAGGGTACAAAAACGGATAGGTGATTTCATTGTACGGCTTCTTGTTGATGAGGTCGTAGATGATCTTGCCAACAGCGCGTATCTTTTCCGCTTCCGAGGGTGAGCCTGACTTTTTAGACGAGGATTGCTCGGCGGCATCGCGAGCCGCAGGTGGGTGGATCTCGCGTTTCGGCCTGGCACTTTCCTGTGATTCCTCTACACCGTTTTGTCTGGCCGATGGTTGTGAGATTGATGCCCTTCGAGCTATAGAGGTTCGAGTCGTCAGCGCATGATCAAGTCATATGCATTTCACAGTACGTACCCGAAATCTCCTCTCCCAACTTGGCTTTCTGAATGGCAGTCTCAAACATGTCGTCGAGTTTGTTCGCGTTCAATGAGACAGCGTGATGAGGGCCGTTGAAAATTCGAGTATTGTTCCAGATTTGACGAACGTCCTCGACCACTTCCTGCACGTTCGAGTAAGTTCCCAAGCTAGTGTCCTTCTTGACCGGTCGGCTCTTGTCCTTTGGAGGTGATGGATTCGAAGCGTTCAACTTGGTTTCCACTGTGCTCAGGTCCATAGGCTTCTTGATGATGTTGGTGTAGTGCGGAATGTTGAACGCGACAGGGTCGACTGGAGTATTGAAAGGACCTGCTTCTCTTGCCTTCTTGATTTGTCTGATGATGGCTAGGAGTGACCGACATTGCTGACCAGTGATGGGAGACGTAGGACCGAATGGTTCTCGATGAGGTGGATGGAAGCTTCCTGGTACGTAGATCGGCGGTGCTGATCCGTTGGGAAGTGGACGATCTTGTGCCTGTGATGGCGTTTCTGGCTCGTGTTGCGAGGACATTACTTCGACCACATCCTCGCTGGCAGCATGATCACCAGTCCCAACGACCGAAGATCCATTGACTTGGCGGTCCTCTGGTGAGGCCTGATAAGGTGATCCAGCAAAGGCAAATGAGCGGAAGGATTAACACTCGAGGCAAGATTGAAACTTACCGAATGATCCTCCCTCGCACGCTTGGCATTTCGCTCCTCTGAATTGTCTTCTTCATGATCAGGACTGTGTCGCTTCATGCCGCCATTCGTGTGTGAATCGGCGTTGTCGCCGTTCTGCAAGACTGGATGGTCGACGTGTGATGATTCGGGTGCTTTGTCGGTATCCATATGATCGCCGTTCGAAGATTTTTCATTAACAGGGGGATCGGCATGAGGTGGCTGTTCTAGTGATTCCGACATGCTGGAAGGATGACGCTATGATGTTTGTTGTTTTAGTGAATTCGAGAAGCCACGGATGTTTCAACTGAATGACTCCGTGGTGTGTACTGCTGGTTGAAAGTGGCGGCGAGAGGCTATAGCTGATAGCTATGACCAAGAAGCTGCTGGTATAAAGTAGTTGTATAAGAAATCGAAAGTGAAAAGGTCGAAAGAGATGAAGTTGAGGAATGCGGAAGCAAAACCCCAACTAATCCAGTGGAGATATTGAATTGAAAACAAACCAAAAAGCCAAGACCGGCAGCGCGACGGGGAAACGCGCGAAATCGGCTCGAGATTATATACGGAGAAGAATGATTACGAATGGGCTAGTGTTAAGCGCACGCTGCACTGTCTGCGTGCTCTGCTATTTCGCCTCGAGCCGACACGTCAGACAAAAGCGCATGAAACGCGGGTGGAAGGGATCGTTGGCGCACATAGGGCACATGAGGAGGATTGATATCTGATTATCTGAGCGACATAATTGGCTGATGCTCATGCTGACTCTTGCCAGTTCTCCTGCCTACGAGCTTCGACGGTTTGCGGCATGCGTGATAATCGTATTCACGGTGACTTAGCGTATCTACAAGTTGTGGTCAGTACAAGCTACAACCTTGGTAAATCTCGTGCTTGCTGTGCTTGTCGATAAATGACATTCTTCATCCTAGTCATCTTCTTCCACTGTCTTTGGCACTTCACGGATTTCTACGTGATAACCATCTTCCTCCAGGTCTTTCTGAATTCGTGGCACCAAGCCAGTCGCACAAGTCACGGCCATGATAGAAGACGCTGGATCAAACAGAGGGACAAAGTATTTGATCAAGGCTGCTTTGACCTGGTCGATCGTCACATGCTAATGCAGAGCGGGATGGCTTTTCAGATTCCATCGCAGTTTGATATGAGGAACACGACTAACCGTCAAAGATGCTATGAAATTCGCGTTTGCTTTTGCAGGAATGCCTTTGAAAACCTCGTTCACCATGACCGTCATGGCCTGGAAATGCGATGCATCGGATATCAAGAGAAGGTGAAGAAAGCTAGAACTTAAGTTACTTACCGCTGCCGTCACGTTGCGCTCCTTGTTGGCATAGGTATACGCAAGGCTGCTCCTCGCAGCATCCAGGATGCTGACGTCCAAGGTCACCTGCATTTCCAGCCGGAAGGTCAGCCGTGGAAGACAGGGAGGCCGCTCGTTCTCGTCGAATGCTCCACTTACGGTACCATCAACAAGGCCTCGAACTATTTGACCAGCCGCCACCACCGCCTTGACACAGTTAGGACTTCGAACAACCTCGAACACGATGGAACCACATTCTTCGTCGACCTTGAGATACGTATGGTACGCGAGACCTGCACCTCGGACGCCTTTCTGAAAACGATAAAACGGATCAATCAACTGGAGAAAGTTCCCGGCACATGGATACATACCCAGAAGTAGGATTCGGTCGCTTGTAAGATCGCGGAGGTTACGATGCAAGCCGCAAGGTCTGGATGGGTCCATCCTTGTGGACCACGGGAGTACACCACAGCACGACTCCCTTCGATGCTTGCCATGGGAACCATCATAGCCTATTCAGCGCACAAACTTGGGTCATCTTCCAAAGTGAGTGCGCAGAGAAGCGATAGAACTGACCATCCTTGATGGCGATCTCCCTAACTCGGTGAACGTATCGACGGCGCCGGACAGGGGACGTAGGGGAGCAGCCTGTAGACATGGTTGCGAGTCAACGAACCGGCGGCGTTAGCTGCCCACCGAGGAACTTACTGGCAGCTTCAGGAAGTTCTTCGTCCAAGCCGTTCGAGGTTCTGGCAAGCCTAGGATATTTCCTGCAACGGACAACCGCATTCCACTCGGATCGATAACTGGAACAGGGATACTTGAAAATCAGCTTTTACTCGGTCGGCATATCGAGAAGCAAATACGCAAGTTTCTGATTTGCGACAGCTTTTCCGTGACGGAGCTGTGATCACTTGCATCTCCTTATGCAGTTGTGGAAGGAACGATGCACGGCTCCATAAGTCCACTGCCGCGGCGCTTGACTTTGTCTTGTCTTGGACGAGGCTGTTCAATGTGGATCCGACCAAATCTTCTGGATCTTGAAAACACCCTGGTAGACGCTGCACGAGTTTGCCGACGATCACGCTCAGTCTGCAAGTAGTCAATGATCTCTGATATCAGCCGATGTCACGTCCGGGAAAAGGAGTGCAGTTGTTACCTCTCATGTTCGAAGATACTTCGTGTAAACAAGTCGCGCAACCTATCAATGTTCACGGTCAGTTTCATTGCGCGATAAATGAGGCCGACCATCACTTGCCAACCTATCGCAGGAGCGTATTGCGTCTTCTCGACTACAAGGGAGATATGTAGCATCTCCCCAAAGTTGCCGTCAAGGGACAGCTCGATATCGGTGGAGACCGCGAGATCTGCCAATTCTTCGACAACTTGTTCATGCGGCAGCACGACGCCATCCTTCCGACAAACCGGCAGAGCGAAGAAGGACTCTATGTACAGCACAAGATAGCTTTGTGAATCGAAACATGAGTTTACGATTTATCTGGGCAAGCAAGTGCTATACTCACGGACGATACTCCTCGGGAATGAGACTGGTATCCAACATCGCTCGAATCGTAATAAACTTCGACTCGATGTGGCTAAAGTGGACGAGATACGGGAGATCCGTGATGTCGGCGTCCAAGTATGTCTGTACACAACCCCCAACAGGCTCGGATCCCACGAACGCCGAGTTGACGCCAGTCTCTACTGGGACCCATTCGATTTTGCTGGCATCGCTTACAGGAAAGGCCGTAAGTATCTCGCTCGGTATTTCCCGATGATTTGCCCTTTCAGCTGCGGCCAGCTGATTCGCCTTTTCTTGCAGACCCTGTTTGCCCAAACGGGCCCTTAGATTCTGCAGCCATAGTTTGCCTTCTTTGTCGATCTGTTTCGCAAGTGAGGCCGATGGTTCACCAAGAATCACGGCGCATGGATTTGCTATGAAATATCTGCGAAAAGGATGCGGCAATCAGTCATCACCATAAGTATTCATGTCGAAGACCGTAACCATACGATTCAAGGAGTTCGATCCACTGCTCGTTTGTCCAGGACAGAAGTGTTGTGTACCGAGCGTGAATATCCATCCTCAGAGCCAATTCATCCTCATCCGAGCTGTACAGAAAATCTGCATAAACAGTGAAGGAGGAGCAAGCAGCACGGTATGGAGAAGACGTTAGATGAGCGGGATCGAAAGCTCATGCGTCCTCACCCACCGTCGAACGTCAACGACACCAAGAAATCTGTCGCATCATCTTCTGCCCGTCTCAGCAAGATTCGGGATTGCTTGATAATGAGTGTCCTCATCCTTGTCAAGTCAATCCCAGTCTGCGCCACACCGCAAAACACCGCTTTAACCTGTGAATCGATTTGATACAGGCGAGAATGCACGCCTTGCATGACCGAGTGAGGAATACCTTCGATGACGCAGTCGATGCCGCAATTCATAGCGCCGTCCTCAATACTGAATTCGATAGACGTACATGCAGGGTCTCTGATTTCCATAAGTGTTTGTCTGAGAGGCGCAGTCTCGGAATCTGTCAGATAAGTCGTCAACACTTTCAAAGCCTTTATAAAAGGGTGGATCAGGTCACAGATCTTTTCACCGCAGCGTGATCGTTACTCACTGTTTTGACCATATGATCCTTGATGGCAGGTCCTTTCCACACCAACATGGCCGCTCCAAATGTCTCATTATCCGACATGAAGCGAATAATGTCCTTGACATCCTTTTCAATAACGGGTCCAGTGGAACGGATCGGTTCGACCCAGGGTCGCTGCCAGCTCTCGGAGGTCCTTGCTTTGTTACGCCCGCCCGCATGCTTAACAATCATCGGGTCTATGATCTCGTTCAAGACCGTCAGCAACTGCACCAGAGGGACGTTCCCGTCTACGTGGAGACAGAGATTCCATGGCTGGTAGTACTGTTCGTGGAAATCTCGAATCTGTTCTATGGTGAGCTGCCTGATATCTTTCAGAAGGCCTCCCGTGACTGATTGATACCCAGAACCAGGCGGATTAGTCTTGCGATTAGCATACCGCATAAGTACTCGCTCAGAAGTCTGCTCGATACCCTGCATTTCAGAAAACACTACACCGCCTTCTTCGCCATGTCCGTTGACGTGATAGATCTCGGAGAGGAATCCTTCGTCGGTAAGGGTAGGGTACAAGATGTGTTCGAGATACACCGGCAGCATGTTCAGGAAGCCTTCAGGACCGGCAGAGCTGATGGTGTATGCCGTATGGTCGATAGCTGTCCATGCGCTGAGACCATCCGCTCCAGCGCGGCTGGCGAGAAGGTCCAGCGCACCCTTGTGAGGATAAGATTGGGATCCCATTAAAGGTAAGGTGTTCAAGTGTATGCGGTAAGCCCTTGTCGTCGAAGGTCTCGGTGGCGAGCATGGCATAAGCGTTGATCTATGTATGTATGGTTCATACTGTCAGAAAGGTTTCGTCAGAAGTGCACGGAACCGCTTACAATAGGGGCTGAAGCGCAAACGGAAAAGAAGGACATGATAGGCTTTAGATCATCGGTTTCATACACTGAAGAGGGACATATACTCCAGCAGTACTCACCTTTGTAATCGGCTACCACTACCCGCAAACCCGTCACTTTCGAGCGCAGCTTGCACATCCTGATGGGCGCAAACCCGAGTTCGAAGTCTGCTAGGATCTCGTATTGTCCAAGTTCAGCATCGGAAAGGGATGGAGGCATTGTTGGATAGGGTGGGTTGATTCGTTGATAGGTCACTAATTATGGTTCGGAGCACCGAATTCGTGAGTCGATGTCCATGGAAGGACTCATTGTTGCTATAACCGCTCGCGACCTATATTGCCTTGCCGCATCCCCCTTTAGCCAATGATCACAACACCTTTATCACTTCCTTTGTCGTTGTTCCAGCATTCGCGGCTACATAGGTTTCGGGTCTGTGTGCGCTGATCTAATTGAAGCTCGGGGCTACCATGGAAAAGTCTCATTATGTTTGCTGAACTGGATCTCGTTCGCGGCCGCGTTTTCTTGGTTGACGCCCACCAATGTGCTGCCCGAGCAGTCAAACGGGTGAGGATGGGAGACTGGATGTATCAAATATGGCGAGTGTGGGGGCATATAGTATTACGAACCGGTACGCCTGCTGGGATGACAAAGCATACCTCCCTTGCATAGCTCTGTGCACCGCTTGGAGACTGAAACCTGCCCAACTTGCATCATCTCCTCAGGGTCTCGAATGAAACGTGGTCGTTTCCTTTGATCGTTCGGGGGCTGTACGTCTCTCTTGACCCCTTCAAAGGGCTTGTGCAGGAAGTATAAGTACGTGAGATAGCGAATCGCGGGTTATTGCTCGTTGTAAGGAAATCCGCTGACATCCCTCAACCACCGCCCTCTTTCCTCCCTCCTCCCTCCGTTAAAGTAATCTCATTGTACTCATTTCGAGGTTGCGATCTTGAGCACAACTCCGAACGATTGAATCGCCTTGACTGAAGCAATCATGGCGCCAAGTATCACCTCGCTACATAACGTTCGTCATCTTGACTATTGGCCAAATCGCCACGAGTCGTACGATTCGATTCAGTCTCCAACCCATCATTCGAATGTCGACAACAGCACTTTTTTCGGTCTTCAACTAGGATCCCGGGAGGCTGAAGGGGCTCGCTCGATTTCCCCAATATCTGCTGCCCGTACATATCTGAGCGATCGTTCCGGCACTCCTTCGTGGTTGTCGGTAGGCGCGGGGGATAGCAACACTGATTATTGTGAACCGGACTTTGGCAACCCGCCGCCTCTCGCAAAAGAAGGGTATGTCTATCCTCCATATTATCATGACCCAGTGTGGCGACAAAAATTCGTGGCTCAACATGGTTGGTCTCGAGACAAGGAGGAACTAGCTTTGAATTTGTGGAAACTAGAAGATTCGAAACTTCTCGGCGCTCACCGTAGGAAATCGGACCATCGCGATGATGCACTTTCAGGCAATCAGAGCATTTCGGTCTTTGAGCATCAGGGAAAACATTCTTCCTTATCTGGGCGCAACGGACAGGGAAGCGACTATGAAGACTGGGAGACAAGCACAATAGCTTCACAAGACCAGTTCTTCTCACCCGTCCGCACATCGATCCCCACAGCGGGAAAAGGCCTTGGTCAAAGAGCCAAACGCTTCTTCCGCTGTAGGTCTGGATCTCCAAAGGAGCACATGGAACATGAAGATCATCTCTCGGGTTCCAGAAAATCTGGATTCAAACCTTCTGTCGTACACGACTCCTTAGCGAGCGAAAGCAATCAGAGTGATATCTCGTCGGTCTTCGCAGACTGGGGGAAAAGGGCATTGAAGCTGGGGAAAGTGGCCAAAGAGATAGGACAAAGTCTTTACCCCCCACGACCCGACTACCTAATGGAATCACCGAAGTCTTCGGCTAAAGAGCGGCAGCCTGGGCAAATGTGGAATGAAAACAGCAATGCTGATGCGGATACCCTCCATTATCCCGACGAAGATGAGAGTCTCCATCTGGATGGCGAGGAGGATAGGAAGAAGCAGCATGGAAAGCTGGTTGGCAAAATGAATGACTTACGAAGCAAGAAAGCGCTCCACGATGGCGGTCAGAGTCTAGCGGCTCCTCCAAGGAAACGTGAGAAGCCTGTTTGGAAAAGACCCCGGACCGGATTTCGAGAATGGGGGCGTGAGCGATGGTACGGAGCGGATCGAGCTGGAAGCCGGGAGGGATTATGATTATTGAACTGTGCTTTGTTCTTGTATTGGCATCTGTAGCTCTAAATATGTATCATTTGTATGTACCACCACAAGTAAGGTTGGAAAATATACTTCACCATTTTTCATATAAAGTGAGGAATAAAGTGAGGAGGTCGCCCAGAGGGGTGAGTTGTGCAGGAGCAATGTCGTAACGATCTGTTACCGCTCTGAGTACCGGCGACTGCGTTCGGCAGAGTTGAAGAAATCTCAAGTAAAAGCATGTTTTGGGATGCTTCTTTGAATCCAACTTTTGGATGACCCAGACGTTTGCCCGAAGCGCCGGAGAACAATCCATGGAATGGTACTTTGGTAGTGTGCGCCGAGTTGTTGAAAGGTGGGCTGTGACAGAGCTGCATTACAACCAGGGCGAGGTTCTAAGAGGATTGTTGGCTTTGTACCATCGGTTGTTCCACCCTTTTGTCAATCTTCTGTGCTAGTGTCGTATACTGGTAGATGAGCGCGGTACCAGCTGAACGTCATTCAGTCTCCCTTCTGAACACATCGGCACGATTTTTTTCCAGGTAGGGAAATAGAGGAAGGTGAATTGATCGTTATTTAGTGCAAACAGTCAACAATCAACTTCTCTTCTGATGCTGTCGTGCGACTGAGTTGGGCTTGAAAATGCTCACTTATGAAAGAATGCGGATCACCTATCCTCGCGACCGGTTTCATGACTCGATTCTTCCTGATACTATTATTGCCAAGTAATAGTATATCAGCCTCATTCATCAACGCTGTCTTCCTCATCGGTACATCCTCTGATTCGCCGGTTCGCCTACCGCTTATGATACAGCCTCGCTCCCCCGTTCTCTTCCTCTTCCAGCAGAAGTCACAGAAGACAGCTCACCCCAGCTCACTCCTCAGCGCGCCTGGTGGCTTAGACAGGGCCTACGCATAAGGAATTGGACTACGACGGATACATTACAACATATCTTGCCTCCTTGTTGGTTCGACAAACTCCGTCGCATCGGTGGTGACGACCTGCTGTGACGACCTATACGACAAACCCGAATTTGATAGTTACAGCTCTCGCTCGCTCAGTCGCTTTCGGAGAAAAGGCTCAGGCGCTAACAAAAGCCAGAAAAAACGGCGGCCCAAAAAGGTGCGGATGCAAAATGTTGCGACAGGAGGAGAGGTGGTTGGTGGTGGTGGTTGTCGAATGTCGAAGAGATAGCAAAACTGGGGAAGAGGTTCAAGAAATAGTCAAGATTTCCTTTCCTCATACCGCTAGACGTTGTCTATCAATCCATCAACATGTCATCTTCAGCTCCCATCGGTATGTCCCTTCTCCAGCTTGCTTTGATACCGTTACCTAGCTCCGACACTGACCCTGAACCGATCCACAGCTCTCCTCTCCGTCTATGACAAGACCGGTCTCTTGCCCTTCGCCAAGGGGTTGAAGGAGCTCGGTTTCCGACTCCTAGGATCTGGTGGAACTGCCAAGATGATCCGTGAAGCCGGTATGGAGATTGAGTGAGTAATGGCTGGTTGTGAGGTTTGCTTGTGTTGTGCTGGTTCACTAACATGAGTATGTGGTTTAGGGATGTTTCTGCCATTACCAAGGCTCCGGAAATGCTCGGCGGTCGAGTAAAGACCTTGCACCCTGCTGTTCACGGAGGTACGTACCTTGAAACAAATATCATAGTCCAGACACTCAACGTCTCCTCTCCTTTTCAGGCATCCTCTCCCGAGACATCGAATCCGACTTGGCCGACTTGGCAACCAACAAGATCTCACCCATCACCCTCGTCGTCTGCAACCTCTACCCCTTCGTCCTCCAGACTCAGAAGCCCGACTGCACCCTCGCAGGCGCCATCGAGGAGATCGATATCGGAGGCGTCACTCTTCTCCGAGCCGCTGCCAAAAACCACGCACGAGTCTCCATCATCTCCTCGCCTTCAGACTACGACGTCATCCTCAGCGAATGGAAGCAGAACAGTGCCATTTCCGACGCTACCAAGCGTGGATTGGCATTGAAGGCGTTTGAAAGCACAAAGGCGTACGATGAAGCCATTGCCGACTATTTCCGCAAAATGTACGCTTCCGTTGATTCGGAAAAGGACATGATTGCCGGCGCGGGTGTTGGTTACCAGCGATTACCGTTGCGATACGGTGCGAACCCCCATCAGAAGCCTGCACAGGCGTTTGTCGAACAGGGTGAGATGCCTGTCAAGATCCTCTCTGGTTCCCCCGGGTACATCAACCTCCTCGACGCCCTCAACTCGTGGGCTCTCGTCAAGGAACTCGCAGAGGCATTCAACCCGCCCCTCCCTGCCGCTGCATCATTCAAGCACGTTTCACCTGCCGGAGCCGCCGTCGGTATTCCTCTGGACGAACGTGAAGCGCAGGTATTCGGTGTTGCGGATATCAAGGACAGTCTCTCGCCCTTGGCTTCCGCGTATGCTCGAGCGCGAGGTGCGGATCGAATGTCGTCATTTGGTGATTTCATTGCCTTGTCGCACCCTGTGGATGCGATTACTGCGAGGATCATCAACCGGGAAGTTTCGGATGGTGTGATTGCGCCTGGGTATGAAGCTGAAGCTTTGGATATCTTGTCCAAGAAGAAGGGTGGAAAGTACTGTGTCCTTCAGGTAAGTACCTGCCGAGTACGTTCCAATCCGAATGCATGACTGATTGGTTGTCTGTACAGATGGATGCCAACTACGTTCCTCCCGACATTGAGACTCGACAAGTCTACGGCATTTCGCTTCAGCAACGACGAAATGACTGCAAGATTGACGAGACTTTGTTCCAGAACATTGTCACCTCGAACAAGGACGTGAGTGCCGCTCTATTCGCACTCTCCCTAGGCTATCATGCTGATCCTTTTCCAACCTCTAGTTGACCAAGCAAGCCATCACCGACTTGACCGTCGCCACCTTGGCACTCAAGTACACCCAATCCAACTCGGTCTGTTACGCCCTGAACGGTGCTGTCATCGGTCTCGGTGCCGGCCAACAGTCCCGAATCCACTGCACTCGATTGGCAGGAGACAAGGCGGACAACTGGTGGCTTCGTCATCACCCGCGAGTCTTGGCATTGCCTTTCAAGAAGGGTACCAAGCGAGCAGACAAGGCCAACGCTATCGACTTGTTCGTTACCGGTCAGGTGTTTGAGGCCGACCCTTCTGAGCGAGCGCAGTGGGAGAGCTTGTTCGATGAAGTTCCTGCTCCGTTGAGCAAGGAAGAACGAGACGAACACATGCAGAAGCTTACCGGCGTTGCTTGTGCGTCTGATGCATTCTTCCCCTTCCCGGACAATGTCCACCGAGCTCGAAAGAGTGGTGTTCAATACCTTGCTGCACCGGGTGGCTCCATCATGGACGCCGAGTGCATCAAGACTGCCGACAACTACGGTATTGTGTTTGCGCACACCAACCTTCGTCTGGTAAGTTCACGTCTCTTCGATGCGCAATTTTCGGCTATTCACTTATACACTTTGCTTCTTTTCAGTTCCACCACTAAACATATTTTTCTCTCGCGTCGGTTGTAAGAGTATTTCATCCTCAACGTAGTATATGATAGAGGCCAAAATGTCATGGGGACATGACAACAAGAAGGGCAATCAACTTGCCAATATATGACATGATGTAGCGATTGCTAGGAGATATACAATCCGTATTCTTGGTTTTCCCCTGTATTTATATCACCCGCTCAGCATCGGGGTGCAGGTTGAGCTCTGCGGTGAATACAGTTTTAGAATTGGTCATCTCACAATTCCGCTCGTCTAGCCTACTCACATATATGATGCATCGACATGCGATGACCTTCCCCTCCATTGCCGACACTGGTCCCCAAGCCAGAAGATTCCCCTGCATTGGTTCACTGGTAAGCGCGCAGGAGATAAACTATTTTCGTTCCGAATCAGACTCACCAATAGAGCCCACTGAAGTGCCCATCAACGCCTGAAGCTGCCTAGGTTCCATCGACTTTCTCCGCTGTGTGCCGCAGACGAAGTATTCATTAGTAGGGGCTTGTTGCAGATAATATATGAGGACTTCGATACTTACCTTCTGGAACACCGCCTGCGCTGTCACATCCACTTGAAAAGTCTCCTCCTCTGCACGACGGCCCAGCTCTGTCGACCGCGTGACCCATCCGATACCGACGATATGCGGTTTCGGGATCGGTTGTTTTCTCCACCAGATCAGGGTGGACGCTTTCCCTGATTTAAAGACGACATGGGTACAGTTGTCCGTCGGTTTGTTTAGCACCTGGAGAGGGTAAACCGAGTCAGCGAGGTCTGATTACGACAGAATGGCACCGACTTACTCTTGCTCCTCCAGCCCTGAGCATCTCCACAAAGACTGCAGACGAGTCATCACCCTCTGCTGTCCGCACATCAACAAACACTGTCACGCCGTGGAAGATCCCTCGAGGAATCATGGACTTTAACGACGAAGCCTGCAACGTAGCTCCCAGCCGAACTTGACCTTCGTCCTGCGCGGGCTGTTGCATCTCTCCTGATATACGCCTGTTCACTTCTGCTAGCCGGGTGAGCGAGTTCTGGCCTTGAATGCTTATGCTTTTCGGTATATGGCCGATCGTGATAGGTTGGGTAGGTTTTCTTGTCGTTGCATCTGCTGCCGGTCCTACGGGTTTCGTTCCTGCTCGTGCGTCTGGCGTTGTCGATCTTCCACCACCTTCCACCTCCTTCACCAATGTCGTGTCACTGGAGATAGATGTATCCGGCGACTTTCCCTCCAAGCTCGGTCTTTTGACCTTCAGTTTCGCCATCGCGGCGCTGAGCCCGTACAGCGATTTCGAAGTTTCCATCGTCAAGCTTTTCCGCCTCGCATGGTTCGGCGCAGATGTAGTAGGAACAGGCTGTAATGTTGTATATGTTGATGGTGGAGCTGGTCTGCTTGTGTGAGGAAGAGACTTTTGGGGACTACGATGCTCCATGCTCGTCGGTAGTCGAGCGGCTGGTTTCGCAAACGGCTTCGACGGGGAGGCCACCGCAGGGCTTGTACTACTGCCGATCAAAGTTGCGTTGCCAGAGTAGGATATACCCGATACACGAGGCTGCGTCCTACACGGACGGGAAAACGGTATCGTGGAACTTGAGGCAGCAACTTCCGCTACTGGCGTAGAATGTGATTTTCCCGTAGGCCGACGCATCACATTCTCCAGTGCAGTTCGAGCAGTGATGTTGGCAGCAGTGATGGATGCGGCTTTTGCTGATGATTGGGTGGGTTTGGCGTATGATGAAGTTGTGCGTGGTAACGCTAGTGATTTCTGTGCACGTTGGGCGATTCGAGCGGCTGATGTCTTTTGGAGAGCCGATTTGCGTTGTCTGTCGAGGGAGACTTTGGATGTGGTTAAGAGGAGGTTGTTCGAGATATTTGTTGTTGCGTTTTGCCGTTCTGCACGATCTTCCATATCCACTTGGATACCATCCTTTGATTCCTCCAAGAATCCCAGTTCCAGGTCCTCATTCTCTCCGAAATCTAGAGGAAAGAGCCTCTGTTTTCCTCCTGTCAGACGAGCACCAGACGTCGATTCTGAATCCGTCGATAGCAGTCGATCCTGCTCTGTTGCTGTTGTCTTTTTCGGTGAAGCTTGTAGCAGTAACGAATCATCTGACAAATCAGAGGCAAGCGACCAACGTGCGCCCTTCTTGACCGCCGAAAGAGGAACATCGAGGATCCGGTTCGTTCCGTAGCGGAATGGGGTGGAGGATCCTACAGGGACTTTAGCTGGTGATTCAATCTTAAAAGAAGGTGTAGGTTGTTCGACGGAAAAGAGCGGTCCAGAAATTGTTGCTGAGCCTGAGCTTGAATCATTTGTAGACGATGATGCTTCAATTTTCGGTAGGTCCGCCAAGGAGGAAGCATCCGACCGGATGATAGGGCGAGCGGTGAGCGGTTTCAACGGAGATAACCTGATAGCTGAAAGCTGAGGCATCCGTGCGACCTTTCTCGGTCGGGTGTTCGGAGAATTTTCTGCGCCTCGAGGGCTGCTGGTGAATGCGCTATTACGTCGTTTCCTATCAGCGGGAAGCGGTTTTGCTGGGGAGCATGCTGCCTTCGTCTCCTTGTTCTCCTGGTGCACTGTTGCTGAACCATTGTTGTCCTCTTTATCGTCGTGTCCAGCCGCGCGATTCAGCGCCTCGATAAAAGGTTTCCTAGCTCTCGATCCTCCTACGTTTCTCGCCAGCGATGTGCTGCTGGACTTAGTTGCGCGGACCGTGGCTGGACGTTGCTCCAGGAGAATATGAGAAATGTTGGTCGTTCCCTTGCGTGTAGCAGATCTCGTTAGATAACGGCTTCGCGGTGCCGTACTCGAAGCTGTTGACGGGACTTGTTGCGCCTCCGCTGTGGCGCTTTCGGAGCTCGATGACCATTCAGTCATGTTGCTGGACGGCGTGTCGCGCTCCAGTCGAACTGTTGCAGTTACAAGTCAAGGTCCGTCGATAGATTCTACAAGAGAGACTTGGAAAGAGAACACAACAAAAGCTTGTTCGTGGGCTGAACATGTCGTTCAACGCCGATCGCAATGCCACGAGGATAGATCTTCTATCAACATAGGGTTTGCTTCCGCACAGGCGATTATCTTCGCTTCTCCTACTTCACCTCTTCATCGCTCGTCGACCATTGTCAGCTGGTTCGTTAGCATTCCCTTTCCATTCCCACAGAAATCAAATCTTCCTGTCCCTGTCGTCGTCCTGGAACTCCGATACCTGGCGGGCGTGTTCCTGCACTGATTGCACAGTCACCTTGTACCTGTTCAAGCGTGATCGCTATTCCTTCGATTCGTGCGCGTCCTTTCCTCCTATCCCGGCATATCGACTAACAACCCTTCATCGGTAATTTAAGTGTAAGATTAAACCCGCCTAAGGAGTAGACACTGAAACCGACGTTTTCAGCCAAGTTCTCTTTCGTCAGATTCGCGCCGCTCACGAAAGAAGGGCTGGATGGAGAAAGGAATAGATTTCGCGCAAGGAGAAGGACAAGGATATGATGTCCGGGAGCATACTGATCGCGAGGTCCACAAAACGGTATGAGTCCCTTAGTTTCTGCCAGTCCGTAAACGCACGCGTATCGGGGTGATCGCTAAATACAGAGATGGCTGTAAGGTCGTCGAAGGTGTACATCGGAACCACAACGCTGCTTACCTACTGACTAACAACCACACTGATTGTTTGTTGTGGAATAGCGTTGATTCGTCGTGTAGTGTTCACTACAGCCGAGGGAAGGAAGATGCTTCACAACATGGATGGGGAGGCTGATAGGGATATACCAAGTTGACCGGGTTACCCGTAAGCCCCCGTATACAGATAGTCGCGAGCTGCGTCGTGAGTCCACCACGAACTATGACAGGAACCACTTACCTTCAATGTTCCGCTGTATCATTCATGCCAAAACTTTACTAGCTAGCAATTGAAGCTTGGTGTCGTACATCCGTCGTCTTCAGACCAGGAGGTAAGCCTGTCACGAAATCATCACTTTGCTTCGCTTCCTTCCCGGTATCCATCAACAAGTGCATGCTGCCATGGAACGCCAAGCATCAGCGCTTTGAGCCATCCTGGTAGAGAGGAAACACTATCATATAATTTTCAAGACTGTCAAGTACGAGCAACGATCATTACAACTACTTCAAACACCATTTCAAGCATTAGCTGGCCTAAACCGCCTTCCTCGATGCCGAAGGGCAAACATGCGCACTATTTCTTGCTATCCTACTGCTTTTGCTTTCACTATCTCCCGAAGGCGTTACCTGAAGCTGAGGATCACAATGACGCCGGCTGGGGAAAGGTTTAAGGATCGCCAACAATTACTTCTGGCTCATCATTCATATCCTCCCAATCACCGTCACCTTTTTTCACCTTGGTCTTCGACTGGTGCTTGGAACGGATTCCACGCCGCTTCGGTCCTCGTCGGCCGCTATAGCCGGCAGTGAATTATCTCTCAAGCATGGACAATCTTGCCATGGCCTCTTTAAGCTGGGCGGCAGCAGAAGCGTTAGCCAGTTTTTCCTGGGCTTGTTCTTCTTTGATTGCCGCTAGGTCGACAGAAATTACAGAATAGTTGCTTTGCAATTCGTCGTATCTGTTTTGCAGCTCGTTGAGCTGGCCTTGCGTAGCTTGCCCGTCCCTTGCTAAGGCTGCACACTGTTCTAAGAGTTCTTGTCTTTCCGTCAGACACTCGGTTGCATGATCTTTGAACTCTCGATCATGCCTCTCATGGGCTGCACTGAGGTTTGCAATCATCTGCCAAACTTCTTGTGGAGGTGGCTGCGAGCGAGAGGAAGCTGCTGCAGCTTGGCTCGCGTTTGGTCTCTCCCTCTGCTGCAAAGGCCATGCTCTCTCCTCATAGGGCGGCGGAAGATCGTCGTTTGTGGGGAGAGAACCCAAAGCTGGAGCAGCATCGCCATTTGCAAATTCTGGACGAGGGTCTCGATTCCCCCCCATGATGAAGGAGGTCGATGCGTTATATGAGCTTGCGGTATTTCGTTGTGGGTCTACGATCTCGCTCAATAAGCTCTCTTCCATTGACAACCTCGGTAAGGGTTGGGATCCCCCGTCATACGGCCTCTCCCACGGAAAATCTCTCAATAGGCTGGGACGTCACCCCCCTTGCCCCTCAACGATCTGAGTAGTAATACGTGAACGAGCGGCCGCAATAGCATCTCCGGAGTTGGGCAATGAACGCAAAGACTCCTCGGCATCCGCGACCCTTCCGGTGCGATTGCGAGGAGGAGAGCCTCTTGACGAGATACTAAAGCCCCTCAGTCGAAATGTGAATTCATCATCACCTGTCCACTCGGAATAATGACCTATGGGACTGTCAAGTTGCTCTACTCCCAAGCTGAGCTCTGCTTGCGTGTCAACATGATGTGAGTCAAGAGAGTTGGCGCCAACGCTTCCACCGGAATGCTGTAGGACAGAAGAAGGCTTTGGAGAAGATGGGAAGATCGAGAACGGTGAATGCAAATGAGGAACACGACACGCAAACTGCCTTCTCCCCTCGACTTTCTGAGACCGAGCCTCCAAACGCTGCATTTATACTCAACAAGAAACATGCCTTTCGTTTTTTCACTACCTTGCATCGCCTCTACTGAAGCATGGGACACAAGAAAGGAAGGCCCGCCGGTCGAACGGGGCCGAAAAAAGAAGCTATGTCAAATGACATCGAGATGATGATAATGATTACTTAATGCTCAAGAACACAAACCATACTTCATATGCCACCGTTATTCTCGCGTCGGTTTGAATGCGGGGATGCCAGACCTCTCCTCGGTCTAGGATTTGGTTGTGCCGCCACCACGTACGATAAGCCAATCTGGTCGCGCGATCCCAGCCTATGTCATGTAGTTGCCGCTCTAAACTGTTCAAAGTCGGTCGCATTCTGGTCGTTCTGCGATAAACCGCTGCTGCTTACTGAATGGAGTTAAGAAAGGCAGCCTAGCAAAGGCTTTTTGGCAGGAGACGCATTACCGCAAGAAGCATGACAGGTAATATGTATCAGGTAGTGAACAGCTGGCGGGAAGTGTATGGCGCAGCGCGACCGACTAGGCGTCCCGATAATATAACATGTATAACTACCCGGCTGTTCCGGTTTTGGTTTCGGTGATACACATCTATACCCCCGATTCGAGGAAGACATTGACCAGAATACCATGCCAAATGCTGTGCTCCTTCTCATTCCCCTTCCTCCGCCGTGTCGCCGGTGTCGAATACATCCAAAAGAAAGCAACAAGACCCGAAACTTCATTCCGTACCGCTGACCCGTGCGCGTGCTCGTTATCCCTTTTTTGTAAGTCGTATCCAGCATCGGCATCGTCGTCGTCGGGGTCTTGAGACAGCGAAAAAGAAATTTGATGGCTAGTCACGGTTATTTCTTCTTGATCTCCTTGATCTTGATCGTTTCATCACCGACAAAGATACCCTACATCACCGGGGAAAGCAAACAGGAAACAAAAGCATCAGTGGTCTTGTTCCTCATGTGCTGCGACCGAACGACAGGAGGAGGGGAGGAAGGTAGGCACGGGCGGAAAGAGAAGGGGGAAGGGGACAAGGAAACGCAGACAAGAGAGGAGCTTGGAGGAGAAAAAAATCGAAAAACACGCGTACCTTTCCACGATAAGGCTCCGGCTTCCTCCACCTCCTAATCTTTGCAGCAAACAACCCAAGCGCCTGTTTATCCGTGCCAGCCAACACGATCCTCGTCGGCTGCGGCGTAGTCACGGTGATCGAGGAAGGAATATCGACGTAGATTGGGTGTGCGTAGCCGAGTTTTAGGTTTAGGCGGTGTGTTGGTCGTGCGGCGGGGGTAGTGATGGTGGAGGAAGAGGATTTGGGGATCCGGGAAGCAATGTCCAGCAGTGATTGAGGGATTTCTTCTACCCCTGCTCGATAACCAACACCGACCAACCTAAGTGCGACTCGGTACCCTTCAGAGACCCCATGGACGGCATTTTGGAGCAAGGCGCGGGTAAGACCCCATACTGCTTTCTGATGTTTCGTAGACGGGTCTTGCACGGAGAGGGTAAGCGTCGTCGTCGTCGTGCCGGTATTCGTTGGATGCAGTACCACGGCGGGTGAAAGCGCGAGCTGGGCTTCCCCGAGTGGTCCGACTAGGCGGAGGACACGTCGTGCGTCCACGCTTGTGTGGGAGATGTGTGATGGGATTTCAAGGACCGAGGGCAGGTGGAGGTGTACGTTTGGTGGGATTGCTAGGGGGAGTTTACCGATTTGGGAGTGGTTGGGTGGTGTGGTGTGGATGGATCGGCGGGCGGCTGGGAGCGAGGTGGTGGTGGTGCGGCGTAGGGAGCGGAAGAGGGTTGTTGTTGTGGTGGTGGTGGATGACATTTTGGTTGGTGTGCCTGGCCAGACGAGGTGATGCAAGGAACAACTGACAGGAAAGTCAAAGCGTCAAGAAGAAAGAGGAAGAACGAGGAGGTTGTATGAAGAGGAACGATTGCTCGATCGCACCCCTTCAAAAGTTACCAGCTGCGAGGCCGTGATTAGGTAATACGGATCCGCAGCGGGAAAGAGGAAGGGCGCCGAGACTGCCGAGCGTGTGGAAGCGGGGAGGGAGGGAGGGACAAACAATATCGCCAAGCAACCGGAAGGGAGGTCAGGCGATAGAGGTTAAGCGATAGGGGTTGTTCATTACCGGGTATATATCACACAAGGCAAGGTAGGATCAGGAGTGGTACAGGTGAAAGGATCCAACGGCAACGCCACTCGACACACCGCGATGGCACCACGAAAGCACAACCAACAAGCCTCATGGGAACTCGACCCTTCTTCTCCTCCACCACAAGGCGAAACTCGCATCCGACGAAGTTACTGCGTCACTGACTTGGTAACGGGTCCCGCACCGGGTATTGAAACCGTCCATGATATCGCCTTGTATGCCGCTCGAACGCACGGTGCGAAACGTGCGTATGCGTCAAGGAAGATTGAGCGGGTGATCGAAGAGGAAAAGGAAGTAGTCAAGACGGCAGCCAACGGGACAAAAAAGACGGAAAAGAAGAAATGGACGTATTATGTCCTCGGAGGGTTCGAGTGGATTAGTTATGAGACTTTTTTGGAGAAGGTGAGGAGGGTGGGGAGTGGGTTGAGGGAGTTGGGTGTGGGTGGAGAGGAGGAGACGATGTTTAATATTTATGCGCAGACGCAGTGAGTACCCCGCGAGGCCCGAGGCCGTAGGCCGAGAGTCAGTGTCCCCGAGGCCGCGTGCCGAGAATCAGCGTCTTTGCCTTCCCGAGGGCGGCGTAGGCCGCTCGAGAGTCCTGCTTTTGGCTTCGCCGAGACCGCCGCCGCGCGGCCGAAAGTCAGTCGAGCGAGAGCGAGATCCAGTCTTTTCGAGGGCGGCGTAGGCCGCTCGAGGGTCCTGCTTTTGGCTTCGCCGAGGCCGCCGCCGTGCGGCCGAGAGTCAGTCGAGCGAGAGCGAGCATTCGATTCTCTTCCGAGGCCGCAGGACGAGACTCAGTCTTCCCGAGAGCGGCGTAGGCCGCTTGAGAATCTTGCTCCTTTGGCTTTGTTCGAGGCAGCGCGCCGAGCTTCGCGCGAACGAAAGCGAACGTCAAGTATCTTGCGAAGCGGCAGGCCGACAGTCAGTCAGTCAGTCAGTCAGTCAGTCAGTCAGTGGAGCGAGCGAGCGCGAGAATCAAGTGACTTACGAGACCGCAGGCGGAGAAGCAGTGTCTTTGCCAGGCCGACAGTCCGTCGACCGAGCGCGAGAATCTGTGCATCTGCTTGTGTACGACGGTCGAGCGTAGTCGCTTCCATCGAGGGCGGAGCAGGACGCGTTGCCTACACACTCTCGAGAGTACGAGGGAGAGAGGCGAGGATCCAGTGTTCCAGGGAATTGGAGCGAACGGCCGCGCGACGGAGTGTCAGTCGAGCGAGCACATGCGAAATTTTCGTCCAAGGTGCCGCGCAAGGTCCGCACGAGCATGAAGGATCCTTCGAGTGCCGCGAGCGCCGGAAATCAAGGGAGAGAGGAGGCTGTGTTCCACTTCTCATCTCGGCACGCCCAATCGGGTCGCGGTCTCGTACCTGTGCATAAGGCGGCTGTGATGCAGCTGTCCCGAGGTCGTAGCTTGCAGCTCTGTGTCTCTGCCTGGGTATCGCCTCTTTGGTCAAAACTGTCAAACCGGAGCGCAGAGACGGCAGCGCTTGTGATTAGGCATGTCGTTGGCGTTGTTCAGCATCTGGCGAACAAGGCTCTTCAGCCTTGCTATTCGCTCCGTATTCAAGCGAGCGCGGCGTCTTTGTGCATGTGTGAGTTTGCTCGCTCACTATGGCACTCTGGAGATCCCCGGGCTTCCGCAGGGAAAGTGAGGGACTGAACCGTACCTCGTACGCAATGTTGGGACCGGGACGGATGATATCTCTCTGGGTCGTTCGAAGCTGGTATATTGGCCTCGTTTTGGAAGCTGTCCAGCGGACAAGACTGCAATCTTGATTGTGACTGCGCTCGGCGTCTCGGCGCTCGGCTCGCTTTCCTATTTCCACCTCACTTGCGCCCATCCGCTTCGCCTTTTGCTAACCCTCCTTCCTCCCCCCATTGCAGAGTCAACTGGCAAGTCATGGCTCACGCATGCGCCTTTTCCGCCGTCACCATCTGCACAGCATACGACTCGCTCGGACCGGCCGGTCTCGCACATTCGCTACAAGAACCTAGCGTTCGATCCATGTTTACAAACGCCGAACTGCTACCCACTCTGACCAAAGTCATTGGCGAGTGCCCGTCCGTGCGGCTGGTGGTGTACGATGGCGAACCCACCGAGGCTGTTCTCTCAGCGTTGCGTGCCGCCAAGGAGGGCTTGCGTGTCGTGCACATTGACGAGGTCGAGCGCATGGGCAAGGAAAACATGCAGCAAGCCATCCCTGCGAAACCGGACGATGTGTACTGTGTCATGTATACCTCGGGGTCCACAGGTGCGCCCAAGGGAGTCATGCTCACGCACAAGAACATTCTCGCCGCCGTCGGTGCGATTTGGCATCTCTTGTACGAATACTTGACGCCCCAGGATACCTACCTTGCCTTCTTGCCGCTCGCGCATATCTTGGAGTTTGTGATCGAGACGAGTTGGATGTTTGCTGGGTTGCCGATCGGGTATGGAAAGATCAAGACATTGACGGATGCCAGTGTGCGGGACTCAAAGGGTGATATCTTGGAGTTTAGGCCGGTGAGTGCAAGGTCTCTCTGCTGGACAGGATGCCCTCTGACCCCTTGCCCGCACAGAGTATCCTCGTCGGTGTGCCTGCTGTTTGGGAATCTATCCGAAAGGGTATCCTCGCCAAAGTGGACAAGGCCGGTGCCGTCAAGAAAGCAATTTTCAACAAGGCGCTCAAGCTTCACGCTTCTGGTATTCCCGGAATGTCTGCGCTCACAGATACCATCGTCTTCAACGCCGTCAAAGCCCAAACCGGCGGTCGACTCAAAATTTGCTTCAGCGGTGGTGGATCGTTGAGCCCCTCTACACAAAGTTTCGTGACAAACAGTCTAAATATCTTAATTCAAGGTTACGGCTTGACGGAATCTGTCGCCATGGCTGCCATCCTGCACCCGCACTTCTACAAAGTCGGTGTGGCAGGGTGTCCCGTCCCTTCGACAGAGATCAAACTGGTCGATGTTCCCGATGCGGGCTACCGAGCGACCAATCGTCTGCCGCAAGGTGAAATTTGGCTACGTGGACCGAGTATCGCCAAGGGGTACTATAAACGGCCCGACCTCGATGCTGAAGCATTCACGTCGGACGGATGGTTCAAGACCGGTGATGTCGGTCAATGGAACCAGGATGGTACCCTGAGCATCATCGACCGTGTCAAGAACCTCGTCAAGCTGAGTCATGGAGAGTACATTGCCGTTGAGCGTCTAGAATCCATCTACAAATCATGCCCGCTCGTCGCCAACGGATGTGTACTCGCCAACGTGCAACACAATGCACCCGCCATGATCGTTGTTGTGCATCCCGCAAACATTCTCTCGTTTGCAAAACAAGCAGGAGTCACGGATGCGAGCGGGGACGACCTCGAGCACTTGTGCAGGAATGAATCGCTCAATGCGAGCGTGTTGCAAGAGCTGAACAATCATGGCAAGAAGCATGGAATGGTCAAGCAGGAATTATTGGAGGCTGTCATTCTGACGGCGGATGAATGGTGCGTATACGCATTCGTTTTGGGTAGAGCCTGGTTAACATTGTTTCGGTCGTGTAGGACGCCAGAGAGTGGCTTGCTCACTGCTGCACAGAAGCTCCAGAGGAAACAAATTGAGAAACACTACGAGGCGGAGATCAAGGTATGTTCGAGCAGTCAAAGGGTTGACGAGTTTCGGTGGCTAATACATGTCATTCGTGAACTTGTTAGGCACATTATCCCTAGTCTCCCTTCCACAATACTGCCTTATCCCTAGTCTACCTTCCACCATACTTCAAGGCAGACTCTCACCTCGATCAGCTCTGCCCCTTCTCCTTGCATACGGCGCCGTCTACGCGATTCATCTCATCTGTGGTGGCGGCGTACGTCCTTCGGACAATCCTATACATTGTGCTTTCTTCCAGTTGTGAATTTTCTTTTAGTGTAGTTCGAGTCGAGTCATGTGACTGGCTGGTATATCATGTAATGCGTCGTTCCATCGGTATTTTCAAGTGGACGATGCAATGCGGCAGAAAGAGTGCAAATGGCAGATGTCACTGCATACCAGCCCTCTGCAGACGGCAATACATCTCGGTATGGACTGCGGGGAATGGAAGCGGACAGACACCGAGTGCTCTGCAGATATTCGCCTCATTGCCATGGGCAGGTGCTTGAGAGGGCGATCAGACGTGCGTGCGACTTGAGACCTTCCGCATGACCACAACATTGTGCAGAGGCGGTCGCGACTGAATGACTTGAGGAATGTGTGCAAAAAGGAAATTTGTGGTGTCGTATGGTCTTACAGGCATCCCGCGACGCATACAACGGGTAATAATGAAACTATACAACGTGCGTTCCTTGGGCAGTATTTTTGTTCTTCACGCGTATTGTCCATATGTATAACTTTCTTCGACAGACGCGAGTGTAGAGCTAACGACTCGCCTCCGCCGCCAACGCTTCGCGTCGACCTGTCGTTGTGGGATCCAGATACGGCTTTTCGCCGACTGAGCACGCTCTATCACCTGCCCTCGCCTCGACATAATCATACGTCGCGGAATGCTGTGTAGATCGGTTATCCCAAATCGCTACCGCATTCTTGGTCCATTTGAAACGGAGTTGCATGTCAAAGTTGTTATGGCATAGCGCATGCAGGTAGTTGAGGAGGTAGTCGCTTTCGTCTTTAGTGACGTTGTTGATGCGTTTTGTAAATGCCTTGTTGATGAACAGACCTTTCCATCCCGTGACGGCTAAAGAAGGGTAACAGGTCAGCGCACATCGCATACTAGGATATCCGAGATGACTTACGATTCGTTCGGATGACAGGGTGAACGGCCTGCAGGTTGCCGCCCTGATTGAACGGGCTTCCCCGTTCGCCAGTACGCATCTTGATGCCCAAGCGACGTGCTTCGTCAGCAAAGAAATTTGCATCATGCGTCGCTGTCAAGGTTTCTAGCCAGCCTGCCATGGCAGGGCTCAACCGGTCGTACGCCTCGTACATCGAATTCCACAACGTGTCTCCACCCGTAGCAGGCAAGGTGTGAATCTTGAGCATCGCATAATCACTTGGCACGGGTTCGAAGGTAATATCGCTATGCCAGGCGTTCGTGCTGAACAAGGAACGGTCGTCGTGAATTTGACGCAAGCCGCCACCTTTGGCTTGCTTTTCGCTACTGATGACGGCGATTTGGTCGCCTAGTTCCGAACTCTCTTCCGTCAAAGGGTGGACGTGCAAACTCGAGCTCGAAGGTTTGCCAGAAAGCTGTCCGATTCGGGCTGCGAGGACGGCCATTTGCTGAGCTGTCAGGTCCTGATCTCTGAAAAAACATACCCCCCGACGGGACACTAGAAGGATGAAACGGTCAGACAAGATGTACTGAACGGTGAACTAACAAGTCAAGACCTACCGGTGATAGCAAGGTCTCGAATCAGGTCATCAGAGTTGGGCGCATCGAGGATGAATGATAGTTGCAAGTCCTTGAACTCTCGACCGATCGCAGGGGTTACTTCGAAAGACTATATGGGTAGCAGGAGTCAGTCCATATTTCAGTTTGCACGGCAAGCTTGTTATCTACTCACTTCATACTCGTCAAGGGAGCCACCATAACGCAGCGCCGCCTGATTTCTCGACCTGGGCGGGCTTTCACTGCGCAAGGAAAGGGACGAAAGTTTGGCGGTGGTGTTGGTGTTGGTGATTGTGCGCGAGGTGGACATGTTGAAGGGGAGTATCGATACTACGAATAGTCGAGGGTGATGAGGACATCGAAACTGGCAAAGAAACGGATTCGGAAATGCACTTTCTCCTGTGAATATATACCAGGATCAGTCAGAGATAAAGAGGAGGGTTGCCCCTTGCCCTTGGATGACCGATGCGAGGCAGATGGCAAATGGACGATTCAAAATCAGATGTCGGCATGCCTGACGAAACAATTATTCAGCACAATAACGACTTGAAGAAGCCGAAACGGACCGTAAGCCTAAACGGCGATTGCCTACGCGTTTCCCCGCACGGGTCGCCATGCTCTTCGGTTTCTTCGGTTTCTTAAGCCGGCTTCTTAGCTCCCAAAAATATCACGACCACGGCTGCTTCGCCATTCGGTCATCTAGGAATTGCAAACGATACGGAATGGCGTACTCGTGCGAGGATGACAGTCGTGGATGGATTCGTGCTCGAGGAAGATGCCATAACAGTCGATGTCGTCTTCATTTCTGTGACGACCACATGCCTCTCTCTTTATGTTGCCGAAAGCTCCAAAAGAAGGTTTGGCATTGTTCGGCGGCTTCTTTGGCCAGCTGACGAAGACGATCCAAAGGGGCTATTCTGAAATTGTCTATGACCGGTGTGCAGCTTGATGTGCGAAGAAGATCACTCGGACTGTACATTACATCGAGGAATGATAGATACAACGACCGGTGGGGCTTCCAGAAAGATGGTACAAACAAAGTACATGGGGCCTCCGGGGGACCTCCGTCGAATCAATGGCGACCCAGGCAATATATTGATGAGCTCCATTCTCAGTAATCCAGCTACCACAGCAGCCGACAGCACCTATCTTGATCTCTATCGTACACATCGAGCAGCCAGCCTAGTGTTCAGTCTTCTGAGAACCCTGCACTGATGGTGTAAGCTCGCGTTGACCCCACACGATCTCCGCCAACTTGGATCTTAGACCAGTCAACCGCGCCCAAAGACCCTTCCACAACGTAGATTGGACTGCAAACTCGCCCACAAGCGTCTGATAATCTCGATACTCTGGGTACTGTGAAAATGGAGAGAACGAGGTGTGAGCTCTTCGATAGAGGGATATGGATGTGTTGCACCTACCTTTTCGGCGCTAAGGCGCTCTGTGAACCACGTAGAGGCGACAAAGAGGAGACTCATCTGTCGTGTAAAGTTTGTGTTAGCTACTTTCTACAAGCAAGGTGTGTGGGTGTGAATGGCACTTACTGCAAACGGCGTAAACATCGGGTTCATCATGACCATCCACCTTGATTTCGTCAACGCGCTCGGCTGACCGCTGAGAAGCGGGAACAAGCCTTGCAACAACCACATGACCTGCTCGCAAGCAAAATTGGGATGTCGAGACCAGCTAAACAGTCCGCGGGTCAAGAAACCTCGCTTGATATCTCGACTAGTCCATTCGATCCGTGAAGAACCCTGTTGCCATGCTTTATGCGCCGCTGCTGTTCTGTTATCCGGAGGAGAGGCTTTCAGTGCGTGTTTGTAGGTCTGGTATTCGTACTGCTGGTTATCGGCATTCCATTGGATGTAGATGTCGAGAAGCGAGAGGACTGCCAGGAATAAGTCGGACAAGTGGAGTCCAAGCGGTAGTGGGAGGATGGTCTGTTTGTGTTCGTTGAGAGGAGTAACGAGCGCGTTGTGGACGGGAAGAGCCATGATGAGCAGCAACACGGACTGTCCGATAGCTAGAGGACGTCTGTCAGATTCAGATAGTGTTGAGCTTATAGGCGATATGCTTACAGATGAAGACAAAGGAGAACAGTTCGAAAAACCAAGCAGGCACCAGTGTACGCCAGACAGTGTACCGGTAGTCCTCCTCATTGCTGTGCCAAGTATAGGTCATCAGATATTTGTTCTGTTAGTCTGGAAGATGGTTGCTTACAAGCTGTATAGTCCTCTTCGCCATGTGTGAAGGGTCAAACGGATACACCATACGACCTGGACCGGAGACTTTAGCACAAACATCCGTCGAAACGTGAATGTATCAGCTCACCTGCATTGCCACCATCAACCAAACCCGAGGTAGATTGTGTGCAAAGGCCGCTCCATTCTGGTTCAACAGCGGGAAAAGAGCAAAGTGCAGGGAATAGATGACCGGGAAAGTCGTCCACATCCTGTCGATCTGACTAGCATTCCGCGTGACCACGCTCATCACATAGCTCCCCAGAATCGCCGTTCCAAGAAGCGGCAGGACGGTATGGATTGGGTCGGATGCCGTCTGGTAGAAGTGCGAGTACGAACGGTACCACGGAACATCACTGTTCGAGGGGTTGAGAAGGTGTAGAGCGACTGCTTGGGGTGCCGTTTGCAGCGGATGAGGCAGGTACGGCGCGATTCGCGCAAAGGCGGAGACTGAGCCTTTGGCGAGTGCGGTGGCCATGGTGAATGCTATCGGTGTGAGTATGAATGGGAGAGCTGTTGTATCGTTGTTTTGCAGTCGTAATACATGGCTGATTGTCGACTCGGATTTCAGAATATTCGTCGTTGTTGAGGGGTGGTGTCGATCTCATGTCTCAGTTGGAAAGAAGCATAGAGATCGCGCTTTGACGTCACTTCAGCCCATTTTCTTGTATTCAGCCTTCAGCATATTTGTCTGAATTCGCACGGCGCAGGTGGACAACATCGAAAGGTCAACGTTGTGCAGTCATCAGGGACCTTGACGATAGTGAACAAGATCAGATGTTGCAGATGCTGGCAAATGCGCCACTTGGAGAGCTCTGGTATCAACGTATAGCGGGCTGGCGGCAGCATCTTTTGCGCGGACATACCGGTCCGCGCATTTACCAGGTGTTTTCACTATCATCTGAGCTGGACAGTTGTGTTTCTTGACTCTTGCCACTTCAGGATGGCTATGCTCAGCCCAGCTACTCGTCCGTAGAAATCGAATTGCCAGTCGGTATTCGGTACAGTTTTCTGGCTTCAGGAAACTTTCGTGTTCTTCAGCAGCTTCTTCAGCTTGTCTTCATGTTCTCCATGTATATCCTCGATGTGCAAAGGTTGGGTCAGTGTAGCTGTTAGTGTACTATTCGATTAGTGTACTTATAAGCCGCGTTGAGCCCCGCAAGCCGATCAGAAAAATCAAACGGAAACGTTCCAGGTTCCAGGCTGAAGCACGCCATTCATGTTGTATCCATGCGGAGCTGCAGGAGGAGAGGAAGGACAAACCGCTATGACGATACTGGTTCAATTCTCGAGAAGGGATCATTTGGCAATGCCAGCATACTTGTTGCGCAAAAGAAAATATTTGTCGACCGAACTGAGACAGACCTTTCCTGCTGGATTATCTGCAATTCTCACTATCTCTATAAAGCGTTGATGCCTGCCACGAGCCGCGACAGTTTCCCTCCACAGACTCATACATCCACCTCGCCCCTTGCTCTTCATCACACCACCACCACCTCCGACGCAAAGGGCAAACAACGTGAGCCCGACCTTCAGCAGTACGTCGAAGACCTGGACTCTGACCAGGACCACGAATATCAAGCGCTTTTACCGACCCGTCGCCGAACCGCCGGTCTTCATACCCCTGCAATGGGCGTTCCCCAAGAACCATACGACGAGACCGAGCCCGTAACCCTCGCTCATGATTCCTATAAGGATCAGGCGTTGGGCTCCGGGTTTGACAAAGCGTCAGCTATCGACAAAGAACGACTGTCGGGTTCTGTCTCCCTTACGGACTATGTCCCGCTAGGCAGGGAGCACCTGAGCGACAAGGTTCCTCCTAGCGACAAATACGAGGGCAAGCATCGGTGGGACCCCGAGGCCACCTGGACGAAGGCAGAGGAAAGGAAGTTGGTCAGAAAGATCGACTTTTGGCTGTTGAGGTGAGTAGCGGCTGTCACGGCGGACATTTACGTCTAAGCGGCTAACCATTTCATCCTCATTGCAGTGTTGTATGCGTTATGTGTAAGGTCGGAGGACGATGTAGCAGATCCACACAGCTCTAATCCACGCTTTCCGTCCAGTCATTGGCTTACAGCTCGACCGAGGCAACTTGGGGAATGCTGCAACCGACAACTTGATGAAAGATATCGGAATTAATCAAAACGAGTACAACAACGGCTCAACGTACGTATTCAGTCGGCCCACACTCGGTCTCTACTTCACTCCGACTGACAATTTGATTCTTGTAACAGAATCCAGGTAGTTTGTTTCATGGCTGCCGAGGTTAGTCGCGTCACGCGTTGACGTATAGTTTTCCTTCGAGGTGCTAACAGCTTGACCGCTATAGTTCCCTTCGCAGATGATTCTTTCCCGAGTTGGGTTCCAGCGGTGGCTTCCATTCCTCATGTAAGGATCATGTTTCGCATGTGGGAAGTGCTGGAAAAGTGCTCAACTGATTCCAGATTTGCAAACCTCTACCAGGCTTTCTTGGGGCGCGGTCTCCCTTTTCCAGGTTAGTTTCGCATCTAGAAACCACAGAAAACGCAGACCATTGATCTTGTGATCTTACACAAACGTTCGCTAGGCTTTCATGACGAACCGAACGGAATACTACATCACTCGAGCCTTGATCGGTATCTGTGAAGGCGGTTTCATCCCTGGAGCTGTTCTTTACACATCGTTTTTCTACACGTCTGGAGAGTTGGCCATCCGACTTTCCCTGTTCTGGTAAGTCGGTCGCACCTTCTCACATTCGATATCGTCTCTCATACCGCATCTTTTTCGTCTCAGGTCGAGTTTGAACTTGGCACGAGTCTTCTCCAGTCTGTTGGCTGCCGCGATCCTTCCGTTGCGAGGAACAGCGGGAAAGCCGGGATGGTTCTGGCTGTTCGTTATCGAGGTGAGTCCGCACTCGCACATTGTACCGGAGCTGGTTGGTGCCTGGACTGACCGTGAAACAATTCCAGGGCCTTCTCACATGTGTTGTTGCCATTTTCTCCTACTTGTGGCTTCCTGTCAGTCCTGTCGAAACCAAGACTTTCATGGTCAGGAAAGGCTGGTTTACCGAAAGGGAGGAGATCATTGCGGTCAATGTAGGTCGGTTTCGAACGCGCTTCGCGATATGCTACGAGTTGCTGAGCTGCCGTCGGTCCAATCAGCGAATCCTCCGAGACGATCCCGCAAAGGGCCTCTCATCCGTGAAGAACGCCATCGTATGGAAAGATATCCGCGAGGCATGGACTGATCCTGCAATCTGGGGTTTACTGTTCATCGGTCTTATCGCCTACATTCCGCAAAATCCGGGTGAGCAGTCAGTGTAGACGCGCTTTGTCATTTCTAGTTGACTGAACCTCGAATATCTCTTCGCCATTCCAGTCCAGGCATATCTGAATCTCAGTTTGAAGCGAATGGGTTATACCACCTTCCAGTCGAACATGTTGGGTATTCCTAGTGCCGTGTTGCAGATCATCAGTGAGTCGTATTCTTCATTGTCGTTATGAGCTGGTTGACTGACGTACTTTTTGATCTCTAGCGATGTTGCTGCTAAGTTTCTCTTCCGACTACTTCAAAGAGCGAACATGGTATGTCCGAAAATGCATCGCCTATCATTATATCCCGTTAGTAACGGCGTGCCTTGCCCCCTAAAAGGCACTGTTTCTTCGGTGAAGCATGGTCGTTGCCATGCCTGGCCGCTTTGCTTGCCCTGCCTGATGGAGGAAGGGAATGGGGTCGGTTCGCCTTGATCACCTTGATTGCCGGCTGTGAGCATTCCTTTCTCTTGACGTAGACTGCTGCGACCGTGCTCATAATGTTGGCAATCTCCTCGCTCCGACAGACCCTTACTTCCATCCTATCATGACGTCCTGGATAAGTGAAAACTCTTTCTCGGTCAAGAAGCGATCCATCAGCGTCGCCACGTACAACATTATCGTGCAGTGGGGTTCCATCGTCGGTGAGTCTTGTCTTCGGCGCTGAGGCGGGGTGCGTACAGAGGTTGACAGTGTCGACTTCGCTTTTTTAGGCAGTCAAATCTACCGAAAGGACGACGTTCCGTACTGTGAGTCCATGTGCTCGTCCAGCGCTGTTGTCCAGCATCTAACCATCTCATTTTTTCAGATCACCGAGGCAACAAGATTTTGATCTCTCTCTGCGCAGCATCATTGGTAGCCTACGTCTTGAACTACTTCTGGATTGGCCATCTAAACAAGAAAAAGAGCCAAGCATGGGACATCATGACTCAAGAGGAGCGAGTCGCTTATCAGGATGATCTTCCTGCTCGTGAGGCCGATGGAAACAGGCGATTGGACATCCGGTACAATCGATAAAGACGGTCCTGCTACGATAGGGTTTTGGGATATTGAATACAAGTTCATTATGGCTGAGTCGTTACAAGGTACGGTCGATGTATAAGTTAGAGTTATGTATGATATCTGGTATGACTATCCCTTGCTTTACTGTCACGGTACTGGGAGTGGTATAAACTGGCCTTGTCCATGCCAGATCTGATGGCAGAATCTTCAGACGCGCCGTATAGGGGAAAGAGGTGTAGTAGGCGAGCAAATCTTTGGGTTGCAGGCCCTTATCAATGCTCGTATGATACGATGCTGCGCTCGATCCTTCACCACGCACGCAAGTCAAGCAACGGTCGAGCATGATCGTGTTCAACTACATGCGCGTACATCCTCTCCAGATGGCAACACTTGGCTGGAGCAGGGATAACGCGAAACAAAGCGTATGGGAGTTGTGCAATATTGGACTCAGCTATTTGCCGCTGGAAAACTGTATAGATGCCACATAGACACAGAGGAAATAGGGGAGCGCCAGGGGCCAGCGTGTCGGATCTCATTCCGATCACCTTCTCGACTTTGGCCTATTTTGGCAGAAGTCGGTCGCGAGCTCCTTCTACTGGTCTCCGTTCATGTGCGCATTGCACTGTTTGTATCAGCGACAGCTCTCGCTGTATGGTCATGCCGACATTCATATCTAAAAGTAGGGTGCGACATCATTCTTCCTGGATCGCTCAGGAACACGCAACAAGCTGCACTACCGGTTCATCTGCCGACCAACGAATGTGACATCGTCAACTCATCGACGTTCCAAAAAAAGAGAAATGTCATAACGAGGGGTATACAAGCGTCAAGCTTGAAACACACACAAAAAACAGCAAAAGTCGTCAACAATCTAGAAACAAGCTATAGTAGAACCAGAACAACCAAGCTGTGCATTTGCACGCAGATGCAAGAACTGGGACCCACAACGCAGTTGTGGGGACAAAGCGGGCATGCAGTGATAAACCAATCGAGGCAGACGACCTCTTGTCTGAAACCCGCATCATGCAGCGACGGTATAGCGGCACACACCGATCCTTCATCTTTAGGCACTGAATCCAATAGCTGCCATAACGACGCAGGCAGCGGCGGTGGTGGCTACAGCGAACATCGAGTTGCCCGATGTACGGAGTACGGGCAGGGCGCTCGAAGCGAGTGTGCCGCCGGTAGCGGCGTTAGAGGTGGAGCCGCCTGCAGTGGTGGAGTTGTTGCTTTCTAAGACGGTGCTTGCCAATAATCGGTCAACAACCTAAACACGCCGTACGTCATCACAAGGTTAATTAAAGATGACCGATGAATCGACGGTAAACCCAAGTGAGAGAAGAACGTACGTGGAGAACACCTCCGCCTTGGAGTAGGATATCAGAACGGATGATCTTGGCGCTGCCCTTGGATGCGTCAGAGGAGACGACGTATGTTCCTGACGAGTTGGTCACGAATGTTACGGCGTTTGCGGAAGACATGAATAGTTTGGCCGAGGCGGTGAACCCGGTCGAGTAGAGCGTTTGCGACGAGGTGTACTATCGGGGTGAAGAATTGGGAGATGTCAGTCGGTCTTCCTTGACAAATGAACGGATAGGATAGGAGACAAAGGACTAACGTGACCAGCAAGGACTTTTAACCAAGCAGCAGCACTCGTACTCGCCTGCTCTCCGCTAAACGCGACATCAGCAGGCGCAAAGATGGTCAAACCCTTTGCTGTGGAAATGTTCAAGTTGGTCAAGGTATTCAACACCTTGGTATTGTTCAAGGCGGTGGTATAGAGCGATAGACCAGAGGACGATGCGTCCGTGGTGGTAGCTTTGGCCAATGTGCTGAGCACTTCTGGGAGGCTTGCTGGTGCGGGAAGAACCTGTAAAGGGGAGGTGCGTGTACGATCAGGACAATGGTAGGCGCAGAGATGTGAGAGCTGGAATGGAGCTTACGGTATCAACACTCATCAACGTTAATCCACCCAAAGCACCCGCCTGATCTCCCTTTCCAATTTCACCGGTGATCGTAGATTCACCCTTCAACGCCACGACCGAGATCTGACCTTCTGTTTTCCCCTTCTGCAGGACGAGATCGGCACCGACGTCCGAGGTAGCGGTGATGGGTGCGATAGTTTCCGCAATGTAGTGGGCGGAGGCGTTGAATGCGTTGTATGTGGGTAAGGCGAGAGGGAGGATGTGGTAGGTTAGGATCGAGTACAGGTCTTGGTTGTTTGTGTACGGAGCGGTCAAGCCGGCGGATGAGATTGCCTGAGGAGAACGATGTAGCATTTAACGCCGTGTCAGTCAGTATATGTCTAGTGGGATTAATGATGGTAAAGGACTACTCACGGCATCAGTCGGAACCAACAACGTCCAATCCTCCTGCTGCGAAACCGCACTCCACACACTCTCTAACACCTCATACCCAGCCTCTGTCTCACTCCATTCAGCAATCACCTCTTCAAACGCGAGATTATTCGAGTAGTGGAGGACAGTCAACAGCGCGTTGACGAATCCTTGGAAGGTGGATGACGAGTCGGTGCATTCGACTGAGACGGGTTGTTGTGCTGCGCCGTTCGAGGCGGATTGGGCGGCGATAGGGGAGATGAGTGTGGCGAGGAGGGTCAAGCCGGAAACGAGAGTAGTGGTGTATCGCATTTTGGTGGTAAAAGTTTGTAGTGGTTGAAGGGAGGGTATGAAAGTTGACGTGGTATGATTAGCTGTAAATGAGTCCGTCGCAGAGCAGGATTAGATTTTCTGATATGATGGCTGGTCAAACGGGCTTGCGAGTGAAAGAAAGAGACTTACTCGTCGATTATAATGACCAGCACCAAAGATAGACAGTTGACTGACCAATGAAACCCCTGCGGTGGTTTAACGAATGTTGATGGTAAAGGAGTGTGGATGGTAGACGGCTAGGCTGGCTGGCTGGCTGGCTGGCTGACTGGCTGGGTTGAAACCTTTCAAGTGATTTGAATGGTATACCTTTACCTGTTTACGGGATAGTTTCTTGAAAGTCGGTCGTGAACGTAAAAGACGAGATTTAAAGGCCGTTCGTTGTTATGTAAAGTGAGTGTGTGTTGGAAGGAGTGTGTGTGTTCGGTAGAAGAAACGGAAACGCAAGGAAAACGAATGTGGTGGGTGATCAGATATGGCGGCTTTGTTGCTGTCGCTGTCGGATTGTCGATGTCGTCTCGATCCAAAACCGTCAAAGGAACAACAACGTATAGCTCTTGCAAATCAAACGAAAAAAAATAGAGCTATTGTGTCCTTTGCATCAATAATCAAGCGAGCGGCGGGTTGATTGTTGTTGTTCTCCTTTCCGCCAAGAGATCACCCTTACCTTACCTTCTTCTTGGCCCTTATTCTATTGTTTACATGAAACGGGCGGATGCTAATTACGACTGGCTAATGGCCTTGTTCATTCGGGTGATATGGTAGGCACACCCGGGAGAAGAGCAAGATTCTCTGGTAAAGCTCAAGCGCAATGTCTTGGCCGGAAGTCATCGAAGACGTCGCGCTTACGCGCTTTCGAGGACGTCAGTGGGTTGTGAAACGCCGTTCCAGGGGATCTTGAGGTTGACAGGATGACACGAAGAGAAGCAGTAGTGCTTGGATAGCCAAGAAGACCAGCGCCAACGTCTCCCACTATGAACACACGCAACATCTTACCAAAACTTAACCCACTGCTGCGGCTCCATGGAGCGACGTCTAGAACCCTCTCAACCTCTACAGACAACAGCATCGCATCATGGATCCAACGAATGACCCAAACCCCACCAAAAACAACCATCGACCTGATCGACCTCGAGCGTGCCCAACAACTATGTAGAGTCTTGCCCACGCGGACGGGAAAGGGGCAGGTATTGCCGGAGTGGGGCGATGCGTTGAGTAAGGGCCATCATTTGGTGTACTTTTGGGCAAAGAGTGAGGGGGAGCAGTTGGGGGAGGATGGATCGTCGACGGTGAGTCGAGTCGAGTCGAGGCCGCAGGTCGAGCATCAGTTCGAGGGTGAACGAGATTCTCCCGAGTGAAGCGAGATTCTTGCGCTGCAGGCTACAGTACGAGTCCGAAGGGCTCCTCTTCTTCTTCCCGAGCGCAGCGTAGGCCGCGCGAGCGTAGTTGTCTTCATCGAATGCGCTAAGCGCGAGCGTCAGTATCTTTGCCTCGTTCGAGGTCGTCGTAGGATGGCCGAGACTCGGTGCTTCCTCTGCCTTTCGATGGCAGCGGAGGCCGCTCAAGCGTAGCCGCCTACAAGGAGCGGCCGCAGACCGAGAATGAACCTCGAATGTCTCCTCTTCTCGAGCGGCGAGCACCAGGTTCCTTTATTCGCTCAACTGAGCCTGTTGAGCTAACTCTGCGCTTCGTCAGGAATACAACGCGCCGTACCCCTACACCCGGAGGATGTGGGCCGGCGGCTTATTCGAATGGCCTGCACCACCAGGCGGTCAACCGTCCGACTCGTCCGCGCCAGAAGGGATCATCATCGGTTCGAGTATCCGTGAACAGACGAGTGTGGCAAAGATCGAGGAGAAGCGCGGGATGGTGTTTGTGCATCAGCTGAAAGAGTATTGCACCGATCGCGGGAGGGCAAGGCCGTTGGTGAGGGAGGTGAGGATGCATGTTTTTAGACAGGCTGTACAAACGGGAGGGACGAGCGAGGGTGATCAGACGCCAAAGAAAACAACGGCTAGTGAGTCGTCTGTTCGCGCTTCCATATCTACTTGCGTCTCACCATCATCCGCCTCACTGCAGAAAAGGAACTGCCTGTCCCTTCACCACCCTACAACCTTACCTTTAGCTTTACCCCGTCCCTACCGCTCCTCTTTCGTTTCTCGGCCCTCACATTCAACGCCCATCGAATACACTACGACGCCGCCTGGGCGCGAGAGAGGGAGGGCCACTCGGCCAGCACGTACGGCGGACCAGTCGTACATGGTCCGTTGAGCGCGTTGGTTTGTGTCGAGCTTGTTGAGCGGTGGTTGGAGACGAGCAGTGAAGGCAGAGAAAAGGGCAAGAGCGGCGGGATGACAAAGTTTGAGTATCGGGCGACGAGTCCGATGTATGTTGATCGGAAGATGGAGGTGTTTGGCAAGTTGGTTCCTGCAGAGGGCGACGGGGAGCGCGAGGTGTTGCGTTTGTGGGTCGTGCAGGATGGAAAGGTTGGTATGACGGCGACTGCGTATTTTGGTTGACCGCCCGACCTCGGATCGCGGGGCTGTGTAACATCGTTGGACGTGGTTGTACAAGGAATCGCAGAGTAGGATGTATACACAGCTGACAATATAGTATTGCACTCTCGCTCTTATCACGCTCCGGTCTGATTAGCCCCCTGTGATTCTCGAAATCACGCCTTTGCCTCGCACTGTCAGATTGATAACCAGTCACTTCGGTGGCTCGGCTCTCGGCAGTCATGTTTAGGAAGTGCTAGCATGTCTTGCCTGCAAAGGCAGGCGTCGTGATCAAGCGAGTCAGCCGAAGACCTTAATTGCTCGAGAAGATACTCATCATGTGCTAGGTGCCGTGCGCGAATCAAACGATTCCACCGGGGCGGTGGTACAATCCAGTCACATAGCCTCACAACCCGCGATCAGTCTAATATTTGAGAATGGGCAGGACACCCAATATCCTGGAAACGGCTGTGCGACTGTCTATCCCTGTCCCTGCCTCGCAGTCAAGTGGCGAAATCAAATGCTGTCATGATAAGCTTCCCTTCTGCGCTTTCCATGTATGAGCCTTCTCATTATATGGCACGACAGCTCCGGCGAATGTGTGCAAGGTCAGACTTCTCTTCAACTTCCCTGACCCTCTGTTACATGTCCCATCCCGACAGTCTTCCAAACCTCCTTACACTTGTCAATCTCTGACCCCAAGTCGAGACGTCTCGCCAACCATTTGTCGCCTCGGGGCCCGCCGGCGGTAGCAGCGCAAGCAAGCGACAGACCAGGAAGCAAGGTAAAAAAGCGGCAAAAAGGGCTGAATCGAAAGGCACAAGGCATAACAGGTAAGCGGGAATGTGGCTTGTTCTTGAGCGCTTGGGTATAAGCAAGCGGTGTGACATGCCTGGCGCCACACTCGTCATCAACGACTCGAAACTCAGGCGAGCTTTTGGGCCTCCTCCTTTTTCCCTGTCCGTCAAAAAATGGCATTCCAAGGTGTGGGGGACGTGGTAAGGAAGTAGTTAGTACAGCTAGAGAGTTGAGGAGAGGCATAAGTATTCCTATCCTTTGCTTGCCGCAGTGTATGCTCCTTTGTTTCGACCTCTGAAAGTAAGGTAAGGCCTTCTTCCCGCCAACTTTTACCCTTTCTCGTACTTCCGATCGGCTTTACACGTGATTGGGCGCGTATCTGTAGCCATTCCCACTTGCTCCCCATCATTTCAACCGAGTTCGAGTACTAGCTCAAGCCCAGTGAAACGAATCTATTCGTCGTCGGTTTTGTCAACGCAGTTCATTACGTCTGTGGCTTCATTTCCCGTGGTACGACATAATCTTCCACCGAAACGACCAACACTGACACGCTCTGGCTGGGTGTGTCTTTTCCGTTCTTTCCCTTAGATTCCGTTACAGTAATCGAGAATGAGCAGCGCAAAGAAACTTCAGCATCGTCTGTTCGGTGGTCCTTCTTCTCAACCCGCGAGCGGTGAATCATCTCCCGGAGGTTGGTTTGATTCTCCTTCGATGTTGAAACCATCCAGCTGACATTCCTTTGGCTGATTACAGAAGAATTCAACCAACCTACCAAGTTGAACCTTACACTCCCATCCGCCGCAGTCAAGGAAGAACAGACGCCTACAACTGCAAGTGGAACACCCTCCGCCATGCCATCCTCTGTCAACGCCCAAGGTTTGAAGCTCAACATCCCTCCCGCCAGTGCGGGCGCAGGAAACACCGTTGCAACCAACGACTCTGCAACTGAAGCAAACCGAAAGTCGGAAACCCCTGCGTCGCTCCCCAAACGGCCTTCCTTGCCAACATCCTCGGAAATCCATGCACCCGAGCTCTTGAAAGCTTCTCCGCAATCAGGTAGCACGCCGACAGAGGAAGCTCGTCAGAATGCAGAGGATGTCGAACCCCGAACAGCTGGTGCTTCAGAGCTAGACACGCCTAGAAACCGAGATGAGATGACTCTGCGGGACAAGTTGATGAAGAGTATGGGTCCGAGGTATACGAGTGTGGAAGAGTTCCGACTTGATCAGGTCGAGCACTACGAGAAGCATTGGAGACGATGGGGTCCTTATCTCTCGGAACGACAATGGGTACGTTGCGGTGTGTTTTGGACGGCAGGGGAGGACTGCGATGCTGATGCTATTGCTGATCCCTTAGGGTACCGTTCGAGAGGACTACTCAGCCGACGGTGATGCTTGGAACTCGTTCAGCTTTGATCAATCGAGAAGTCGAGCTTATCGATGGGGTGAAGACGGTATCGGTGGTATCTCGTGAGTCGATGAGATCGACTTCTATTGGGGAGCTTTCGCTCATTGTGACGATTGCTTTCAGTGACAATCATCAACGGCTGTGTTTCTCCTTGGCGATGTGGAACGGCAAGGACAAGATCTTGAAGGAAAGGCTGTTCGGTCTTACTGGCGGGCAAGGTGGGTTGCAAAGCTCTACTTGGTCTCAACATCGCGCCACCGCTCACCTTTACGTCTTTGCACATAATCGCAGGTAACCACGGAGAAGATGTCAAGGAAATCTACTACTACCTCGACTCGACACCAACACATTCATACATGAAGTTCTTGTACAAGTACCCTCAGATGGCTTATCCTTACGAGCAGCTCATCGAGGAGAACGCACACCGAAGTCGAGAAGTGCCAGAGTACGAGTTGATGGACACTGAAGCTTTCGATGAAGACCGATACTGGGATATCTTTGTTGAGGCAAGTTGATTTGGCCTTGTTGCCCTTACCGACGCTAACTCCGTCCCTTGCGTCCAATAGTACGCCAAAGATGAACAAGAAGTAGATGGAATGTCCATCCGTATCACCGCCTACAACCGTGGCCCGGACCCTGCGGATCTCCATATCCTCCCGCAAGTATTTTTCCGCAACACCTGGTCCTGGAAAAAGGAGATGCCCAAGGATCGACCTGAAATGCGTCAATCCAGCGAGGGAACGATCGAGATTGATCATCCTTCCATGGACAAGATGTACTTGCATGCGACTCCCAGTCCAGCACCTGCTGCCCCGGTCAAGGGCGGAGTCGTCATGGTAGACGGACCCAGTGTTACCCCGGACTTGCTCTTTACCGAAAACGAAACCAACTTTGAACGTCTCTACAACGGTAAAAACCGAACGCCTTATGTCAAGGATGCCTTCCACGACTACTTGATCCCGGAACACCGACCTCCTCCCCCGGGAACCCCGAAAGCGGCTCCTCAGTCACTCGAAGAAGCCGAAGAGGCGGAGAACATCATTGAACCTCCTCCTCGACCTGTAGAGCAAGACGGAGGAGTTCGGTTCGTCAACCCAGACAAGACGGGAACCAAGGCGGCTGCACACTACTTCTTCCCTCAGGTTCCCGGAAAGGGCGGCTGTGTTGTCATGCGACTCAAGCTTACAAACAAGACGGCCGAAGAAGACGCAGCAATCGATGACGAGGAACTGTTTGACGACAACGTTGAAGATCGACGAGTTGACGCTGATGAATTCTACCACCGAGTCTGCAAGGGCCCGTTGAGCGATGACATGAGGAATGTTCTTCGACAAGCGTTGGGAGGAATGATGTGGTATGTTCAGGTTCATGGATTTTCAAGTTAGTGTAAACTGATTGTGAGTTTGCGAATAGGACAAAACAGTACTACCAGTTCATTCAAAAGGAGTGGTTGGAAGGAGATGATGGTCAGCCACCGCCTCCCGCCGAGCGAAAGTGGATCCGAAACAAGGCGAGTTTTGCCGCCAACAGGCTATCAGCGACACAGACTAACGCATCATTTCAACACTGCAGGAATGGAAACATATGTACATCAACGACATTCTGTCAATGCCGGACAAGTGGGAGTACCCATGGTTCGCAACGTAAGACCCCTTGTCTCTTAGTATCCGGGTCTGGCACTAACGTCATCTCTTCTCTAGCTGGGACACTGCTTTCCATTGTATCCCTATCGCCATGATCGATCCTGGTTTCGCCAAAAAGCAACTCGACTTGATGACCCGAGAATGGTACATGAAGCCTGATGGAGCTCTGCCGGCTTACGAGTGGAACTTCAGCGATGTCAATCCGCCTGTACACGCCTGGTATGTGTCGATGTATTGATTTCTGGGAAGCCCCAGTAGCTGACATGGCTATAAATCTAGGTCGACTTTCCGTGTTTTCAAGATTGAACGAAAGCTTTTCGGACGAGAAGACTTGAACTTCTTGGAGCGAGTCTTCCAGAAATTGCTTCTCAACTTCACTTGGTAAGGTCGCTGCTCGACGCCTGCGTCATACATGCAAACTGACGGACTTGTTCTCCAGGTGGGTCAACCGAAAGGATGCCGACGGAAACAACGTATTCGAAGGTGGTTTCTTGGGCATGGACAACGTCGGACCTTTCAACCGTTCAGAGCCTCTACCTACCGGCGGTACTCTTCGACAGGCCGATGGTACCGCCTGGATGGCTTTCTTCGCTTTGAACATGTTGAACATCGCGCTCGAATTGGCTAAACATAACCCGACGTACGAGGACATTGCTTCCAAGTTCTTCGAGCACTTCCTGTTCATTGCCGATGCTATGACGTTCCCCAGCGGTGGATGCGGTGACGAGCAGTTGTCGCTCTGGAACGAGCAGGATGGCTTCTACTATGACGCCATCTCATGGGGAGGCGGCCACTCACAACAACTTCCGGTTCGATCCATGGTTGGATTGGTCCCTCTTTACGCAACCTTAACTCTCGAGCCAAACGTCATCAAGCGATTCCCCGGGTTCAAGAAGCGAATGGACTGGTTTATCGAAAACAGACCCGAGATCTCGCAGAGGAATATCGCCAACATTAAGAGCTCGGGTCGAGGAGACCGAAAGCTGCTCGCATTGTGTTCCAAGGAACGGTTGGTACGAATCCTCGAAAAGATGTTGGATGAAAGTGAATTCTTGTCAGACTACGGTGTTCGATCCATGTCGCGGTACCACAAAGATCAGCCATTCAACATCAACGTCAATGGCCAGGATTATGGCGTACAGTACTGGCCCGGCGATTCAAAGTCCGGCATGTTCGGTGGTAACTCCAACTGGCGAGGTCCGATCTGGCTTGCTGTCAACTTCCTCATTATCGAAAGTTTGCAGCGGTTCTATCAGTACTACGGTGAAGAAGTACAGGTTGAATGCCCCGTGGGAAGCGGTGACGTGAGTCCAGACAACTTTCCCATCTTTAAACTCCAACTTATTTTTGCTGTTATTCCTTCCAGTTTGTGTCTTTGGCAGGTGCAGCTGAAGAGATTCAGCACAGGTTGATTCACATCTTTGCCCGTGATGAAGAGGGTCGAAGAGCGTGTAACGGTGGAAACCCCAAGTTGAACCGAGATCCTCATTTCCGGGACTACTTGTTCTTCCACGAGTTCTTTGACGGAGACAATGGTCGAGGTCTTGGTGCCAACCATCAGAACGGCTGGACTGGTTTGATCGCCTGGTCGATTGGACAGTCAGGTGAACGATGCAGGTTGCCAAAGACTCCAAAGACTCCGCGATCCATGGCTCGTCACTACTTTGACGAAGTTATCAAGTACGTACTGACGTGTCTGACAAAAGTACGTCGGATGGGTGCTCATCCCATTTGTTTATCTTCGTAGCACCCCCAGCGAATGGGGAGACGAGACGACTGGTCCTATGTCTGCGTATTCCACCACCATGTCGTGAGTTCCTCTCGTCTGCGCGGCCACGAAAGATGTTTCGCTAATCTCGTGTATTTCTAGGGAATACCCCGAACCGGATGAGTTGTAAATGGGAATGCAGGCTGGGCTTTGATCAAAATTGTTGCTGCCAAAGTATTGGCATGTATTGGAATTGGGCTGTTCTGTCACTTTAGATTATTATTTATATTAGATATACATGCGTGTTTGTGCGTTTGGTCGCTGTAACAATCGCGAAGCCTATGATGTCCGAAGGGTTCAACAGCAAGCCAGGCGTGCGCCGGTGAACACTTCGTCGGCAGATTCGTCCATTGCACGATTGCCATGTCTGATCTTCAAATGGCTTCTCTCGCTGTCTTGTGAGCAAAGGAAGGAAAGGAAGGAGGAGGAGGATCCGTAACAAGGTCCGCAAGGAAGGTGCGCTAAGAAAGTTACAGAAGCGCCAATAACGCGCTTAGGGGTGCCCTTGCTTTTTGGGAAGCGGTCGATCGTTTCGGTAAGATGACAAGTTGTGCAAGATATTGTGTGTCGGCTCGGTTTGAACAGAAGTCATTGTGCAAAAAGAGGACTGCCGACCGAGATCCTTAACGTTGCTCTCTACCCATCGCCTACGACCTCATCAATACCAGAAAACGGAATAAATATGTCCGACTTGACGACTGCCCCTGCTGCTGAGTAAGCACACCCTCACTCAGCAATCCTGGCCACAACTCCTCCTAGGGAGATAATGGTATCAGGGAATTCGGGCAACGAATGCTAATGCACCTGTTCCCCTGTTAATTGTAGCCCCAAATCCTGGGCGGACGAGGATGACGATGGTGCGTATCGCGGAATTGCCTTTTTCCTTCCGCAACCTAACATTTACTCGTGTACAACAGATGCGTTGCCCAAGCCCACCGAGACCGTTGGACCAGACGGAATCATCACCATTGTCGAATGGAAGCTGGACGAAGACGACCGCAAAGTCAAGGTCACACGTCGAGTCCGTCGTCGACTGCAGACCTCGCAAGTCAGCCACACCGTTGCCGAGCGTAAACACTGGACCAAGTTTGGAGCCGAAAAGGGAAAGAGTGCCGGACCCGATCGTGCAACAACGACAGTCAGCGAGAACATCAACTTGAAGCTAGTTGCCGGTGGACAAAAGGCAGAGCCGGCAGAGGATGAGGCGGCAAAGGCAAAGGCAACGGTTGGAACGAAACGAATCATGTGTCGATTCTGTAAGGGTGACCATTACACCTCCAAGTGCCCTCTCAAGGACACATTGGAAGGCGCTGGTATGGGCGATATGATGGGTGGCGATATGGCTCCAGCGGACGAGGGAGCTGGAGGTGGTGGTATGGGTAGTAAATACGTTCCGCCGTGAGTTTTCTGCTCTCTTTCGTGATCACCGTGAAATAGTCGCTAAATTCGTCACTAAATATCCAGTTCAATGCGAGCTGGAGCACGGGGCGCTGGCGAGTCCATGTTCCGACGAGAAGATATGCCCACCGTCCGTGTCACCTCGCTCAGTACCGAAGCCGACGAGGACGATGTTCGAAACCTGTTCAGCCGCTTTGGTCCAATTTCTCGAGTCAACGTTGTCAGGGACAGGGAGACGAACGAGTCAAAGGGTTTCGCTTTCGTTGCGTTCGAGTCGAAGAAGCACGCTGAACTTGCTGCTGAGAAGATGAACGGTCACGGTGAGTTGTGTGAAGGCGTTGCTGGAGTCAACTTTTGGCTGATCGCGCTTGATCGCATCTTTAGGTTACGACAATCTTATTCTTTCAGTACAGGTCCTCGGTAAGCACCCGTCATTCATTGACCTTCGCTATCAACCGTAACTAATCTTTCGTACATAATACAGAACCCCGACCTCCTCGAGATTAAAAAGAATTCTATTATCGTCTTGTCCGGATTGTATGGTTGACTTGGCTGTGCCCGATCTTTGTACATTATGTTGTTAGGCCATGTTGAACCGATCAATCAATGTAAAGGCGTGCTTCTTCAGGGGTTGTTCATCGACATCAATCCGCGCCTACACACTTGGTCGTGGCTTTATTTGGATTGCTTCAGTGCGGGAGATCCCCTTCCAACCTTCATAAACCACAAGGATCTAGCGCAGGCCGACAAACCGGCGTCAGAAACGGACAACGACCGGCGTCGAAGAGCGATTAAATGGCCGACTCACCTAACGAGGAATAGTACTGCTGTTATGCCCACGTTTCCCCAGGTTAGCCCAGTCCATAGGTCTGGGCGGAGGATGAGTGACCAGGGTAGCGGTAGTAGAGACAAAATCATACTGCATATCGATAATGCATGTTTATGCTCAGCTTGGAAACCGCTCTGGTGTAAGACTTGACTTACTGTGTGATCTAACGATCATATCGAGATGATGCGATAGCGAGAGGGAGATGTCAGATCGAAAGCTACCTTGTGAAAGGCGTGTTCAGGCAGCTGTCTGTAATTTACGTACATCGGCGATAGCGAGGGGAGTCAGTAAACCACGAATAACTTTCTCTTGCAAGACCGGAAGGTGCTCCATGTCATTTTTGATTATGGGGAAAAGACTGAGAGATATCATAGCTAACAGGAGGAAACCTGTGAAGAGATATATTGCATGTCTAATGAACCATCCTCTTGTTAAAGCTATTGACCTAAGGAACGGCGTACAGTTTCCAAGACAGCCGACAAGCAGTCGTCCTCTAATCGTTCCGCCAACTACGCTGGAGACTGTCTCTATTCCAGAAGGAAGGAGTGCGCTCCCATACGTGGTAGGCAAGAAGATAGCATAAGCTGCACCGGCGAGTGTCAAAATCTGATATACACACACGTGATAAGTTAATTACATATAGCAGGGGGGAGGGCGAGCTATATCGCTAGGCATACCGGTTCGACCAGAAAGAAAAAGTAGAAATAGGAAGCGGGTAAAACTGGAAGTTTTCGTGTCTCGACCATTGTTGCGTCGGTGTGCCTGTGGGGAAGATGTGATGACGGGAGCTGAGGGCAGTTGGAATCAAGCTGCAGAAGGGTCCAGACGTAGGTTGTCAATGATTCGGCTGAAGTCGTCTATCGCGAGACGGACAGAGGGAGCTATAGAGGAGTATAGTGACAGGTTGTCAAGTTGAACACAGTCGCGTGGATGATCGGACCTACTAGCAAGCAATCGGGAAGTCGCCATGAACCGAGTAGCAGCTCGAATAGCTATCTTCAATGTTCTCCTCGCTGCACTGTCTGCATTCAACTACATTTCATTACCAGGACGACTGGATTATCTAGGGACACTTCGAACCGCCGTACAATACGTTGCATCATATCCTGGAGAAGAGACAGCGACACTTCTATACAATATGGTTTTAGCTGATTTAGGGAAACGTCTGAATAACGCCCTTGGACAGCTGTCCAAGGCGTCCGTAGTCGATGATCAGGTGAGCCTACTTGTTGCCTCCGAGTCGCCTACCACTATTTCTCATCGTTTCGTTCTCACAATAGGCAATTGAAGCTCTGGTCAAAGACCTTGTCTCAGCGCTTTTGGAGGCGGATGTCAACGTCAAGTTGGTTTCCTCGCTGAGAACGAAGATTCGAGCAAGAGTACGTTTACCTCGTCAGATGGTAGCTCTGCGACCATGCTAATACAGCATAAACCAGGTGAAGAAGAGCTTGGAGGATGCGGAAACTTCTGGTCAGGGTCTCAGGGAGTCGAATAAGAAGCAGATTGTTCAAAAAGTGAGTCATTGGGTCGTGGTTGTCTCCCGTCATTTCAGACACGCTAAAGTACTGCTCGATATACAGGCCGTCTTTGATGAACTCGTAGCAATGGTAGACCCAGGAACAGAGCCGTACAAGCCAGTCAAGGGAAAATCGAACGTTTTGATGGCCGTTGGTATTCAGGGTGCAGGTAAAACGACAACATGTACAAAGGTACGTCTCTAAATACAGTTGCCCGGGACTGTGCTAACGGCACACTCCTCCACAGCTCGCTGTTCATTATCAGAGGAAAGGTTTCCGAACGTGTCTTGTCTGTGCAGATACCTTTCGAGCCGGTGCTTTTGATCAGTTGAAGCAGTACGTCGTTTCTCTTCTTAGAGGCTTGGACAGTCAACACCAAGCTGAGCACCAATCTGTTTCGTGCACCTCAGGAATGCTACTAAAGCAAAGATCCCTTTCTACGGCTCATATACCGAAACCGACCCAGTAGCCATCGCGTCCATGGGTGTAGAAAAGTTTAGAAAAGGTGCGCATCCCGCTTTACTTTGCTTTCTCCTTGTGACTAATAGCCATCCGGTATTCACACATTATAGAACGATTCGACGTCATCATTGTCGATACTTCAGGAAGACATAAACAGGAGAGTGAACTGTTCGAGGAAATGGTCAACATCGGCAATGCAGTGAAACCCGTAAGTCGCTTATACTCAACAGCCTTGCCACTCATCTCAGCCGCTAATCCGGCTACTTTGACTAGGACATGACTATAATGGTCTTGGATGCATCAATAGGTCAAGCGGCTGAAGGTCAAAGCCGTGCCTTTAAAGAAAGTTCGAATTTCGGTGCGATTATCGTTACCAAGCTCGATGGCCATGCCAAGGGCGGTGGTGCGATTTCTGCGTGAGTCTAAATTGCGTGGACGTTGAGTCTAAACCGTATTAATACCCTTGGGACAGTGTGGCAGCCACGAAAACGCCGATAATTTTCTTGGGTACGGGTGAACACTTGAATGATCTGGAACGATTTGCGCCCCAGCCATTTATTTCAAAGTTGCTGGGAATGGGTGATATGCAAGGTCTTTTCGAACATATGTGAGTTCTCTGTGCACCTTTGATAGTCCCGGTTGACCAAACCACGTTATCTGATAGGCAAGATGTGGCAATGGCAAACCCGGACAAGCAAAAGGCTATGGCGAAGAAGCTCGAGGAAGGAAAATTCGCATTGCGCGATTGGAGGGAACAGCTATCTACCCTGATGAACATGTGAGTGCCTTGCCATCCCGACCGGGCAATGATCTAACGACAAATTCACACGATGACGACGTACGCAGGGGTTCTCTATCCAAAATCATGTCTTCGATTCCAGGCCTCTCCGGTGCCATGGAGGGCGTCTCCGACGAAGACGCCGGGTCCAAGCTGAAGCGCATGATCTTCATCATGGATTCTATGGATAATGCAGAGCTCGACTCGGATGGCCTGATCTTTGTGAGTGTTTTTGGAGCGTTCTGCAAGAGTGAAAACTCAACCGCATTTCCGAATTTGGAACATGCTTAGATGAAAATGGACTCCGAGGGCTTACCGACTGGCTTGAACAAACGTGCTTTCCGAGTGGCAAGAGGCAGTGGAACCAGTGTGAAAGAAGTAGAGGAAATGTTGACCCAGGCAAGAGCGATGAGTGGATTTGCAAAGATGGCCGGCGGAATGGCGAATGCCAGTAAAGAGAAAGACTGGTACGTGTGTATCATCATGTCTCTCCGTAACCCAATTGACAGGTTCTCGCCTTTGTCTCCGTTAACAGGACAAAGGCCGCTCAACACATGCAGAATTCTGGGCAGAGACCATCGATGGACCAAGTTAGGGCTATCCAGGTTGGCTCAAATCTCGTTTTCTCATTGCAACTATTACTGGAGACTTACAGACTTCCGTTGAATCTTAACAGAACTCAATGCCTCCGGACCTTCTTCGCAAAATGCGGGCTGCTGGTCCGGCAGGCGCGCAGAAGATCATGCAGGACTACATGGCATCAGGAGGCGAAGGCCTCGATATGGGCAAAATGATGGAGATGATGGGAGGCATGGGGGGAATGGGGGGAATGGGCGGCGGAATGCCAGGTCAGTTCTCGTACATTGCATCAATACCACTTGGTCCCATATATTGACGCCTTTCGTTCTTCCACAGACCTCGCAAGCATGATGAAAGGCATGGGTGGTGGCGGCATGCCAGGTAAGTACTTGTAGAAGACTCAAGGTCGTGATTATTTGGGTTAATTTCGCCCTGATATTTTGTTACAGATCTTGGAAGCATGATGAAGGGCATGGGTGGCGGCGGTATGCCAGGTGAGCGACCTTCCAATGAGTGTGTTGGTCCGTGCTTCACATTAACGCTCTCCTGTTCTTCAACAGATCTTGGAAACATGATGAAGATGTTTGGTGGAGGAGGTGCTGGCCGTTAAGAGGAGCCAGACGTCAGACATTAGACTTCAACGCACATCGAAGAGTTGCTGTCTCAATGCGGCAGTATGCCGCCAGCATACTGGGGAGTCGTTTCAAGCGACGAGTGTAGTTATCCGGTAAATAGGAGGAGAGGAGGCCGGAATGGCGTGAGTCTCAAGGGAGCAGTCGAGGCTCCGAGTCAGAGGCATGTAGTATGTAATGTATACCTGATATAAATGCAGGTCACGCAAAACACTCAAACGACTCCGGTTAACAACGAAGCCTCAGATGCTATCCGTCTTTTCCAAGTGGCCTTGGCTTGGTTTATACTAACAGAACTTGGAATGATCATTCACTCCATGACCGTTGCCTACGACCTATTACAGAAGGGGTCGCAAATGCATCCACGTCACAATATCGAAAGTCGTCGCTGTTTACAGCCAGATGACCACTCACATCCAGTGATGTGGAAGGCTGACGGTACTCCAGTTATCAGCGCGCTGGACTTTCCGTTCCCTCAACTTTTGGGTTCTTCTGTGGATACACCTGGCAACTAACTTTAGCTCGATCAGCGAATTTAAAATACATAAGCGAAAAGAGGAACAGGAATCTCCAGGTCGCCAAGTTCCACCTCGATATGCAGCTTAAACCTGTCACCTGCCACCTGCCACCTGCCACCTGCACCACCTGCCGCTCCGCACCCTACACCCTACCCCCAAGGTCAACCCAAAATCTTCAAATGCTGGCCTATTTGGAGCTCCAAACAGCTCTCCAAACCCCGTCTTTTCTCGTTTCTTCCCCGTCTCTTGCCTCTTGCCGAACTACCGAAGCGCTTGAGAACCCCCTCCTCTTGACGGCTCTCTTGACTCGTCTTCCAGCTCGTCTTCCTCTAGCTCTTCCTCTGATGCCGGAAGCAGCTCCGGAAGCTCGAGGCTAAGCTAGCCCGGAACACCTAATCCCGGTTCTTGGTTTTCTTCCGAGGAACAAGGAACGCATTGTTCATGAGAGGCGCGGGGAAGCTCGCGTAACACAGCTGTAAACACAATTATAGCGAAAGCTCATACTACATGCTAACAACAAAGGCAGCTCGCTTTTCGGATTGAGAAACGCTTGGACACTCCTCTTGAGCTTGGATATTCCATCAGCTACATCTACTTTGATTATTCTTATGATGCTGATAGTAGCTGCTGAACAGGTCTTGCTGAACCGCTGAGATGAGGGCTGACTTGAAAGTTAGAATAAATCCCGTAACGCTGGCAAATCGGCGATACCAGCCGATACCGCATGCAGCTCCGCATGCTAATGGCTAGGCGCTAGTCAGATATGGCTAGGCTTGATTTGAGCATCTGCTATTGAAGCGGGGTAGCTAGCGGCAGCTTTGGCGGCGTCTGAGCAGCTGTCTGAGCCCACAACCTGAGCGGATGAGCGGGTGATACGGAAGAAAAGACATCGTTGACTGCGCAGTGTTATTGATCGCCTGATATTAGCCGGAAAGCATTTGGAGGTTTCTGCAAAACATGATGTATGGAGCAAGCGTATTGTTGATTAGGTGGCCGCGAACTGGTGATCATATCGATCTGCAGCAACGTCGTTGATCCATTGTATGTCGAGGGCAGATGTATCACAGTGGAACGAGTGGATGCTGCGTGACCAGACGTGAACCCTCCTGCACATTGCTCGACTCCGCGGCTGCCCATCATCAACCAGCTTCAATCAGCCAGCAAACCTCCCGCTTGTTCGTTTGTTCCTCAACCCCGTTCCTCCTCCTCCCGAAGAATAGCGAAGATTATCAGGAGTAGCGAGACAGCACCATCCACGACTTCTTGGATCGGGCGACGACGGCAATACAAAACCGATACTCAGACGATCAGCTGAGCAACAGACCATGCCTGTAAAGGAGACTTTGTGAGGACACGAATCGAAAATACAGCCTTCAAGCAACGACATCGATATAAGATCCTATGAAAGGCAGGTGACCGTTAGGACCAGTACAGTAAGCAATCCAAGATCTATCTACCTACCGAAAGCCAGCGCGATATGCCTTGATGTTACTTGCAAGACGCCTGATTACCGCTCTTGTCCTCTAGCACACTTGCACCGACAAAATGAGTAAACCCAGTCTAACCATCATCACGACTCCGGCCAGTGCTCCGGCTACTCAGCCACCGTCACCCGCACACGAGGAAGAAGCACCGCCGACTATGCATAGCGAGAAGGATAGCAACTCGAGTAAGCATTCGTGTAAAACTAACCGGAAGGCATCATCGGTTTCAGTGAGAATTACAGTTTGATGGTCGAATGCTTTTCGAACAGTTGATAGAAATCCTTCTTTGGAAGGCACTTCAGAAGACGACGGGTCACCTGGGTCTCCTTCCGTCGACGAACATGTGGGGACCCCGGCATTCACTCAACAAACAATATCTGCTCATGGTTCAACGGAGCCAGGAGCTGAGCAAAAGGAAGCCGATCAAGTGGAAGCATGGCCCTCGACTATACCCTCGTCGGAATCGATGCCGTATGGGATAAAGCTACCACCGATACCGGACGAAACGACTTTGCGAAATCTCACTGAAACGAGAGCGAGAGCGAGGTCAAGGTCCGGTTCCAGGTCCCCCGCTGCGGACGGCGCTGGACGTCTACTCGGCACAAAAGGCGATGCGACTAGAAGTCTGCCCTCGCTAAGGGCGACGGCTAATCGCCAGCAGAGCTCGGATCAAGGTACGTCTAAGCTTCCCCTTCGTGCGAGGTATCTATCGCCCGCGCCGCTAATCTCGTGTTGGTTGTATAGTCATAGTGGAAAGAGGCAGGTCGCCACTCGCTCAAACGAGCGCAAACGGGGCTCTGGTATCTTCCCCGAACACACCTGCCAAGTCACCACAGAAGGGATTCAAGGCATTCATTAGACGTGCTTTCGGGATTGGAAAAGGCTCGAACGAGAAGGAACAGAAGAATACGAAATCGTCTTCTCCTTCTCCTTCCCCTTCTACAGGTTCGAACTCAAGACAGCGAGCGCAAGGTCCCGCGAACGCCCAGCCGCCTGTTACGACGAGGCAGGCCCCTGGTCGTGCATCTCCCGTCATTCAAGCAAGATCGCCGGCGCCACTGGGGGCTCCAGTTTTCACCCCGCTGTTGCCCTCGACCAGCGCTCCATCGCCTGTCCCACAGATTGAGCAGCAACAGAACACTTTAGGCGTGGTCTGCAATCCGGCAGACATTCCTCTTCCGCCTTCGCCGTTCATTGGACAAGACAGTCCGAAGATGCCATCGAACGGGCGCATTGTCAGCAATTCGAGTATCGGTCCCGCCACCTTGTCGGCACATCAACCGACTACCGCGTTTTCTGAGAGTCCAGGAAATATTACAGGCCCAACGAAATCTTTATCCGCACAAGAATTAGCACACATTCCCTCCGAAACCGCTAGAGGCCTTGCACCACTTCGTAAGAGTCCCTCCGTGAACGGCAATCTGGCTACCGATGTGACCCAAGAGCAAGGGCGCGCTTTGAAGGAAACGAGCCCGGTGACAACCCGGACTTCGCCTGGTCGTGCCAGTGTCGTCTACGATTACAACAAGGTCATGTCTGCAATTGAACCAACACACGCGCCCCCGTTCTCGACTTCTCCTATTACAACTTCGCATATCAACGGAGGGCCAGGCGCTGTTGCGGGTACCACCGCAGAATTACAAGGTGGAGTGACGATGAGTCGTAGCGTGACAGCTGAAGGTATCGGCGAGGCCAAAGACATCATGGACGAAAAGCGGTCAATACTGCAAGAAGCCAGTGACAACCTTGCAGCTTATGCATCGAAGCATGGAGTGCGGCGAAGCGTAGACAGCCAAGAGGAAGCGGAAGCTATGGACTCAGTACCGTCTGATTTAGGATTCCGACCACGAACAGGGCAACAGGCGAGAAAAGTTTCCCCTACGCCCAGTGCTCCGAAGTACGGACGAAGCGTGTCCGCTCCAGGAAATGATAGGCTTGCGCCTCCTCCGTCTGGAGGTGTTGGGACCACCAAAGAGGGATTTGGGAGAAAGCTCAGTGTCAAGGGTAACGCCCCTTCGGGCACGGGTTTGACTCGCAGTGGAAGCAAGCTTCGGACGTCGGTGTACGGGTTATCTGATGTGAGCATCTAGTTTCGACAATATTCCATCGGTCGTTTGTCGTTTGCTTCGTATCCCTTATACTAATTGTGTGACTGGCTTTCATATAGGTTCTTCATCGGAAGGATACCGCACCGAAACAGAAACGAATTTCGCTCTCTCCAACGATGCATACGATGGGCAGTATCATGAAGGAAGCAAACGAAATCATGGATCGGGACGAGCGAGATCGTGCAGAGAGTTTTTTCATGTCATAGGCGAGCCGCGACCAGGAGGGCTTCATGTGTCGACTCTCTAGACATCGCTTCTCTTCGACTATGGGCGCATTACGGATCACACCAGCATTATCAGCATTGTCAGCACAGCTACCATCACAGGAATTCATCGCATACCATTACATCACGGACCACCTTTACCAAGGGACATCTACAATTTTCACGGTCGTCCTCAGCATATTTTCAATCGTAGCAACTCCGCACCTTAGGCAGTCATCCGTAACGTACTTGTATCATCGTTACCACCCTTGCGTGCAGTCAAGCGCACCAGCATAGGCTTAAACAACCACTAGCATTTCAGATCATCCATTGTATATCGCGTCACCAGGTTAAGATTACTCGAATCAGCATATAATCATCATCATCATGCCTTTCGCACAAAGTGGCTTTCTCGGCCGGAGGACGATGTACTCTAAGGGGGGTCTGGGAGCTGGTCTGGGTTTGGAGCGCGGTTGGCCTCCAGTCTCGCATCCAGTGGAATCCTGCATTTACAGATTCTGCTTTTACGTATGGTTTTCGACGAACCCGTATCAGAATTCCCTGGACCCCACGCAGTCTCTCTTGACTAGGGAATTTTAACCGGTCAAATACTTGTTGTATATCTGTGCGTTATCACAAGCAGTGTACTTTGTTGTCACGGCGCCCTGCTGCTGAAGTAACGGCTCATGGGACGAGGCGTCCAGTATGCCTGCTGTGTTATGATATACCTTTGCTTCTTGTTCTTCTTCGACGTTGTCAGCTTTAACACTCAGGCGATCCTTTAGTATAATCCAGGCAATTGCTGACTTGCTGAATGCTAAGTCTATTATTTTGGCTGTGATGACTCCAGGTTGCTTTGCCAGCTGCCTTGACTAAGGGGCTCGACACACGCACAGTACAGTGAGCTAACAAATATGCAAGCAGATACATGCGGAAGCAAAGCGCGTAGAGACAGGAGCGGTCACTGTGATTTATTGTTTTTGGAACAAGGACAGTCACCCATGTTTGGCTATCGGTGATGATCCACTGTCAACTTACTCCAGATTTCATACTCCGCCAGTGATAAAGGTCGCAACCGCAGTATGTCTCCTTCCACCGTCTAAATCCGTTGCAGTTTGCGCAGGCCAATCGGTACGTGGAGTTGATTCCTGCATGTCAGGATATACGGCAGGGGGGATAGCCTTCTCAAATGCTCATGCCTTTTGTCCTCCAAGAAGTTATCATTCAGCATCAATCATTTCAATATCCGTATCCGCTCTAGAGATATGCCAGAATACGACAGACCTGAATCCGAATCACGCATCAAAAGTCAGAGATTGGACGAAGCTGCTGACATCGGCAATATGTATCGGATGGAGACTCCGATGGAGGAAGGCAGGATGAGTGAGTAGTTCTTGTTGATCCCCGACTGAGACCGGTAATAGTAGCTGACACTGCTGACTTCACCTTCGAAAGCGAATCTCGTTATCGAGAAACCGATCATCAACACAGCAGCGATTTCATCTCCGCCGATTTCACCGACAAGCGATCAAAAGCGCAACGAGCAACACCAGGATTTTGAGAGCGTCTTGCTATCTCCTACGGTAGGTTACGGAAGGACGTCAGCGAAGTCATCCCAACAAGGTCAATCACTGCATCAGAACGAGAACAGAGACTCGGCTTCATATTCTGAACCATCGATGGAAGCTTTAGCTTCCTCTGGAAGCCCTCCCAGTACGGTACCAATCGGCATTCCGCAGCAAGGGCCTCGTCTACATGGTTCGTCGAGTGAAAGCGCTTCTTCAAGTGCGGTTGTGACTCCTCAGCAACATCACTCGGAACGTTTTGGCAGCATAGGCGAGATCAACAGAAGTTCCGTCGACAGTACCGTAGATGTCGAAGCAACCGACTTCAAGATAGCAAGAAGTTTCATTGCAAAGCAGCCACTATCACAAACCAGACCAACATCTGTTGTACTTGTGGACGAAGTCTGCCCTTTGGATATCGGTGTCTCTACCCCAGTTTCCACATACCTTCCACCGGCCGCGCCGAAAGAACAGACACAAAGTGGAAATCCAGAAACAGACAACACATCGATCTCACCAACCCAGAAGAGCAGGTTGAGCTTATTACCTTCTGCTTTTGGCTTTGCTGCAAGTTTGTTACCGCTTAGTAAGACAGAATCGGCATCTTCCGTCGATTCTGCCTCGAGTACAGACAGGTCGTCATCCAGCGCTGGAACGCTGGAGACATCTCCTACCTCTCCTACGACAAGTGTCAGGCATAGGAGACAATCATCCGACTCCTCCGAGACGTCTTCGATAGTCTCCACTTCGTCATCTAAAGGAATTGTGGATAGTATTCCAGCTTTAGGAACACTCGGTCCCTCTTCGTGGCGATCTTTGACCACGTTTTTGACATCGCGAGGTTCCGTTGCTCCGATCCAGGAATCTCCTACAACTCCTAAACCTGGTAAGAACCAACGTCCTGCAGCGCGAAACACATTGCATATCGGAGAGGAAACACCCTCGACATCTTTCCTGCTTCATCATGTCACTTCGGCATCTGCAACAGCCGATCGCCGCCGGTCATTGGAGTTAGGTGGACCTCAAATGTTACGAGAAGGGTTTGAGAGGGTTAAAGCGGAGATGGTCAGCGCTGCGAAGGAGCTCAGGGAGAAAGAAAGCCTGAAACGGGATAGCGCTAGGTCAGACGCCACATTGGCGACCACCAAGGAGGAGGACATGAATGAAGCCGAGCGTAGTACCTCTGCGGATCTGGCAAGTAAGGGAGGCGGGAAACCGGACAAGCACGCCTTGAGTGCAGACGGCATCGATTGGCGTAAGTAGCCTAGTGCTTTCCTTCATCTCCCTGACACTGAACAGGTCCTGACACATCGCTACTTCTACCCTGTGATTAGCCTTCTGGGGTGCGGTAATGAGCGACTATGAGCTAGTCGCACGAACCAGACCGAAAGAACTGTCAAAAGCCATTCAGGAAGGTGTTCCTGCGGTGGTACGCGGGACCATTGTGAGTGTCCTTAGTCGAGTCACTGCGTAGAAGTAGACTGACTTCTCAACTTGCAAAAGTGGCAACTCATGTCAGCATCCAAGTCGATAACGCTAGAAGCAACATATTCTGCGCTTCTTAAACTACCCTCGCCGCATGAGAAAGCCATCCAAAAGGACCTGTCTCGAACATTTCCCAATCATGCTTATTTCAAGAAGGGAAACGGTGTCGGGCAGGAGAACCTGTTTAACGTGGTCAAGGCCTACAGCTTGTGAGTTAAAAGGCAACTCAAACTTCTCACCAATTTTTTTTTAATACGGGTGTTCTTGGCAGATACGATCAAGACGTAGGCTATACACAGGGCTTGGCCTTTATCGTCGCCGCCCTGTTACTGAACATGCCGGATGAAGAAGCCTTTTGTGTTCTTGTCCGTCTTATGCAGTCTTATGGGCTTCGATCTCACTTTATTGCGGATATGCCGGGTCTCCAACTACGGATGTACCAGTTTGATAGGCTGTTGGAAGAACTACTTCCAGTTCTCCATTTGCATTTTGTCCGAGCGGGAGTCAAGAGCTCGATGTATGCCAGTCAATGGTTCATGACCATGTTCTCGTATAGGTAAGCTGTTACAATGCCAATAAGGCGCAGAATTGCTTGTTAAATCTATCTAATTAATAGGTTTCCACTGTCGCTTGTCTACCGAATATTCGATATTGTGTTCGCTGAAGGGGTGGAAGCCATCTTTCGATTTTCCATGGCGCTGATGCGCAAGAATGAAGCAGAATTGCTCCGACTGGACTTCGAGGGCATTTTACGGTTCTTGACTGTTGACATATTCGAATGCTACAAGGTAAAGCTGGGACTTCGCAACGCGCTTTGCCTCAGAGGCTGAAAAACTAATCTTCATTCGTCTGCAGAATACGGCAAGCGAAGCCGATTGCGATGCGGATTCGGCCACGGAATCGCGTCCGGGGACCGAATGGTTGACCAATGACTTTGTACGGGATGCTTACGCAGTGCAATTGTGAGTATGGGCTCCGGTGGAAATCATATCGTTCCTTGTGTGAGCTCAACACTTCCTCTCATAAAGCACTCCGTTCATGCTTGACTCGTTCGCTGGCGAATGGGAAGAGCACCTCCGAGCACAAAATGCCCATGCTTTAGAGCTCGACACGTTGCGTAACGCCAACCGGAGCCTTCGGGATCAAGTGTGCGTCCTTGTGTCAGTTTAGCTTTTGCGGAAATCTAGTTTGAACTCATCAGTTTCAACAAGCAGTAAACAAATGGAAAATGCTTTCTCAACCATGTAAGCAGATACTCTGCGACTGCTGCGTCGATTTCTCCGTTCTGAACATCCTCCGCTTGTTTCCCAGGAACAATGAACACGTTGAGATTGTTAAGCAACTTGTGCAGTCCCGTATTGAAAAGGAGGAATTGGAGGCCGAATTGATTCGGTACAAAGTCATGTGAGTCTTTTGTAACCTTGTTTTATCGAGTGGCTTCTGAACTCGAAGTTAACGAATTTTGTACAGGTGCGCAGACCTTGCTCACGAACAACAAAATTCGATGTCGAGACAAAATCGAATGGCAAGTATAGCATCATTCCAGTCGAATCGTTGAAATCAGAGCAACAAATGAAACTTCCATTACAACGTGTTGCGAAAATATTGTAGCGCATTATGAAATTTCAGGGCAAGGAGACATATTATATATCTTCTATCAACGGAGTCTCGACAAAGCCAATAGGCTTGCTGTTTGAATATCTTCTACTTCGAGCACTTGCAGCTCCATTCCCGATCAAGACTCTGGGGCGTAGAGCGCGTATCTTTAAGCGATTTTACTGGCCGCGTCTTGGATACATTGACCCCTAAAAACAAATGTTTATTAATTCCCGGCGAAACCAAATCAAGTCCGTTATCACTTACCTGTCGAGGTGATCCATCACGCCGATCGGCATGTCTAGCTGGTCCAGATGGAGGCGCGGAACGCCAGTTGTTGCTGTTGGTTGGTGGAGCGTACCCACCGCCGGGAGTATACCCAGACTGAACATTGTAACCGTTTGGTGCAATGTATCCCACCGAGCTGTTGTAACCACCATAAGCCGCAGCAGCATTGGCCTGACTATACTGAGGCTGAGTCGGAGCGTTCACCGGACGGGGGGCAAGTTGTTGAGACAATCGCTGGAGAGCTGCAGGGTCAAAGATAGCCATCGAATTGGCCATTGTAGGGTTGTTCGGCAAACTTGCGGGGTAGGGTTGCGGTGCTTGTCCCCATCCATAGCTGTAGGCGTCAGCAGCAGCTGCAGAGGTGGACGGAACAGATAGACCAGCAGATCCTGGGCCGGGCTGGTTGTACGCGGCCTGAGTGTATGTACTGTTCTGATTCTCTTGCTGCTGCATATACTGGTAGCTTGGTATATAAGCTTGCTCTTCCTCTTCGTATAATGGTATCCTAGGTACATCCGCCGGTACGGTTGCCTCAAGGACAGCTGTCTCGTCAGGCGGAGGCATAAAGTCGCTTTCGTCGGTGATGATAATCTTTGGGATCGTGCTCTCCCTCTGAAGTTGGTCGTTTGTCTCGGCGGGGGAGACGGCTTGCACGTCACTTGTTCCCTTGTATGCCATAGCTGGAGGTTCAGAAAGGTTAGAAACAAAAATCAACTTGGGGAAGCGGGGAATCTCTCTACTTACGCTGTGGTGGGTACCAAGCCATGAGCTTCCTCAGCGCAGCACCTTCGTCCATTTCCATCTGTCTGGCACTGCCATCGTGATGCTGCGGATTGACATAGAGATTAGCTACTGTTCAACGAATTCCGGGTACATGATATACTCACCTCGGTGGGGCTTCTGGCCTCTATGAACCGTACTTGCTCGAGTTTCGAGTCCGGCTTCCACTTGACTGACATATGGGGACGAGGTTTACCATCTTTGCCAATACGAGGTGGTCTCGAAGAATCCGGTGACTTCCTGCTAGGTTCCGGCTCATCTGCTGCGGGTTGTGCAGGTGCAAGCCGCGCAAATGCCTGGGCAAGAGCGTCGTTCCCTGCTGGTGTCTTCTTTGTCGGAGGAGGTCGCGCAGGACGGCTTGCAGGCGCAGGTGCCAGGAACATGGACATGGCATTGTCTTCGCCGGTCTTCTTGCCGCTGCTGGTACTAGATCTCGCCGAGGTGACTGTTTTGGAGGACGTGGATTGATCCGATGTCCCTTTGCTTCCTTCGGGACGAACTCGCTTGTCTATGATTGAAATGGAAAACAATTCAGAATCTTATCAGTGAACTTCGTGAGAGGCATAAACTTACTGTTCGTGACGTTCTCATCTACGGCAGCTTTACGTTTGGCGCCGGGGACGCCCGGAGTCGAACGGGTTTGGCCTCCGCTGACCCACTCGTCGTTAATCGTCCTGACGTCTACAAGACATGTCGCTTTAGCACAAAGTAAAGTCACGATTGGGAGACGCGAGAACTTACCATCATCTATACGTGCCCATTCATTGACTCGCAACTTTACCCGAGTCTGCTTCAAAACCTCTTCGGCAGGGTTGAGCTTCCGCAACAACTACGCCATATAACCATCGATTAGTATTCGTACGGAAATATCCCTATCCGGAAAAGAAGAGATACCAACCTTGATCGTAAAATACGCTACACATGTGGCTCGCCATTCTGTGAGCTTAGTCTTTGGTGTCTTGTTACGATAGTCTTTATCATTGATGATTGACTTTCCCCCCCTGGCATACGCGTCATTGAGGAAGAACTCTAACAATTTCATATTGGACACGTCCGCAGCAAAAGCTTTGAGATATCGGGCAGAACCGTGCTCTGCTATTTGATTCACCACCCACGCCACCTGCAAAAGGGAAAGCTCGACCCTAGGCCTATCTGCCATCTTGGCATCGGAGGGTATAAGAAGCCTTCGAAGCTGGACGAACGAGCTCTCAAGTTGTTTGCTGTCCAACCCCGTTATGACAGGGGGAAGCAGTTTCCGGATGTCGCTGAATGGTATAATTTCTTTAGAGGTAAGTGTCGTCTCTCGGAGCTCCTTGAGCTCAGGTGCCACAAAGCGACGGAGCTCCCATGGCTTCTGCTGCGCGGGCTCTTTGGGTGTCCGAGAGCTCTGTTCGGCGGCAAGACGCTCTCCTTTCGCCGATCCGATTTCTTTCGTGGATCGCTTTCCTACTTTGGATGGTCGTTCAGAGGTACCGGCACCGGCTGGGGTTTTGCTGTTAGCAGTCGACGATGATTGAGCGGTCTGACGTGGGCGAGACGAAGCGATGCCGTCCAATTCTTCAACGTATTCCAAATCATTTCCCATGTCCATAAGTACGTCTTCGGATGAAGCTGACGAATTTGATGAAGGAGAGTCAGGAGGTGTTACTTCTGTTTCTAGCAACGATCGAGTCCACTCCATGTCCGGTGCGCGAAGACCTATTGGCGTGTAGTTCTTCCTCTGCTCGACATTCACTTCCTCTGCATATGTTGGTTTGAAGGGTTGCCTTATCGGGACAATGAACGACTCGTCATCTGATGGCGGAGGCGAAGGGAAGAGGCGGTCTTGAGTTTCCTTGAGACGTCGCTCTCGGTCTTGGATCTGTTCAGGACCAGGTGCTGGAGTAGGAGAAGGAGCAGGACTTTGTCGAACAACGGAACTGCTAATGCTAGTCACTGAAGCTGCCCGAGCAGAAAATGGCGTCGCGACAGGACTAGCTGATTGTTGTGAAGCTCCTTGACCATTGGTAATGGGGACTTGCAAGCTGAGGCGCGATTCGGGTTGCTGCTTTACGCTGACCGGCTTGAGATGCGCTGATGGTGGCAGAGAGTCTGGCGACGAGTCACGAGAACTGTCCTCCGACTTGATGGCAGCCAGCACACTACAGAGGAAGAGCGATGTGAATGGGTCAGAGGTGTAGTAAGTAGCAACAGGGTATACATGCGTAAACTTACGGTTTGACATCTCGCTCTAACTTTACGGGCGCAGGCATTTGTTGATGGGTAGGAGTGCTTTGACGACTATCTGTAAAGTGCATGGGTGGCATATTGTAGGCTGGAAGTCGTTGCTGTTGTTGCTGTTGCTGGCGCAATTGTTGCTGTTGCTGTTGTTGCAGTTGCAGTTGAACTTGTTGCTGTCGAAGTTGTTGCTGTTGTTGATACTGCTGCTGCTGTTGATATTGTTGTGGTTGTTGTGATTGTGGTTGCTGTGATTGCTGCTGATGTCGTTGTTGAATTGCTGTTGGTTGTTGGTTCGACGGGTTAGCAGGCTTGACGTCGGCTGCGAGGTACAGGGTGAAGCGGCAAATTGAGGGGTAGAAATAAAAGCACCGACGACGAGATACATCAATAAGTGTTACAAAGTAGCGGGAGCAAACTGCCAAGCGACGGATGGGAGGAACAGTATAACAGGAGTTTATACGAAGAATTGCTCAGGGGTAAAGGTGTGCATGCAACAAGACATGTCGACATTGAATGTCAATGATTCAACGTGAAACGTAACTCGATGTGTGGAAAGTGCGACTGAGTCGCTAGCGCACAAGCCAAAAATGAAAGATTACGTAAGAAAAAAGGTGACTCACCAGGCTCGATCGCATTTTCTGCTTGAGGAGGTTGCTGGGATACTGAGCGAGATCGCTTTTCAGAGACGTTCTTGACCTCTTCATGTCGCGCCATGATCCAGGAGGTGATGTCGGTGCCGACGTTCCAAGGGCTGATGGCGTGGTAGCGTCGGAGCAGATTTCGAAGTTTGCCCTGGTCGCGGTCGTTGCTATCAAAGTGAAAGGAAGGGAGTGAGCGGAAGGTTATTTTGAGCGATAGGACTGCCCCCACAGATGCACAGATGGTTACTAGTAAAACCAGCGACAGTTTTTTTGCAAGATACGATTCCCTTCGAAAGGTTTACATCAAGTCATATCTGCAGTATTACAAGTGGGAGGGGCAGTCCTAAACGAAGAAGAAAATGGGCCTACGCTTTGATTGAATCCAAGGCAGCTAACGCTGCTTCAAACTGTTCTAAGGTCGCAGGTGGCATAATGGGTGGAAATAAGATGGCGAATATGACGTAATAACAAAAAATCCCGCTGTCGGAGCCGCAGGCGTTTTGCTATTTGTAATGCTCTTGCTGGTCAGACGGCCACCGTTCTTCCTCCTCCAAAAAGGGCAAACAAACTCGGCCGGGGAGCACCCTTCGCACGCGCAACTGAGCCCCCGTTCCCACTTTGTTGATCAACACCCAAAAAGGAGTTGATACAACCTCCCTCACCCGCTTTTCACGAGGATTGACAAACGACTCGTCAAAATACACGAAAACGCCCTCTAGGTACAGAGAAACGCCGCAAACTAGATGCAACGTCAAATTCTGTAAATCAATGCGTAAGAGATGACCTGATCAGTCAATGATGCCGTTTCGCGCGAAGTGATGATGATTGGAAAGAATAGGGAATGCAAATGGTGATGAAATGCAGAATGATGTAGACTTACCGAACAGAACAGAATCGATGTGTTGATGAATCGATTCGCTGGACGTTGAAGAAACGAGGAAACGGACACAGCGAGGAAAAAAGGCCAAAACCCGATGAAAGGGAAAGGGAAAGGGGGGGCACGCGCGCGGACAAAGGCAGAAAGGCAGGCTCTTTATATACATCACGGGGACAGGACAGAAACTGACATGATAAGCAGCTGATAAGCATTTCTTGTCCCGTTTGTTCTTTGAATTTATGACGTGTTTGGCATTATGTCCTTACCCTCTAAAGATAAACATACCCCTATACCTCCTGTTTGGTCCTCCTTGACTATTTCCGGTCTGAACCTCGAATATGCCTTGGAGTCCGGCCCTGCGAAGCGTTCCACTTGATGCTACGCTGCAACGGCCCCTCCTATCATCCATAGAACCTCAGGCCTTCGGCGACTCCCTTGTCCTTTGGACTTTTAGGCAGAAGCGCGTGCCGATCCAAAAGGAACAGGAGCCAATCCTCTACAAACGTGAGGTGAAATCTCAAAGAAAAGCTCAGTAATGGACACATTACGGGTGGATGGATATGGCCAGGGTACGGAACCTACGTCGGCGTTATTGTCCAACAAGGAAGATGAGATTCATCTAGAGCAGATTCGGTGAGCAATGTATGCACCCTCGGTGCAACGTGTCCGACGGCTCATACATCCTTGGTCGACAGGCGGTATGAGGACTTCAGCACAGTTGGTAAGCGTGTCTTGTTCACCCGATCAAGGGATCCCGCTTACCTTTGCCTTGCCCTAGACTGGATCCAAGATTCGCTTCACGAGAGAAATATCCGCCTAAAGAAAATAACGGGAGACTATCCCAGCCATGCAGGAACCGATTTCTTTAGCCGGATGCGCAATGTCAGCGGAGTGATAGGGATCGTGTATCGTTTCTTTGCACGAGTACTGGAAGAAGGTCAGACATGGGTGGTCTTTGGACTCGTAGGTGAGTAGGCAGAAATCGTCCGGAAACTGGCGTCACACACGAATTCACACTCACAAATGTATCGCAGGAATCGGAATCGGTCTCAATGCCGCCTTGATATCCATCATCACGGTCTGGCTGTCGGATCTAAAAATGGGTTACTGCACGACCGGCTGGTGGCTCTCTCAAAAGTTTTGCTGTGCCGAGGTGTCGGAAGAGGGAGAAGCGTGTGCCGAGTGGCGGAACTGGGGTGGGATTGAGCCGTTTAGATATATGGCGTATATCTTTTTCGCTGTGAGTAAACGGTTCCTTCTGTAATACGCCTTTGCTTGCTGACTTTCCCTTCTCTTTAGGCGCTCTTTTCATTCTCGGCTGCCAAATTGGTCAAATCTTTCGCTCCGTATGCCGCTGGCTCCGGTATATCGGAAATCAAATGTATCATCGGCGGATTCATTATCAATGGATTTTTGAGCTTTTGGACGCTGGCTATCAAAAGTCTTACCTTGGTGCGTTGATTTCTACGTCAAATGCGGTATCGAATGCTCATGAGATGGACATTCACATGGTAGCCATTAGCCATTGGGTCAGGTCTCTCCGTTGGCAAAGAAGGACCTTCAGTGCACGTCGCTTGCTGCGTCGGAAACGTAATAGGGCAGTCATTCAGGAAATATCGAGAATCTCAGAGTAAGTACAGGTCAGGTATCGAGCTCATTTGGACAAGATTCTGACGTGCCTTTTTATATATAGCAAAAATGCGAGAGCTACTTACAGCCGCTAGTGCCGCTGGTGTTGCAGTCGCTTTCGGTTCACCGATTGGAGGTGTCCTATTCGCCATCGAAGTGAGCATCCCTTGTAACCCCTACTCCGAAGGTCCAGCTTGGCTGATTTCAGAACAGGAAATGAGTCACAACTTTACCAACAAGACAATGTGGAGAAGTTTCGTATGCGCCTTGGTAGCAACCTTTACATTATCTGTGAGTCTCCCTTATCTATATGGAAGGCTTCGTTGCTAAACCGTGCACATTCAGGCCATGAACCCATTTCGGACCGGGAAACTTGTCCTTTTCCAAGTGTCGTACGATAGAGACTGGCATTACTTCGAAATACCAGCGTTCATTCTCATTGGAATATTTGGTGTGAGTCTTGTGCTCCTATCTTCGTCACTTCAGTGCATCTAAAATACGTACAAATCGACTCAGGGGCTATACGGTGCCTTTGTCATCAAGTTCAACCTTCAAGTTGCGGCTTTCCGACGAAAGCACCTTGCTGCACACGGCATTTACGAGGCTGTCACTCTGGCAGTTTTATCAGCTATGATAGGCTACTTCAACCGATTCCTTCGTATTGACATGACGGAGAGCTTGGAAATTTTATTCAAGGAATGCGAAGGTGGCGGCAACTACAACGGTCTTTGCCAGTGAGTCTTTATGGTACATGCATTACAATTTTGTGCTCATATCTCCGCCTGTGCCAGAGCGTCAACCCAATGGCGAATGGTGAATTCTCTTCTCCTCGCTGCAATCATCCGTACCGGTCTTGTCATCTTGTCGTATGGATGTAAAGTACCTGCTGGTATCTTCGTCCCTTCGATGGCAGTCGGCGCCGTGTTCGGACGGATGATGGGTATTCTGGCTAAAGCCATTCATGCGTGAGTGCAGGCGGTCCCGTGGTCGTGTGGCTAATAGATGATGATGAATGTCGCTGTTCGCAGAGCACATCCCACTTCTTCCTTGTTCGCTGTATGTGCACCGGACCAACCGTGTATCACACCAGGAACATATGCCTTCCTTGGTGCAGCCGCCGCCCTAGGGTGAGTAGTCGATGTGTTGGTTGCGAATGATCTGTATTGAACCTCTATCTGCCGTGTGTAGTGGTATCACGAGGATCACGGTGACTGTAGTCGTCATCATGTTTGAGTTGACTGGTGCTCTGACATATATTCTGCCACTGATGGTAAGCCCTTCCTCAGAGATCTCCACGTTTCACGTGACTTATAAGCTGCTTCCCAGATCGTCCTGTTGGTGACCAAAGCCGTTAGCGACTTTTTCGGTGGAGGAGGCATGTCTGACCAAATGATCACGTTCAACGGATTTCCATTCTTGGAGAAAGAGGATAAAGAAGATGACGATCATGCGTACTTCGAACCAAGTACGTGCACCATCCAATCAAACTGCACAACTTTTGCTGAGACAGGACTTGCCTCGCAGTCGTGAATGTGATGAAGCGCGACCTGGTTGTGATTTACGCGGATGGCATGCTAGTCCCACTATTAGACGAAATGTTGCAAAGTACCGACTATCGGGGGTTCCCGGTGGTGAAAAGTCACACGGACGCAACGGTGCTGGGTTTCATCCGGAAAACAGAGTTGCGATTCTCGCTAGGTTCGTGTCAGCCACACGAGGCCATCTGAACTGAATCTAATTAGCTTGGACTTCGCCTAATTATACAGATAGAATACGTCGACGGCGTGGAGGAGATGTAGCCTCGATAATATGCACTTTCCAACCGCCGGACGGCGACGATCACACAGGACCTGCACATGCATCACCGTTGATCGGTCATGAGCCCGGGTCTGGCTTTGGAGGTAGTGACAGGCCGCGCAACTCGATTGCCAACGCAGATCAAGTAGATCTGGGGCAATATGTCGATCAAGTGAGTACAGCTGTGGTTGCTGCGCGATGGCCTGATATCCGGAAGCTGATTTGTCAATATCGCCTAGACTTTATTATCTGTCTCGCCACAACTGCCGTTAGAAATAGTAATGCAGATGTTTAGGCGTATGGGGTAAGTCGATCTTTGTCTCATGTGTTGATTCGCGCTCACGACTTTGTCTGAACAGCCCCCGGGTAATTCTGGTTGCGAAAGAAGGCAAACTGCTAGGCCTTGTGACTGTCAAGGACGTCTTGAAGCACGAAGCAGCAGTAGAGCATATGCACAAACAGCAAGAAAGCGCTGTGTCGCCCAACTCGTCGTCATTTCAAGACTGGAGGGACACCATGTTCAACATGGAGGAAAATGCAGCTGGATTGGAAGTAGTACTGGAAGAGCTGCTCAACTTTGTAAAGGCGATGGGGAAAAGAGCGAAAAGCTCACTGGCGGGGATATTAGGTAGATTCGGTTCGCCACCTGGCACTGGCGGAAGGCAGAATGGCACGTCGAGATTCGGGTTTCAGGACGGCCGAGCGAGGGATTCAAGCAATGAACCAAGAGGAGAGGAGTTTGAATTAGGGGAAGATGAGGATGATACGTAATCTAGTAGTAGTAGTAGTAGCTGTATCTTTAGTCGCTTCTCGTGTTGTGCATGGACGATAACGTTGGGCTTTTGTGTAAACAGCTGGATTCTGGATTGAGACTTTGGGATTTTGGGCTGCTGCTGACTATTTGTCTATTGATCTGAGTTTAGCATCCATTCTGCGCTGTTCTTCGCCGTGAAGTAAAGAGTAAAATCCAATCCCCAAGTATGTCCGGGCTACATGAGCTAGAAGTCCGTAATCACGCGTGTGATTAGATTCATCATCAGAGTCTAGTCTATCCCACCCTGCTTCTTCTGCCAATCTTCCGGTCCACCCGAATAGGAGAGCGTCTTACTGTAACGGATTCTGGATCTGCTGGCTATCCGTTATTTACGCCAACTACAGACGGATCCTCACGACTTGTCTGTCTCTCTTCAACAACGTCGTTCCACCTCTGCAACCCGCCATGATACCCTTCCGGCGGCTGGCAGTTGACCTCATATCTGTCTTTACCGCACGTTCGCTACTCGTTCTTCTCTCCCGGTAGACAACCCAACTCGGGCTTACATCAAGCGTTCGGACGACGATTCCGACTAGATACACGCACCTACAGGTCTCCATACATCAGTCATGCCTGATTGGAGCTATCCACAGACCAATGCTCAGGCAGGTCCGAGCAATCCTGCTAACAATCGGAATTGGTCCCGGCCCAACCCAGACATCACCTACACGCACTGGAGTCAGCAACACCTTGAAACCAACCCCAATGCTGGATTCGAGCTACTCCAAGGCTTGATGCAGATGAGCGGGAGTCATGACCCGCCGCCGCTCCTGCCAGGGTCAGCGTTTAGGAGTAACTCGACGGAAGAACTCTCAAATGAATCCACCCTGTCAGTCTTGTCGACTAGTACGCGCAATACAGACTATGCTCTCGGCACACCTTATTCTATCATGAGCAACTCCTCATCTTCCGCTTATCCGGTGTCAAACATCGTTCCTGATATCCCGCTCACGAGCTGGATGTTACAACCCGAAACAAACTCAACAAAGAAACAACAGCTAGCCAATGGATCAAATTCATACCAGAATGGCACGATAGGAGGATCAAGCTATCAAGGCTCTATGGGCTCCCATACCAATCAATCAGTGAATCGATACAGCAATGCGATGACCGGATCTCAAATGCAAGGAACCTCGCAACAATCATCATACCGACTCAACGACTCCTATGCCTCGCAGCAAAATTCAGATGGATTCCGTGTACCTTTTAGCCAGCCTTCCGCTCCTTCTCTACACATTCGGCGAGACGGCCATCTTCCTGCCAGCCTCAAATTTCAGGCAAGCTATGGTGTCGAAGAAGGCGAAATTGTTGATCCAGCACAATTCGTTGACCCTCGGGACATGATTCGACCACCCAAAAAAGGAACGACCGAAGACGAGATGTGGGGTCCGAGTCGAACCGGAGGTTCTTCTGGCCGACTTCAGGCCCATGTACAGCCGCGCGGCGGAACTCATGATAGTGGTCGGTCCCGTGCTAAAGGAAAGGAGAAGGAAATATCGGTTCAGTATCATACCGAATTATCACAAGAGGACGCTGCCTGGCTTGGAAATGTTGATGGTCAGGACGAATACAGTCAAGGATCTGGCTCGGACGAAGAAGACGCGTTGGCCCGAGATGGTTACATGAGAAGTAAGTCCTTGGATCGTCAAAGGAATTCCTTCACCCTGCTAATGCAGCTGGCAACTTTTTAGACTGTGAACCTATGGTCAAGTCTGAAAAGAGGACGTTCAAGTCGATAAAATTGCTTGGATCCGTTCCTTCTCGTGCAACATCCGTGTCCCGCGTCGAATCTACAGAACCGGTCAGTTGCTGACCCTTTCCATGGCCAACTGCTATCCGGCTGAAAATACTGCTCATTGCACCCTGTAGAATTACAGAAGCAAAAATGGCTCGAGCCAAACCAACCTCGAGCACTCGCCGCAGAGTACTACCTCATCACTTTTACCTAGGGGTTCCAAGTCCGTCCCCACTTCTGATGCAGAAGACGATGACGTGACAAGCAGTCACTGTCAACCTGGTCAACGTCAAAGATTCGCGTATGTCGAGTTGCCACATTGGAATTACAAGAATCTGGCACGGAAGGCCCAGTATACCTATATGGACCTTCCTCCATTACCTTTGTCTGCACAAAAGCCGACCAGGAAGGCTGCGATTGCAGCGCGAAGTCTGGTAGATTTGGCATGGGCTCAACATCCTCTAGTAGAGGACGAGTCGGAAGAAGAGCATACTGAGAGTGACGAGGAAGATGAAGGTGTTGCAGAGCTTGTGATCGAAGGTGATAAATTCTTGACGAGGGACGACAACGGGGTGAGTTTACGGTAGCTATTCCCCTATCACTGTAAAATGTGTGCTGATCGGTTTTGCTACCCAGGATGCGTCAAAGGTCACCTGCCATCAGTGTCGGGAATCCAACAGAGATGCCAAGATGGTCTGTGGTAACGCAAAAACGAATTGCGACTTGAAGTACTGCAAGGAATGTGTTGAAGAACGGTATGTGCTGATATTTTTGCTCGGGCTGAACTGTCAAAGACGTTCGACTGACATGCCACATCACGTTATAGGTACAACTTCCGTTTCCAAGCGGATTCGAGACTATTCATCTGTCCAGTCTGTCAAGGTTACTGCAATTGTGCGCCTTGTTTGGAGAAGAGTAAGCTTATCGAGAAGCTACATCTAGCCGAGATCATGTGCGGCTCTCGAGAAGAATTCGAACGAATTCTGAACAAGTACAAGAACGTCCAGCGTTTCTTGGAAGCAATGGGCGCCACAAAAGCACCTCCTGTTCCACGGACGATCATTCACGGTATTCGGCTAGTCTCCAAGGCAGAAGACAAAAAATCCGTTCCAATACCGCAGGATGTTTACCTTGAATTGACGAAACCAGAGACAATGGAGGTCACCTACCAGTCGATGATCTCCCTTGCTGGCCCGGTGACGTGGGCGTTTCCGAAAAAGTCGACCAAGAAGAAGCAAGGCAAGAAGAGGAAGAATCCGAATGAGACGTTCGAAAAGGATGACGCAGAGGAGGAATCAGAGTCCGATTTCGACGAAAGAGCGGAAAGAAAGAAGAGTAGGAAAAACACGAAAAGGCCGAGGCCGCCAGTTGCGCGTCAACCAAATGCGACAATGTCGTCGATGCCTGTCATCCCATTCGAGTTCGCCGTTGATAGTCAGGGAGCTATCCTGTTTGGTGATGATGGGTGTCCTGTGATCAATCCTGTCGTGTCTTCGGCATCCCCTACGAAGCGCAAACAGGTGACGTTTTCCCAGAATCTCGGCACTTACGATGGCGCTGCGGATGGACAGCCGACATCGGCTTCGCAGTTCGAAGCACAGCCACAGCAGCTCTCAGCGGAATCAACACGCCGGGCCATCGAGTTTATTCAACAACAGCTTCAGCGACAACAGCAGCACAGAGATGACCCGGAGAGTCATCCCGACTTTCAACTCGATCCCACGCTTCAGGCATTCTTTGCCCAACAAAATGATGTCGATGAATCAGTTACATTGGCGTCTGCAGCTGCACTCCTGCCTCCGGGAAGTGCAACAATCGAGGATCAGCAGCATTTTGCCAACAGCCTTTCCGAGGTCGGCGCATCAGTGGACTTGCCACAAGGATCGACTGTGCACGCCAAGGCTATGCCGAGCGATATGCAGGATTTCGTCCAGAATGTCGAGCAGTCGGTATCAGCAGAAAATCGGCGCGCAGATATGGACCCATTTGACAACAGTCCAAATATGGATACGCAGACGTTTGATACGGTCGTTGCTCAAGTACAGCGTTTCCAGAACGTTTGGCCGACGTATCCGAACACTGCACTGGATGCCATCTTTGATGTTGAGGCGTTCAGCATGCTACCCCCCGCAGGAGAGCGACAGTACGACTCGGCAATAGATGAGGGAAGTAATGGCATGGGTAGCGATCGAGGCCGAACACTGGACGAGAGCTTTCCACAAGTTGAGGAGGGAGAGATGGAGGAGGGAGAGATTTGACACCTTGCTTACTAGTTCCAGAGAACTGGGGAATTCAACAACGTGCATCTATTGCATATAGACTTGAATGTGGACATTTTTTCGCTGCATCGTGTACCAGTAGCGTGAACAGAGAGTGACGCGCGACCACGAATCGGTGTCTGGTCTACGTGGTCACTTGTTGTAATGGCACGACACTACCATCCTAATTGTTACGACGTTGTATTCCCGAATATCAAATGTGATGACTTGTTAAAACTCGGTTTTCAGCGCTCCTTTGAAGCAAGAAGACGAAATTGAAAGCTGTGGCCAATGAGAGTCGGCGAATATCGAGGTTGGGACGCCTTTGTCATCCGAGGCCGGCGATGCGCGGTAACTTTTCGGTAATTTGGTGTGATCGAGGCGACACCTATGGCTACTGGACTACTGGCCTGCAGTGCATCCTGGTTCCTGGGGAATGTAAGGGTATCTTTGCATCAACATTCAACAAAAGCTTCTCGTCGGTCTATCCAGCATACCCACCCCCCTCTCACGCCTTTCGATCTTACTTGATATCGGACAATTTCGACTTTTGGGCGCTGAATCCTTTCTGAACCGCCACCATCGCCAATATGTCTGTGCTCACTCCTTCAACCTTCCGCACGATCTCGTCTTCGTTGCCAGTATATATGACGATAGGCAAAGCCAGCTCCAATCTAGCAGTACGACAGCTCCACTCTGTATCATCGCAGTTACGACCGCATACGTCGAGTTTCGGAACTACCGCACCTTTTCGGCATCCGGCTCAAAGATATCCTCGCCTACGCCAACTTTCAACTCAAACAGCCTCGTCGCCAACAATAGCAGACGAGGTTCCGGTTGTACTACCCACTGGATCGAACGCAAAGGGAAAGGCGAAAGCAATGGATGGAGTTCATGGTGATATCATTGGCCATGATACAGCTACGTCAAGTCCGTCGTCGTCTACCAAGATTGCGCCAAGACGGAGAACACTGGGACTCAAGTCGAAGAAAGCGGCAATCAGTCTGGTAAGTATGACTATGCTACTACCAAGGTGATTGCTCGCTTATCAGACCCGCTTCGGTTTTCCTGATCTCCAGACTCCGGTCGCAGTCGAGCGTCTTCGGGAACTCATGGCAGATCCATCCGATCCGAAACTCATTAGGATATCAGTAAAGAACAAGGGATGTGCAGGAATGTCGTATCACCTGGAATATGTGTCCCCACCAGGCGGCAAGTTCGATGAAATCGTGGAGCAGGATGGGGTGAGGGTGTTGATTGACAGCAAGGCGCTGTTTTCCATTATTGGAAGTGAGATGGATTGGAAGGAGGATCGATTGAGGTATGTCGTGCTTGCAACATCTGTTTCTGTGAGCCACGGCCTAATCATTTAATTTATAGTGCGAAATTCGTGTTTCAAAAGTATGTGGACAGTGATGTTTCATTTTTTGGCTGCTTTGTTACTTATCGTTTATATTTTCCTGTAGCCCGAATGTCAAAGATGCATGTGGTTGCGGAGAGTCATGTGAGTATAGTCTATCGAACCTATGGCGCGTACTCTGTCTGACGAAGAATGTTCCACTTCTTCTAGTCAACATATAATAGATTATTGTTAATGGACAAGAATTCTATGAAAATCGATAGAGTCAAATGCATGGGATTTGTTTGTCACTGTATTCCGAGGTGTGCCGTTACCATACCTGGTATAATAGATACACTGTCATTGTACTTGAAGTAAGCTCCACATACCCATATCGTGAAAACGCAGCCACAAGATCCGTTGGAGGACGTTCGACCTGCAAATCGAGACATATGTCTGCTGCGATCCAAGGCTACTGTTGGTGACAAGGAGAAATCAAGATCGTCTCACCGTACCTTACGGGTTCAGAAGCGCACGGACTCGCGATCTACAGCATACCTTTCGCTTACACCATCTCCCAACCTAACCCTACGGCTTCGTTTCGCCTGTCGCCGCGTCATCAGAGGTTCAGTCTGTATGTCCCCGTGCAACCATACAGCTTGGCTCAGCACTCCCTCGAAACGATTCCGAGAACGTCCGATGGGTACGACCAGCAACCAGCTCATGTGCCAACAAACGCAGCTGCAAATGTTCGATAGCGTTGTTCTTCTTCCATTAAGAAGAATAGCTGTTACAGCTGCGCTTGGACGAACTGTTATGGCATCTCGAGGGACTGCCAGCAACACCGGAGCGCCGTTGTCTTGGCTACCATCATCGAGACGAGAGGGTCCCTTCGTCTGCATCGTCCCGGCCCTCTCGCGGATTAACCGAATCCGTTCTGCCGGGTCGCAACGATGACCGTCACATCGGGACAGAGTTCAACATCCATGACGTTGATGAAAACGAGTGTTTTCATGCTTTTCATAGACCGTCACTGTGGTCTGATTCTCGCACAACTCTTCGCTGGTTTCGGACTGACCAACTTCTGGCTTGGGAAAGCTGGATGGCGCTCTTTGACGTTACCCGGTGGGAGTCAATCCATTGCATCGATGGAAAGGCGAAATCGCACGATCGATACATTGGGAAGTTTGTAATGGAGAGATGAAATCATGGTGATATAGGAATAGTCTCCTTGATCAATCGTTTGAAAGAAACAGCAACTAAAACCAAAAAGATTGACTGAATGACTGATGGCAGACAAGCTGGCAGACGTCCCGACACGTCACCTTTCCCCTATTCAACTCAGTCGCATAGTCAATCCCGCGCCGGTCTTACCGCTCTCATCCCGCGTTTCAAGTTTCACTTGTTGATCGCCCCTAATTGCTCCCTTTTCGCTTCGATTTGTTTATCGTTTCATGTTTGCAAGTTTGTCCGTATGTTTCTCTTCTTCAAGTCAGTGACCACCACCGGCATGTCTCGCATGATCACACCGACCATCCCGCCCAATTGCCTGCCCGCTTGCCGTCAGCTTCTCCAGCTGCTTCTACCGAGCTGCGTGGCGCCTTTTATGTTGTTTGTCAACAAGAATGAAGTCTACGCAGACGGCTCTAGAGGCATCTTGCATTCTGTTTATCAACAAGAAATCGAACATCCATGGACCTAAAGGCGGACCCGTAGAACAGAAGAGCATGAAAGGGCAGTTCATATACCTTTGCGTTGATGTCGCTCTGGTGGACCTGGTCATCACTGGAAGGCTGTGTTTGACTCGCTCCTTGTTGTGCGTCGACAAATTTACTGGAGCCATTCATTATCACAACAACAACAACAACAAACATAAACGATACGAAACATCCAGCAAAGCTCATTCCCAGAAGATATTATTGGATGCAATCCTCCGTCCTTCGAACCGCCCTTGAAGCCGGCCTCCAAGTGATCCTTGGATGGCAGTGTTGTGTTCCTCCTTGGGCATGGGCTATCCGCCGTCCTTGGAGAAGTCCCGAAGGACTTTCGTACCAACCAGAGAGGTATATATGCGAGCACAGGGGACGCATATCGTTCGTCATCTTTGTGAATTGCTTCATCGACCCCGATTCCTCTTTACCACCCAAATACCCACTGCCGTCCCTGACAGTCAATATCAAGTCACGTCGTTGAATGATCGGATCAGCTCAAGCCCTACGCGCCTCAGTGCTTCTTCTTGGTTGCATCGCACTGCTGTCGAGCACCACTGCAAGGGTTCTTCCCACCGTCAAGAGGACAAATTCAAGTTGCTGTGGTTACAAGCTAATCAATCGAGACAATCATCGCTTTCGATATGAGCATGTCATCGACTTCAGCTCGGTGAGTCTTTCCCCCCACTGTAGAACCCTCCGATTTCATACTGATCCTTTGTTCCCTGTAGTTGAAGTCCATCGAAGAAGTAAGAACTCGCGGATGGGAAATCTCTGACGGGTGGCAAATCTGTAACGCAAATGGTAGAACCGGCCAAGTTGGATGGGCGAGTGAAACCACTGTCAAGCTTGTCAGAGGCGAAGGATTGACACTCACCGTACCTGGCGGTAAGTCTCGCTGATCGTATATCATACCGTCATTGAGCTGATTGTGGATATCCTCGAGCAGGTCAGTCGCCGACAGCCAAGCACTTTCTCGGAGCGGAAATTGTCTTTCCCTACCTAGCCCTTGGAGGCTACTGGGAGATTGAAGCAAAGCTTACCAACGTACCTGGAACCGTCTTTGGGATGTTTACATCGCACGGTGATCCTTGGTAAGCCCCTCGGATGGAAAGACGAACAAGCCATCAAAGTTGGGTCGTCAACCCTGATGAAGGGAAACCAATATGTGTCGGCAGGAATGCATATGGCAAACGTCCACCCAGAGTAAGCTTTGTTTCCCGTCACCAGTAGCTTGTGCGATCAAGTGCCTTTCGCTGACCGCGCTATGCAATTCCCAACAGCACTGGAGCCACGTTCCGCGCAGACTCGCCATTCCCTACGGACCCTTCCCAAACTTTCCACAAAGTGAGTCTGTCACTCTCGTTCCTTCCACAGACCTCATTCTGACGCCTTGTTTACAGTACTCGATTCACTGGTTGCCCCAATCGACTTGTCCCGCATTGGATCAACCCGGCGCAAGTACCAAATATCGACACGATGGCAAGCTCCTCAACCTTCCTACTGGCGGCTTCTCGACGCACCCATCTCAGTTCATCCTTAGTCACTACACCAATGGTGATCCGACTTTCAGTGCCGGTCCCCCGGCACAGGATGCGGTGATCACGATCAAGAAAGCCAGGGCATACTTCAATAAGCCCAATAAAATCGGGAATGGTGCTTGCCCGACCAAGGGGAACTTTGACTGCACTATTCAGTTAGCTTGCCCAGTGACAGTGTCGTAGTCCGTTATACCCATTGCATGACCTGTACGAGTCTTTCCTTTTATAATCTATAGATTTTGACCGATTCCATAGTCATTCTTTTGTTATGTCGCCATCCATGTTATATTCTGTCCAGGATATTTTGAGTGGGGTGCGCAATCCGTTGGATTTGAAAAATAGAAATGTTACGAAGGTGCTTGCAACTGGCCAAGAGCAAGCCGAAGCCGCTGAGTTCTAGGCCCTCCTGTGTCATTGAGCAAAGCTACTACAGGATATGATGGACATGGAGGCTGAGGAATGGGCGAAAGGTTACTTGAAAGTTTGCGGGGGAACCGGTATGGCACAGAACCACTAGCGGCGCACACACGGAGACTGGCTCATACGACGATGTCCAATATCACGGCGCATATATAGAAATCATGCTATTATACAAAAAACAAACTGGTAACAGGTAGTTTACATTGCTGAACACATCAATGTGCAACCAGCCTGAGGGCGCATCACATCACACCGGAGAAACAGCGCGATGCGGTTAACAGTTACATCCGTAACTTGGGGAAGACTCCGAGTCGATTCTGATAGGATCAGGGTAATCGGCATATCTAAACAGATCCGGACCAAAAGAAAGGATGAGCTTTTCTTTTCTTACAGTCGAGCTTGTGAGAATGCAGACGTACAATTCAACCTCGGCTTCCTGCTGAAGCGCATTCTTTGCGATTGTTTGGAACGCTTGCTCCACGTTGATGGCTTCCTTGGCGGACGTTTCAAAGTAGGGAATGTTTCCCTTTGACTGACACCACGTCATTGCTCGTTTTTGCGAGACCTGGAAACGGCCAGGTTTGGGTTTGGGTGAGGATATGGATAAGGTGTGGTGAGTGAAGAGGCGTGACGTACCATTCTCTTGGAGTCTTCCATGTCGATCTTGTTGCCTAGGACCACGAATGGGAAGTTCTCGGGGTCGTGAGGGGATGCCTATGCGGATATGTGCACCGATTAGCAACCTTGCCGCTGGAGATTGGTCTTTTAAAGATGGGAAAGGAGTGCAGCGGAGATAGTGCAGCACCATAGCGCCATTGCTATATGCGTACTCCCTTTCTCCAACCTTCTTGACGACCAAATATCACTGAACTCCAGAAAACTCACCTGAACCAAAAACTCATCTCGCCAGCCATCCAGAGCCTCAAAGCTCTTGCTCGAATTCACATCGTACACCAAAACACAGCAATCGGCGCCTCGATAGAATGCCACGCCTAGGGATTGGAATCGTTCTTGTCCAGCCGTGTCCCATAGCTATCGAAAGGGTTCAAGAACAGATTGTCAGCTTGAAGCGGGAGATGATTGGCGGGTGAAAGCGTATGTACCTGCATGGTGACGACTCGGTCGTCGACTACTAGTTCACGGGTCAAAAAGTCGGCGCCTACAGATCGAGAGAGCGGATTGTCAGCCGAGGTTCATTATTTATCTGATCTGATCGGAAGCGTCGATTCGTTTGACCTGGTACGTACCGATAGTAGCCTTGTACTGATTGGAGAACCGCTTGTTCACATATTGGTTCATTAAAGATGTCTTTCCGACCCTGAACAGTAGCGACAAAAATGGTCAGCAATTGTTCGGTCAAGGATAAGCCCTTTGATCATTGCGCAAGTAGATAAAGGTATAGTTATGAGAGAGGAGTGAGCGCTTACCCGGAATCGCCGAGGATGATGACCTTGATAGTGGAAACGAGTTACATGTATCGGTAGAGTTGAATGAACCATTAGCTTGATGACCATGAGTATCGGAATGATTGCAACTCTTACCTTTAACAGGACCTTCTTTCTGGTAGCCATCGTAGTGTACTGTTTGGTGTGTATGCCGGGTGCGGTTGTGCGTGCAATAAAGCGATAGGCAACAGTGAACAGTTACAAATATGTAGTAACCTGAATCAAGCGTCCCTCGTTCACTGGATGATTAGCGTCTGTAATAGAGGGAGGGAGGGAGGGAGCGACTCATCCGTCCCCATAAGGCAAGAATGAATGACGGAATGAGAAGAGGGGAAGAGGGGGCACCAACCAACCATGCTTTCGATCGCGCCCGAAACAGATACAGCCTCGTTAGAGTGGTATGTATGGTATGGAATGCTTGATGAGGTGGAATAAGGGAATACTGGCTGGTGGTACAAGTTCCAGGCAAGGAGGAGCATCTTGTCCAGTTCAACCATTCACCAAGCAAACGTTGTTCTCGGATCCAGGTTTCGGTTGCCACAATGGTACGCCTGCCGTCACAGCAGCAGCAGCTCGTTTCTTCTCCGCACGTTTCCCGTCCTGATTGTTGCTACTTGCTACTTGCTCCCTCTACAGCCATCACAAGCAGATATCCGTCGCAAGAATGCACAATTCATGAACAAGGCGCAGTTGGGAAGGAACCCGGTGAAACCGCCTAGAGTAGCACGAGGGAATAAGACGGCGGTTGCTGGTTGGGTGTTGGGTGGGCTGTTGTTCTTGCTGTTGGGAGGTAGTAAGTAGACGTGATATGCGTGCTGCTCAGAAGTGTGCATGTACCGTTCTAACTGATAACTTGCGTACCTGGTAGCGGTATTCGAAGCACTGCGGCTTCTGTTTCAATAAAAGTGCATGAGAAGGGAAACGAGACTAGATCACATAGGGAACAGCTCGTAATGGATATATTGTATAAACAGCAGCACTCGCATCGGATAACGCACGAGTTTACGCCCCTTGCTACGAATTATTATATCGCTTGTATCAGGTGGAAAGTCGATGTGTTTCCATGTACGAGGCGGAGGACAGCTCAGTGGACTTGGGTATTTCAGCCGGACGAGAGGCTAGTCCTTGTCTCCTTGCCTGCTGGACAGGTGACGGCAAATCCATGACTGCCACAATCTCGATTGCTATCAATGACAACTGCCTCTTCTCAACAGGGTATACAACAACGATCTAGTCTCACAACTCACTGCGAGTACAGACTATAGGTCAAAGTACTCCTGTACCATCTTGGCACAAACCTCTTCCTCATCCGTCTGCACCACCCACACCGGTATCTTGGACGACTCGGCATTGATCTTCATTGCCACCTCCTTACCAGCACTCGCTTGCTCATTCAACTTGTCGTCCACCTGGAATCCCATCCAGCTGAGCCGCTTGGTCACATCTTGCCGCAGGAAAACACTCTTTTCCCCGATACCGCCGGAAAAGACGAGTCCGTCGAGCCCGTTGATGCCTTGCGTTTCAAATAGCTTGCCGAGGTAGAATGTGAGATAGCAGAGAAGACGGTCGGTGTATACTTTGTAAGCTAGGGTTGATGCCTTGGCGTCTTCAGCGTCGTAGGAAGATGGGTTTAGCATCTTGGTGGTGATGCTGTTAAAGTCGTTGGTGCCTGCGAGAGCCGTCAACCCGGATTTCCTGTGCGCACACGGAAGGACACAATGATCAGTGCGACGTCGACTTCTGGGGAGTTTCTCCGACGCTTACTTGTTCAAGGTGGCCTCTGCACGAGTGACCTTGATACCATCAAGACCTGCATCTTCGGCGCATCCTTCCACTAGATGGAAGACGAGTGTAGGATCGATAGATCCGGATCGAGTGCCACCAACCAGGCCTTCCAAAGGCGTCAAACCCATCGCTGAGAGAAGCGGTAGAGCGTTAGCCTATAATGCAGTGCACGAAATCCTAGATAAAACGCACTTGTATCTTGACTCTCTCCATTCCGAATCATACAGCATGACCCACCCGACCCGAGATGCGCGACAACGATGCTCACGTCCTTGGTCTGCTTTCCCGATTTTGTAGCGATTGATTGCAAGATCGATCGGTATGAAAGGCCGTGGAAACCGTACTACCGCATGATTTATGAAGTTCAGTCTTTGTCATATTGATGAAAGGCTGGCCTGCTTACCTTTCTCAGTGGAATGGGAACTTCTTGGTCGGGTTTCGGGATAGCATAAGTATAGACCTCTTCAGGGAGTGTTTGGTGAAAGAGTGTATCGAATGCCAGTAGCGATGTGTGCTCAGGAAGCGCTTTTAGACACGCTGAGAGTGTACAGGATGTCAGTGTCAGGACGTTACCAAGATAGATAGGCATAACTTACATCTAATAGCTAGAACAGCCGAGTGATTCTGTGCATTGCCGGGGTGTTTAGTACGACTAGTCTGTGCTGGATTTCATCAGATAACGAGAACTCCTAAGGACGCACATGTAAAGGAGCAAACTCGCTCAGTGTATCCATTTCGGTCAGTCCTTCCTCATGTTCTCGGGTTATGATTATGGGCTCCTTGTGCGGCCCGCCGTGGACGCTGAAGTTGAATGTGCGCGTCGTCAGCATGGTCTCCAAGCGAATGTCGGTCTCTCCCCATTTGACACTCACATCCGATGCGCAATGTATTTGATCTGTTTGTCTTTGATACCCTTGGAAGAGCTTGTGAACTTTTCCAACAACAGCGGTGGAAGTGTTTGATCTGAAGATGACAAGCAAACCACTCAGCTCGGGATACGAATCCTATATGAACAACAACTCGAACACACAATCAACCTGGTCTCCAGGCTCTCCTTCCTCTGAGACGTCATGTCCGCTACCGTCCAGCCATTCCAGCTTGACCTTGATCTTCTGGCCCTTGGCTGCTATGCCCTTTATTGAACCTTCGGCGACGGCAGTTAATGGTTGACGCTTTGCAGAGTTGTTCAGCGCGTACAGTTTGGCTTTGATGGACGAAGAGCCGCAGTTGATGGCTAGGATATAGGTGGTGGAGGACATGGTCGGAGGTGTGCAGCGTTAAGTGTTGACTTGAGAACAAAGCCACAACCAGGAATATGGTTATATAGTGAACGACGCTGGCTGACGTATGGTATTCGTAATCACTGGAAGCGCAGAATGCCCATATCAGAAGCGCAGGCGGATGCTAATAATTTCCGCGCTGTTCGGGGCTGTCTTCATCTCAGTCCAATTGTTCGGGTCTTCACCTCGTCTTGTCTCCATATGAGATCTGGTCCTGGTTAAGCTGGTAAAGAGGCATATCCATCCCCATCCCAAGACACAAAATACCAAAATGCCGGCCGAAATCCACGACTTGTACGACTCCATCCTCATCTTGGACTTTGGGTCGCAGGTGAGCTTTGGTGGTATGGTAGCATGATGCGAGATTCTGATAATGTCTGCATTTCCCTTGCAGTACTCTCATCTGATCACCCGACGATGCCGAGAGATCGATGTGCGTAGCGTTCGAGTTACAAAGGGAGGATCGAGTAACTGATTCTTGACAAAATAGGTCTACTGTGAGATGCTGCCTTGCACGCAGAAGATGAAGGACCTCAAGTGGAAGCCAAAGGGTGACTATTGCGTGTCGAACCAACGCGGAACAGAAGTGTTTACTCACCCTCTATCCTTTTCATTGTCTCATAGGTATTATCTTGTCTGGTTCTCCCTACTCGGTTTACGAAGACGACGCACCTCGTGTCGACCCGGAAGTCTTCACCTACGGTGTACCCGTTCTTGGTATCTGTTACGGTCTCCAGGTAAGTTCATCGCAGAAAGACTTGAAGAAATATGGCTTATCGACCATCATGCGCTTCTTCAATTCAGGAAATCGCTACTACCTTTGGCGGAAAGGTAGAGGAGCACACACACCGAGAATACGGATCGGCTAAGATCACGGTCAAGAAGACTGGTAACGCTCTTGCTGATCGACTCTTTGAAGGTATCGAGACCGGTCCCGATGGAATGCAGGTAAGTGGTGGTAGCATAGTGAACAGCCGACGGGAAGGATATCGCAGTAGCTCACTCCAGTGTCTCGCTGAACAGGTATGGATGTCCCACGGTGATCAATTGACCACCTGTCCTCCCGGTTTCATCACCGTTGCCGAGACCGCAACATCACCCTACACCGCTATCGCTCACGAATCCCGACCCATTTTCGGTGTGCAGTTCCACCCCGAAGTCTCTCACTCTATCGGAGGCAAGGAAGTCATCCGAACATTCGTCACTCAGGTATGCGGTATCAAGGGTGGATGGTCCATGGAGAGCTTTATCCCTCGAGAAATCGCCCGAATCCGGGAAATCTGTGGTGAAAAGGGACAAGTGATTGGTGCCGTTTCTGGTGGTGTCGATTCGACGGTTGCCGCCAAGATTATGCACGAAGCTATCGGTGATCGATTCCACGCTATCATGGTCGACAACGGTGTTTTGCGAATGGACGAAGCAAAGCAGGTGCACAAGATGTTGGTCGAGGATCTGGGTGTGAATCTCACCGTTATCGACGCTTCCGACCTTTTCCTTGGTCGATTGAAGGGTGTCATGGACCCGGAAAAGAAGCGAAAGATTATCGGCAACACTTTCATCGAAGTTTTCGAGGAAGAAGCTGCCAAGCTTGAAAAGCAGGCAGAGGATGAGTTGGCGCAAAAGGGTGGAGAGGCCAAGGGAAAGATTGAATGGCTTTTGCAGGGTACCTTGTACCCGGATGTTATTGAAAGTATCAGTTTCAAGGGTCCCAGTGCGACCATCAAGACTCATCACAACGTTGGTGGTCTCTTGGAAAACATGAAGTTGAAGCTCATCGAGCCCCTGCGAGAACTGTTCAAGGGTAAGTGAAAGGGCCGTCGCATCGCAAGCTGAGTAAATAGGCTGAAGAATTTCTCTTTTCGCCACTTTAGACGAAGTCCGAGCTCTCGGTCGTCTCCTCGACATTCCCGCCCATCTGGTCGGCCGACACCCCTTCCCGGGACCCGGTCTTGCCATTCGAATTCTCGGTGAAGTTACCCGAGAACAGGTCAAGATTCTGCAACACGCCGATAAGATCTACATTGAGGAGATCCGAACTGCTGGTCTTTACGACCAGATCTCGCAAGCTTTCGTAGCGCTTTTGCCGATTCAGGCTGTCGGTGTGCAGGGTGACAAGAGGACTTATGATCAGGTAAGTTTCAAGATCTCAAACGAGTGCAAAGGGTGGATGCTAAAGTTGCTTTCTATCAGGTTGTTGCGCTGCGAGCTGTTCAGACAGAGGACTTCATGACCGCCGATTGGTTCGTGTACCCACCAGCGGTCTTGCGAAAGATCTCGTCCAGAATTACGAACGAAGTCAAGGGTGTCAACCGAGTTGTGTACGACGTGACGAGCAAGCCTCCGGGAACGTAAGTGTTGGCGTGTGTATACTTTATGTATGTTCCACGTGCTGATCTGTGTCTTCGTGTGCCAATAGTGTTGAATGGCTATAGTGCCAATAACGCACTTCAATCTCTCAACCAGATTGTACTCCAGTATTCCACTTTTCTTTATCTATCTTGTGTAAGGGTTCTATAGACAGGCTTTGCGTGCATAGTATCGCTTCATTGTATTTTCAGTATCTCATGGATTTCTCGCGATTTTTTTTGGTGGCAATCGCCCCTATGTTCGGCCTACGATCTCCCTAGTCCGTCTTTTGCGTATCGTGTCCCAATCGAGCTCGTTTGATCACAAAGCTATCATAGATGTTCGACTAGTCTACACCAAGCCAGTACTCGACAAACAAGTATTCGACGGAAGATACACTCACTCGTGCTCTCATCTCGCTCTCATCAGTATCTACATCAAGCCAACGCAATAATATGCCTCCGAAAGCTGCGAAAGAGAAGGCTGTAACCGTAAAAGGCGATGAAGGTAAGAACGCGTTTCTTTGACTCTGTTGGGGTGATGAGTGCTTATGAACCTTTTCTGAATCAACTGCATACCATACCTGGTATTCGCTGTCTTCCGACATGCCACCGCCTTGTGTACTCTTTGAATCATTCTCGCCTCCTATTTTCACGACGCGTCTTGACGCACCCTTTTGCCATGCTCTACAGCTGAAGATGTAGGGCACACACCGCTTCTTTTCTCCTGTTCACGCGCACCTTGTTGCTGACCTCGCTGTCTGTCTGCGATGACAGATGGTTCTGCAGTACATGAAATCTGTAGGTCTGAAGGAATATATATCTACGAGCAGCCACGGAAACTGATGACTCCTATCATCGACCTCGCGCTCTACAGGTAAACCGGCCTTATGCTTCTAGTAAGCACATCCACCGGCATGAGCATCATCGGTAGCTGTCAACCTTATCAATTCGCTCTCACCAGCCGATGTTTCCGCCAACCTCAAGAACAAAGTTACGAAAACCAATGCGCAGAAGGTGCTCCAACTTCTAGCGGGTAAGCTTTCAATTCTCATGTTCTAGACACTGGAACCTGCGAAATGAAGCTGATGAGTGACCTTGTTATGACAGATAAAGGAAGCCTTACTGTCAAGGTGTACGGCAAGCAGACTATCTTCGTGTATAATCAAGTAGGGTAACGAGATGACGCTTTCCACCCACCGGGATGCGCAAAGAAGTGCTTACGGCTTATTATGCCGCCTTTTCCCTCATTGTCAGGATCTCCTACCAACCATGCCAGAAGGATCGCTTGCCGAACTAGACAATGAACTAAAGGAATTAAAGGGTGCCGTAGAAGTGTCTAGGAAGACTCTTAAAACCTTGATGCAAGGTGTGTATGTCAACCCAGAGAAACAGTTCGCCACCTCCGTGATCCGCTGACATTCATCGTTGATTTACCCAGATCTGCACAAGAAACTTGCTGAGCCCAAGACGGACGAGCTTGAGAGCGAAATTGCAAAGATTGAAGCCCAGGTTCGTACAAAAGTTTCATCAAGTATACCTATGAATTCCTTATCCTACATGTGAGATGGCGGAGTTGATCGCATTCTGACTGCCTTCCTGTCTTTCAAAGAATGCTATCAATATGAAACACCTGATCCCACTCCGACAGGCATCAGGCGTTAATGCATCGGGAGAGGCTTCTGATAGTGCAAGTGGCCCTATCAGGCAGGAGGAGCTGAACGCACTGGATTCCGAGTGGATGAAGTGGAGGAAAGAATGGGTCGCGAGGAAGAAGGTTTATCAAGCGTATGTGAACTGTTTCTTTTGGCCTTTATTGCAAGACTAAGCCCTTATGCTGCAATGATCCTTCTACTTAGTCTCCTCGATATGGTTCAGCCCGAACTCTCACCGGCTAATCGACCTGCTTTCGAAGAAGAAATCGGAGTCGACCAAGAGACGACGGAGGCCATTGCGATTGAAGCTAGCGAGCTTTGCAAGCCCCAGAACTCGCGAGCGATCATGAGTGGCAGGTTGGGTGGCAAAACTGGTCCCACTTCTTCTGACAAGGCTACTGCGAGTGGTGTGAAGCGAAAGCGAGACTAGGCATCCTCCGTCACCGCACTTGATAACGAAATTGAAGAAGGCGCGACCGCGGTCCCGGAAGGACGTGAAGACACAGTAGTTAAAGAGAGCAATCCTGCGGGCGCGTCTGCGCGAGGCTCGACATAAACAATGGGTGACTACTTGCCCACGAGTCTGATACAAGCACTAATATGCATATTACGAACATGATTACGCATTATTCCCTGAGCGATACCAATGAATCGAGGTGCTTTCACTCTCCTTATGGTACAACACATTATACATTGCTAGAATCGCCTTTAAGACGGGTATGCGGGAGTGGATGCAGCACTTAAGTTTCCAAGTTGTTGCCCTCGTGCCGCCTGCTTGTTTTATTTGTTTAGATATGATACATTCGCCACCACCATCGCACAGACAGATAGCCCCACGCAACTTATGTATGCGCTTCCGGCACGGTGACATCCAGCATTCGCGCTTTCTTTTGCCCAGCGATTTTCCGGCGGCCTTGTATCCCGCGCGCGGTCGACATGAAGAAGAAGAAGTTGGTGGAATGACGACCAAATTTGAAGCAGGCAGATGGCTAGACATAGGCTATTGCAGGCATTGGATTCATATCGCCTGCTTGATATCGCTGGAGAAAGGAAAACGGAAATCTTCTCGGTCTAGGAAATTATCGCATTGGAACAGCTACCATGCCTCCGAAACAACAGAAGCAGAATCCTCCGAAGAAGGGTGGGGTCGTAATCGACAAGGTGAGCATGCGGAAACTTCATCCACCTCGGTAGACGTATATAGGGTGGCGGCTGACATCATATACATGGATCGGATGAATCGTTTGACAGACCTTTGGTGTGGCGAACAAGGGTGGTAAGAAGGCAAAGGAAATCGCTCAGCAACAAGCATTATCGCGTGCGCAAGCGGGAAGAAATCCGGATGCCATCGCCAAGGAAAAGGAGAAGGAGATGAAGGCAAAGCTGAAGGAGGCAGAGCTCAGAAGAAAGAAGGAAGAAGCTGCTTTATTCACGAGCGCCATCTCCCAACCCAAGGTGCCGTTTGGTGTCGACCCGAAGACAATTATGTGTGCCTTCTTCAAGGCTGGTATTTGTGAAAAGGGTAAGTAGGCAAATGGCAGGGTCTCATCTGCGCGTCGTGCTCAGTCATGTTCGTCACTCAGGAAATCGTTGTAAATTCTCGCACGACAAGAATGTGGAACGAAAAGCAGAAAAGGCAAATATCTACCAGGATCAACGTGAAGATGGGGACGTCAAGGCGCAAGGTAAGCTAATTACTACCATGCGTTCCAGAAAGAGGAAGATGAGCTTACCGACTGCTTTAATAAAAGACACCATGGACAAGTGGGACGAAGAGAAGCTCAGAAGTGTTGTCACGAGTAAAGGCGGAAACCCCCGAACTACGACGGATGTAAGCTCAGCATTACGCGCACCGAGATTTCACAGCATGCTCACCCTCGAGACATTTGCCAGATTGTTTGCAAGTTCTTCATTCAGGCAATCGAGGATCAGAAGTATGGTTGGTTGTGAGTATTGTGGTATCTGATTCAAAAGATGTACACCTTGCTGAATTTAACTTGTGTTGCTTCAGCTGGGAATGCGTGCGTTTCAAATAGTAGCTCTTAGTTATGACCATTTTACTGACGCGCTCTTCACATGCCACCCATCTCCTATCACCCAATAGCCCAATGGTAAGTTCATTCCCTCCTACCTCGAACATCTTGTCAGAATGGTTTTAACGATCGGGATTCTTTATCATGATAGGTCGTGACTGTAAATATCGACATGCCCTGCCGCCTGGATTCGTCTTGAAATCAGAGAAGAAAGCAGCCGAGGAAGCAGCCAAAAAGGAAGTCATCTCGCTTGAAGACTTCTTGGAAACGGAGGTAAGCATTGAAGCGTTTGAGTTCGGGATCGTGGAGCTGACTAAGGTTGATGGCGTAACCTTGTTCTCTTGTTCAGCGTCATAAACTCAAGCCACCTCTCACGCCGGTCACGCCAGAGACTTTCGCTGTTTGGAAAAAGACTCGAATGGATAAGCGAAAGGCCGAGGAAGAGGCAAAGGAGAAGGCCAAGATCGCACAACGAGCAGCAGGCAAGCTGACGGGTATGAGTGGAAAGGATATGTTCGCTTACGGTACCGACTTCTTGGGAGAGGAAGAAGTAAGTCGTACCGTCGCTAAAGACCTGTTGTGTGGCGCTAATCACATTCACGTCTCATTTCAGGAGGAAGACGATGACTGGGATCTTCAACAGTACCTGGCGGAGCGTGATCCCGTATCACGCGAGGAGAAGGAGGCAGATGAGGAGAACGATCTGCGGGGTAGCAGCGATGTGGAAGATGATGATGACGATGGTGATACAGGGCGTGATGACGAAAAGGCCGAGTCTGTTAATGGTGTGACTGAACAACTTCAGGAGACTAGCATTGCTGCCTAGGAGGGCAGGTTCACGTTGCTTGGTCGTTAGTTGTATTGCATTACATCCTTTGCATTTCTCGCCATTATGGAGATTATATGCAATCTGTCAATAGTATCTGAAGAGGCACACTGTTAGTAGCGTTTTTGCAAAGCCGCTGATCAGATTCGTTCTTACTCGATTTCCAGCTAGAACACGGAGCAAGTGGTCAACTCGTCGTGCCTTTAGGACATTTGAGAATATGCTTACATATTGCAGTGCGACCGTGCGTGGACTCAGAACATTAAGCCCACGCGAGTTCCATACCTGATGATTGGCCTCTTGAAGCATACTCTCGATCCCTCGCATCTCCTACCAATGTCAGGTGTATAACTTTAGTGCGATGAGGTAGGTCTCGTTGCGACAGATCGAACAATCACCTTTTCGTACCTGCTTGTCCACCAGAACAGGCTTGTTTGCCACGTAAGGATAGCCAAGATATTCTCCATAACAGCAGCCTTCTGCGATGCCGCACTTTGTAAACGTTTATTGATGTCTTCTATTAGCGTACGGAACTCTACGGGATTGATCTATCGGTAACGCGCATGAGCGAGAACACGCTAAGCAGATCGTCGAGCAGGTGACTGAAGCCGTACGTACGCGACCTTCGAGCTCCATTGGGAAACTCGAATAAAATTGGCAAACTTCGCCAAATGTCCAATCCCTTTCTATTCTGATGATTTCCTTAGGGAAATGTTGACCGATGATCCCGGAAGGTGAAGTTCCAAAGTTTTGGGCACCTTGCGGTAGTGCTGACACCGAATAGGACGAATGCGGTGGCCTATCGAGAGGTTGGTGATTAGTATAGTTAGGTCGATGCCGCGACTATGCGACTTACTGGTAATCTGATGTAGTTTCATCAGCGGCAGTTCGGGTCTTGTCGCCATACTATCCGGATTGATCAGTCGATTTCAGAACCGGATGATGTTGAGCATTACATAAATTCGCACATACTGGTTGATCGTCCATTCCTGCCTATCCTTCTGGAGCTATCGTCTTAAGATCTAGTATCCTATGCTTTCCTGTTTGTTCCCTGGTCAGATGTATGCAGCTGTCTATGTCAACGGCTTCGAGCAACGAGTGAGCTGTGAGACGACATGTCGTCACTGCGCCAGATGATGCTATGGGAAACTTACCTGCGCCTTAACGCCAGACCTGCGACTCCTGGTGTGTTCCCATTTCTTCTCAAGGTTGTGCTCCGTTTGATGACGGAACTGAAGCCAAGTAGGAGGATAGGTGACAATAGAATATGCTTGAGCACTGGCAACAACGTCTGAAACCAACTGTACTGCAGGCCGTATGATTCAGCTGTGTCGGCCGCCGGCGCCGGCTGCAGCAATCAATCGGAGCCACGAGATGACGACGATACAGTCGGAGCAGTGTCCCTATCATAGCCAGTTTCATAGCCTTGGGTAGATTGCGATTCGTCGGTTCTCGTTCAAGTAGCTTGTCGAGTATCCATTGACTTAGCTTCAAGGCTATCCTACACTACCGTCGGCTGTAGAAGGAACCAATCCATATCAATCATTCACGATGTCTGGCCAAGGCTCTAGGGAAGCCATCTTGTAAGTCCTTTCTCAGCCGGGACAGCGACTCCCTCATTCCGCTGCGCATAGACCGACTTAATGTATACCTTGACCATATAGTCCGACGCGGATGAACCTAACGTTGACCAAGCAACGTCTGAAAGGAGCTCAGACTGGACACTCATTGTTGGCGAAGAAGCGTGATGCACTGATGAACAGGTTCAGAGCGATCTTGCGGAAGGTCGACGAAGTGAGTCTTGATCTATCGTTTTCGCATTTAGATGATATCTGAGCCATGCAAATCCCTCAAGGCCAAACGTTTGATGGGTCGAGTTCTTCAACTTGCGTCGTTTTCGTTAGCGGAAGTCACGTATGCTACGGGAGGAGAGATTGGGTACCAAGTCCAGGAATCCGTTCGTCAGGCGAGCTACACTGTTCGAGCCAAATCAGAGAACGTTAGTGGTGTGATGCTGCCGGCTTTTGAAGGTGTCAGGAGTAAAGAAGGAAACGGTATGTCGTTTCGCATCCTTTCAGCATACAGAAAAGCCCGCTCAGACGGTCGTTTGCAGATTTCAACTTGACAGGTCTCAGTAGAGGAGGTCAGCAAGTGCAGAAATGTCGGGAGACATACGTGAAAGCTGTTGGAACTCTGGTAGAATTAGCCTCGTTACAAGTACGTACAGTCGACTCGCTTGACTGTATCCGTTTGACAGGCGCGACTCTGACCCGTGTTTCGGCAGACTGCATTCATGATTCTTGATGAAGTGATCAAAGCCACAAACCGACGAGTCAACGCCATCGAGCATGTCGTGATACCTCGTCTTGAAAACACCGTGGCATATATCAACTCGGAGCTGGACGAAATGGACAGGTCAGTCTTTTACATCCCCACACATATCAAAGCAGGGAACTGATCCTATTACCTATCGTCGTCTCACAGGGAGGAATTCTTCCGTCTCAAGAAGATCCAGGGCAAAAAGAAGAGAGACACTGAAGAAGCCGACGCCGAGGCAGACGCTAAAGCTGAGCTAGCCGCTGCGAATGCAGCTCGAGAAGCAGAATCAGGCACGCCGTCGAGAAAGGAAGCAGAGAACCCGGATGACGGAGTTGGCGGAGGCGATGCAGGTGGACGGGACATGTTGGACCAGAACAAGGACGAGGATGTTATCTTTTAAAGTATCTTTGTCGGGGTGATTTCGCTATTTGTATTGAATCACCTTGCTCATGCGCAATAATCTCGGTTGGAGGCCATGGTATAAGGTCTTACACAATGTTATCTTTGCTTTACAGTATGGTTCCGGCCGCCTTGTTCTGGTCCCTATGGTATTCTGCAGAGCTCTCAAAGTAAAGACAGCTGATAGAAGACAATAATGTGCGAGTATCCTATCCATCTGCTGTAACGTCTGAGCGATGCACTGTTTTATCAGGTGTTTTATCGCGGTCCGCGACTTCAATACGTGGGGTTGCGTTTATACCTCGGGGGATGCTGCCATTCGCTTATTAGGTAGATTTGGTCGCACATCCGCGTTTGACGGTTGTACCAGCACAGCTTTATTGGTACCTCTATACTACCTACTGTACTACAGCTAAATTCGAGAGGCTGTTGTACCTATCGACGTCAGGCACGATACTAGCGAAGAGACGAAGTGATAAGGTGCCCGCACATCATCCCAGCGGCTGTTCTATCTCGCTACATTATTACGAAGGTTTCGAGCTCGATGTGCTTAGGTTCGGCATGGGCAGAAACTATTCAGAAGTTGATTGCGAGGATGGCAGCTAGACTGCAGTAGACGAGGCCGATGAGGTTTGGTTTGATATATTATACTGAGCCAGAGAAGACTATGCATCTATATGGCAAAATATGTTGGGTATCTCCACGGAAGGGCCATTTCGGGAAGGGTGACGAAATATCTGAACAGTCATGACATTCAGTCGCACCATCTTAGTTATTTACTATTCTCCATCGGCGCGCAGTGATATGGCTTCAATACAGCTAGACGCGCTGCCCCCTGACCAGTGTGGTTGACCTATCGATTTGTCAGCACCTCTGTCCAGCGGTAATACCTACTTGCGTCCAGAGTACAACGGCGCACGAAGTCGTCACAGTGATCGCTGACCTTTCGGGCGATTCAGCGGCTAGTTTGCTGGGCCCGAAAATTAAGGGTGGCGTGCATCGACGCCTAAGGCAATATCACTTCTCAATCGCGAAGTGGACTTTGTAAGCCCATGATAAGTGAATGAGGAATGTGCAACATCTCTAAAGACGATGAAACACTACAACTGCGTACATTGGACTACGACACTGTGACTGGGCAGGCTATAGCCACAGTGCAATCAATGTCTCCTCTGGTGGGGCAAGCATTGTTGGAGACGGTCTTCGGCTTGTCGAAGTAGACCCGTATTTTCTTGATCGTTATGACGGCGTCGGACGCCGGCGGACCGACGCTGAATGCGGGATCAGCATTGGTCCATGCATTGAGGATGAATGAAGAGGGATGCGTCGAGTACCCCGTGGCAGGCATAGGATCCAAGTTGTTGCCATTGAAGCGATATTTGGTGTTCGAACCGGGTTGGTATGCTGCCGGACATGTTCTCGTGGGCAACCAAGAAATCGAGTACTGGGACAAATCTTCAGCGGCGGCAGAACAGGAACATGGGGAAAACTCACTTTGTTGAATGATTGGGAAGGGTCGAGAGGGAAAGGCGAGACAGTCTCGGTCATGTCACCAGTACTATTGGTTAATTAGCAGAGCGTTAGTAAGAGTACTTCTCGGTACATTAAGCGAAGCAACATTGAGCACTCACTTCGGATCGAAGTTGGTCAATTGAGCGCCGGCCGAGTTGAATGAGTTTGCCTTGGTAATCGTCGAGGACAATATCTCCAGGTCTTGTTCATCTTGCCACCCGAGAGGCGCATCCCAAGGGTCGCCGTGGTACGTAAACATTCCGAAAACAATTCCAGCTACGTTGGTAACTTTTGCTTCTACTTCGAAGTACCCCCCTAGAGTATGAAGTCGCAATATCAGCCTACCAACTTGGCCGACGTGGATGAGATTGATTCAAACCCAGGGTAATCCAAGGGAAGGTTATCTCCGCGCCGGAGAAGGTTTTCGCGGTCGACGACTGGCCTGCTCCAGCAATTCAAACAAAAAGGTCAATCATGCGTAGGAATGTGTAGTCTTTTGCATCGTTACCGACTTACGACCAGGAACAGTAAGCGTAAGCCCTACACCTGGTATGAGCTTGACATTGTTCTCGTTGGCCATGGTATACTGACCCGTATTGGGGTTTGCGCCGCCGATTTGCCACCCGTTCGAGATTCCCCATCCTGCGGCAGTGACTTGGTCAATGGACTTTAACTATGGGGTGAAGGGTCAGTGGCAGAGGGGGAGATAAGTCCGGCGCAAGACATACTGCACTAAAGTCGATGACATGCTCGTAACGGAACCGATTGTTTCCCCGATTGGTTAGCTTGTAGCATTCGCAACTGGTGTTATCTCTCTTGACCTTGGGAAGGACTCTTGCGACAGCAGTGGTTGATAGAAGTGCCACACAGCCGAGGAGGAGCAGCAAGGGGCGCATGGGGTGAGTCGAACCGAACATCTGAAGACAGAATTTGGTAGAGTGTTTTGGAGGCTACGAGTTGGCGGGTGACAAGACGCAACTCGCAAGGTAGCGAGGTTGAAGAAGAGACGAGGAAGATTGGTTCGTTACCAGGCAAAGTTTGGTTCCCCGAAGTATCATCCCTGACAATATATACTTCTCTGATCAGAGCCATAATCGTTTTTCCTTGGAGAGGCGAGGCGATGTCAACTCGCGATGACGCAGGGTCCGCCAAAGCTTGCTATCGGATCGAGGAATTGATGATGTGAAGAATTTTGATGGCATGATGCCCGCGCCAAGAGTCGAGACGAGACGAGACGAGACGTTACCGGCCAAGACTCTGGTGATATTCGATATCGACTAAAGCAGGATTGACGGGATTGATGGCATCTCGTGATCTTCCAGACGAGTGGAACACAGGATATCTTACATGTCTCTATCAAACGGATTGATTTTCTCATTAGAGGTACTTCCATCAGAAGAGTCGCTTACTCCATCTGCGGCGCGCCAGGATACGCTGTAAAAGCAGTTGAGAGCGTCACATAGGTGCACCGCTTCTGCGTCTTCCCGTGTCAAGGACCATTGTCCGTCGTGGACTTGGGAACCAGAACCGTTGATGTCATTTGATGATGTCCCGGTTTTCTTGCATAGTCCGCTTGGATTCTTGCATTAGGAGGTCCGCTTCAACTTTGAAATCTTGTAACAATAGATGATTGAAATATGAGCGGTGAAGTGAAACCGCCCAGTAGTAAGTGTAAATGAACCCCCACATACTGATATGGAATACGTTCGAGCCAGGCGAAGGAAGCTGAGAACAATGATGCAGAGAACAATGCAGTCAAAAGCTTTAAACAGTCTGCGAACAAGAACAATACGCACGGACCGTAAAGCGATCGCGACTGAACAGCTGACTGAATGACTGAACACTAAGCGACTAACCTACTCGTACCGCCTATTCACGTTTGCCGATGCCGTCTACCTTCGTTCTTGATGCCAATACTGAAGCCTTCTTTTAGTAGCTGTCATCATTGCATGATGCGAAGGTTCGCGAAGCTCATGAGCTGATCCATATTTAGGCCTTGATTCCGTTCGAGATTCACGGCGCACGCATCATTTCGTGTGTTGTAAGGCAGGAGTGACTCTTTGGAGCCAGCAGCAGCAGCAGCAGCACAATAATCCTCCTAAAAAAACCAGAAAAATGATAATCATAATGTCTTATCTCTTTTGAAATACAACTCAACCCAACATGTATGGAAATCCATGACTCCACACCCCCGAGTATCGCTCGCTGCCAGTGGATTTCACCACTACCAACCGCCATTGGCATCAGCAGCAGGCTCGGCAGGGCCACTCCCCCAAGGAGACGCTGCACCACCATTCATACCTCCATAATTCGGCGCGGCGACAGCCGCCCATGGCGATGCCGCGGATGGCTGTATACCGTTTGGTGATTGTGCGCCTCCATTCCATGCAGTCCCTGCTGAATATGTGTTGTCGTTCGCAGCAGGTTGGTAAGGGTTTTCCTCGGCCATTTCATCTTCTTGTGGAGCTCTGCCTTCTTCGACATCGATTTGCTGATGCAGCTGTAAGATCATCGGTCCAAGCTTGTCCTCCAGAGCTTCAAACCCCTGTTAAAGCCAGGTCACATTCAGACACACTGCGTGGATATCGATCATCTGCATTGCTCCAACTTACATGAACCACTACGTCATTAACCGGAATCGCCCCTGTTCCCTCCGCTTCCAGGTAATATGTGTGAGGTTTGGCATTGAAATCGAACTTCTCGTCCGGTCCAGGCTCGGCCTCGTGAACAGCGCTCTTCATGGGCGGCCATTCTGCTTTTTCTATATCGCGAATAAAAGTTTCCAACATCAGTTGTTGCCGTACAGACCGGTTCAATGACATGAGGCATACCGTCGACTTCGAACCAGTACGAGGAGTGTCGTAGTTTATTGTGAGGATCGTATTCATATGCGATAGCAGATAACGGCGACCATTTTGCATGATGTTTTGAGATACCCTAGCGTAGAAATTCACATCGAATGCGGTGTTTCTGTAAGCAAGAATTGCACGATCACGCTAACCGGAATGATCACATACTCGATATGCTTTGCAGGTGATATCCAGTTGCTGTCCCTTTGACAATTTTGCAATCAATATCTGATTCTTCTCACCTAGAGAACAGGAAGGTGATTCGATTCCATTGTAAGTGCTGGTGCTCGCTGTGAGTTGGAAAAAAATGACATACCGCGCCCTGCAGGAAACCCAACGGTCGGATCTCGCTTTTTCAGTAATTCCTGTCCCTCTATATCATCTTGATCGCCCTGCGTAGTTCGGTGGTTAAAAGGGTTTCCGCGAGTCAATGGAAAACTCTTTAAAAGACGGGAACACTTACCGGTGGTGCTTCCACCCTCGTCAAATGAGCTGTTGTCACGTTCAAGGGTCGATCTCCCGTACACTTGACGTTGAGAGTCAATAGAATCATGCAGTATGCGCAGCCTTCATCGCATGTGCAGTCCTGTAAGCACGCGTAAGAAAAGATCATTCAGATCCTGGACATTTAGGAACAACGGCAAGAAAGGAGAATCGCTGCATACTCACTCTTGTATCCCTCATGCTGAACCGAACGCCCTTACTTATTAGTGGTATCAGACCCAGCCTATGTGCGATGAACTCGTCTGGTAGCGGACTGCTGTTTTGGTTGTATGAGACCTGATCAATGGCTTGAACGTAAAGAAAAACACATTCAACGTTAGCATCATTCCACTCTAGGCCCAATATTGTCTCCTGAGAACTGCACGGAGCGCATTAGTACCTACCGACAGTGGCTACATCCGCCATCATCGATCTCCTCAAGGAATTGGCATAACTTTATCGTAGGAGAAGAGCTAATTAAGCCTGTAGAACTAACTGCAAGAGTATTCGTGCACAAGCACTTACGCCATTTCCACACCGGACAAATCGAACTCTGCGATGTGTCGGTTCAGCGACCGCAGAGTGATGGCGGGACGTCCTGTTGAAGCCATTGTTGCAGTCTAGTCGAGGTGAGGAATGCTGGGAAGTATGCGGACGGTAGACTAAAGAGCGAGGGAGATGAAGAGACCCAACCTTGAATAACAGGTTGCTCACTGCTGTAACGGCATACATGCGATCGGGATAAGTCACGTGAGCGTTATTTTATTCCGTATGGGTGAGGGTTAGAGCAGTCTGCTTCATTTACGCTCAGGGTTCAGTGGTGACGACTGTCTGATAGATCACTTTGAGAGCACTTTCAAGTCTCCCATCATGTCGCACGCAACGTCAAAGTCGAAAAAATCGGCAAAGCCGTCAAAATCCGCTCGTCCAGAGCAGCTGGAAAAGTCGTCAAACAATGGACAGGTGAACTCTGCCTTTTTGCATGTCAACACCGACATCCGTCTCAGTATCCCGCCAGTATTCGCAGGAGACTTGAAGCGGGGAGCCATGGAAATGCTGGATAGTCTTGTAATGAGGTGAGCAAAAAAAGATTATATGCAGAGGTCACGTACCAGAATTTAGCCTGACACGCAATAATTGTTATAGGTATACACCCGCTCTGCAAGCCGTATTATTAGCCTACTCAAATATTCGGTTTGCGGACACTACTGCCAACATATTGAACGATTGTCCGTTCGCCATTGCTGATGTGTCGTTTAACGCTGTTGTGTGGTCTCCGAAGATTGGTCACCGTTTAGGTGAGTTTCCTACTTCATGACTATTCACACGCTGTATTGACGTGGTCCGTCTATTCGAATGTCAGCGGGAACGCATTCTCTTTCCTCGGCATCTCATATATCTCTGATTCTATACAAGACCTTCAACGTCTCTATACCGATAAACAACATCCCGCTGGACGAATACGAGTTTGACGAGGATGTTTCGGCAGCAGAGATCAGGGAAACTGATGGAGAGGTGCTGGACAGCGATGAAGAGGATAGCTCAGATGAAGAGGACGATGACGAGGATTCGGAGGGTGTCGCAGCAGCAAAGGAGGAAATTATCGAGACTGGCAGGTGGAGAAATAAGCGAACCGGCAAGCTACTGGGAGCTGGCGGAGAAGAGATCGCTTTCACCGTGACAGGGTATGTTTTTGGATTTCGAGTAGATGCTCGGACTCCGTGCTGATTGCGGGGTTTATCGTGCTACAGATTGCAAGTCTCGAACCAAATGCTATCCTTGACAGGTTCATTGAAAGCAAATGCGGAACCGACATCACAGACCTTTGGTTCTACAACTCGTCCTATTCCTGTTGCTCCGGGATCCCAGCTTGCTCGCGAGGCAGCTGCTGGCACCTTTTCTCACACATCATCCAAACAAAACCTTGCAGCACCAAACGCTATCACCAACCCACCTTCAAACCCTAACACATCCAGTGTCGTACGCGCGTCTACAAGTAATATTGCGACATCAGCTTCGGCGACCAATTCCAAAAGACAGTCAAAACGCAAATCGAGCATTGGAGTGGATGCAGCTTCTCAGATGCAAGTCGATGAAGCTGAACGTGAAGCTGTCACAAATGAACGTCCACTGCAGCCCGAAGCGTACGCAAAGGAAGAACCAAGTCGAGTAGAGGACGCAGAGGAAGCAAAGAAGCGCCGGAAAGCGGAAAAGAAGGCGAGGAAGAGTGTAGGAGGTGCAGCTGACGTCAAGCCGGCGGACGAGGGAGAGAGCAAGAGATCGAAAAAGGACAAGAAACGGACAGCGACGGATGCCGATCATGCAGAGGACGGGAGTTCGAAGAAGAAGCGGAAGAAGGATTAGGGGTACCGGCTGGTTGAGTGAAGTGTAGAGGGTGGTTGTATTTGTGCAGATACTTTTCGCGATGTCATGTAGGTTAAGGATGCTCTGCATCATACAGCGCACGTCGAAACGAATCTCTGAGGTACAATATAAGCATGATCACGACTGAAGCCGGCCGATCTCTCGTTACTTGTACAATACTCTTGTTTCATAGTTGTCAAGCAATGACTGCGCGCAAGTTACAGTTGAAGCTAGAGCACGACTTGGAAGATTCGAGTAGGGGTTATGCGTAACAGCAGTATTTGTATATACAACAGCGCTGGGGCTCGGATCATTGTTCCAACACATACATAGTATCGGCGTACAACCCGTTTCTACACTAATCGTCTATCACCGTACGTCTTCACTCCGTCGTCCCAAATGCTGCCAATGTTATCCACGTTGACCTCGCCATTCACTATCGGCAGAACTTTGCCACCGCTGTTGTGAGGTGTACGGCCACGGAAGAACGGCAATCGGAACATGGCAAACTGCTCCTCTTCTTGCGTTCTACTTTTGGCTGCTGTGTCGGTCTGTCCACCCATAATCATGAAAGGTGACTGAGATTGGCTGCGCACGCTTTGCTGCTGCGGTGCCATTGGTGCCACGGGTGATGCGCTTTTTAGAGCTTCGGTTACGGTTTCGATCTTGCTTTTCGCTGGCTCTAGAATAGAGGTTGTGTTCGATGAGTTATTCGGTGTGGCGGAAGATAGTGAGAGGTCGTTCCCGCCAAGGTTCTGCGCGAAAGGGTTGTTGCGACGTTTCTCGTCGAGTTCCTCTTCTATTGTCAAAATCTTCCCACGTTCCGATGGAGGCGGCAGAAGGTCTTGGACGTCGGCCTAGAGGTATTGGATCGTTCAGGAATGAGCATGACGACGACGACGACGACGTATGAACCTTGAATAGACTTACAAAGTCATCCTGCTGCACAGCTGCAATCGAGTACCAGAACGTCCCAAGGGCAAAGGCTGTAATCACTCCACCAGTAAGAAGGTTACGCGTGAGGAAAGGCTTTCGCGCTCTCTTGAGCGATTGTGACATTCCCTGAGATTGACAGTGTCAGTATACTTCAAGGAAACCGCGACCCCGGAAAGATACAACATACATAGCCTGCCGGATGATATGACGCTTGAGCTTTCGTTTGTGACGCTGACATGGTAGATGTTCAAAGTATTGCGAACGCGGTGGATTCCGGAGAGACGTATTTGGCTTGAAAACAATACCTCGGACGGGGCACGAATATGGTGTATGGTGGTAAGTTCAAGAGAAGCAGCTGATCGTTGCCGAAATCTCACCAGCGATCGAGACACCAGGCGTATAATATGACGCAAGCCAGCAATGACGTGTATAATGTATACCTGCTCTTCACTCTCCTCCACTCGCCATGCTCCTGGCCTTTGCTTCTCCGCTACCAGTCTTCTGCATACACCCTGTCTAGCTTTGACGTCTGAGGCTCCGAAGAGAATAGTACCTGGTCCTATTGCATCGAATTTGCCTCTCAGTAGCTTTAAGGTTGATGATAGGAACATTCTGCCTGAGCCACGAGTTTCATATCACGCATGACCAAACAAGGGTCGCGCCGTACATTACTGAAGACAAGAGCACCGACGGAAAGCCATACTGGGACTGCAACGTATCGGGTGAGTTGAAGTATGATGACATGATCAAGGAATTGAATCTATTAACGGTGGATTGGCGGAATGCCGAATGAGCTCCAGCGAATAATGTCACCAATAATCTCAAGAATGCGACTGAAGAGCTAAATGAAGGCGAGTCCTTCGCTTTCTTGTTGTAGTCCTGAATATGTTTCCGTTTCAATTGTCAATAGCTCGAAAATCATCTTTAGTTTTCATAGGTACCCATGTACAATTTGGTCTTACAAACAAGAACAATCAACAAGTAACGACGTTATGCGTACTCGTTTCCGTCAAACGCGACCGTGTCTCAAGTCGCACGCCCTCCATGCAGCCCCAGTCCAATAATGCGCTTTTGATCTATTGCCCGGCAGTTGAGCTCCCGAGTATTCAGTTTCATACACTCTCCGTGAGAGTGTCTAAGAGCATAAGTTCGTCCAGCCATGGTAAAATTTCACCCACACCATGTATATGAGGCCGAAAGAGCCGAATAAGTAAATTAGGTCGATTCAACATCGAGTTTCCTGCTGTTCAAAGGTACTTAGCACCGGCAGGTAAAATGCGCGGAAAGTGCATTGCTCAGCAGGATGGCCCTCTCTTCCCTAAATCGACATTGTCTTGCTCCTCCCATTTCCTCCCGTATCATGCGAAAGTCTTTTTCTCATATTTTTGACGGGGGCGAACCTGATAACTCTAAATTTCGCTATCCCTTCGATAATGGTCGGTGTTTACTCCTCTTCAGACTCGTCAGAAGTTGCTTCTACGATCTCTGTTGTTGCTACCTGATCTTGCCTTGTTTCTTCCCTTGTTTCTTCCAGGCGGAATTCGTCTAGAATCGCACTCAGTCGCTGATGTCGCTTGTACCCTTCCAGCGTTTTCTCAGCCTGCAAAAAGCTCTCCTGTTCTTCAAGGTGCGATATCCATATCGCCAACCAACTCGGTCGGGCCTCAGGGGGAAATTAAACTTGGTCATCTCGAAAGAAGGTCTTTCGAGTGCGACCCCTGCGTGCATCTGGTCCGAAGCAAATATCGTAATTCAAGTCTCCGATTTGCTTACTTGTGAAGGCAAAAACCTCTTTGTGTGCCAATTCCATCATCGCACTCAAAAGATGATTGGGTTGGCTGAGAAATGAGCGCACATATGACAAGTCCTCTTTTAGCGCAGATGAGTGCACTTCGTCACTGATCGTCGCAGCTCGCTGAGCGTTCTCCACATCGTCATCTGCACTACGCATCGGAACAGAGGGTCCTTCGGATGGGGAGTCAGGGCGGGAATTCACTTTCCCAGAAGATTGCACCAGGTGAGAACTGTCGATGCTGTTTGAATCCGGCTCGGGAACACTGATGGGAGAACCCGTAGAGGGTGCAGCATTCAAGTCACTCGTGGGTGATCCCTCGGAAAGTATGGACTGATTGCTTTTCCCCTTCGTAGCACCTTCTCCTGTTTCAGACCTCGCTCTTTCCTCTTCAATGAGAATCGTCACAATGCGATCCAGAATGTACAATGTGGACAAAATAACAGGATTGTCATTATCAGGCGCTTTCATCTCGCGCTTTGCGGACCTCTGGGCAGATGCATTGTAGCCCCTGATCAGCCCCTCCAAGGCTTTCGTATTGCTCGCATAGTAGCCCTGCAGCGCCACCGTGAGTCTGAGAAGCCAAGTCCCCATTTTGATCCGGAAGGGCCGTCCTTCAGCAAATGTCTTCACCAAGGAGCTTTCCGACTCGGACGATCTCCTGAAGTAGCGCTCCAGCGCTTGAAAGTTGTCGTTGTGAGCGGTATCAGCGCCAACCCTCTGTGTCATGATAGTGTTTCCGACAAGGGTGAGGTTTCTCTCGATGCCTTCTATCAACCTCGCGAATACGACTACATTAGCCGTTGCCGACCAATGTTTGTTCGGGAGCTCATTCTCCTTGACACCGAAGTATTGTGCTCCAGCGTACTGCACAGAGATTGAGGATTCTGGGTCGTTCGTCCAAGAAAGCTGCGAGGAATTGACTGCGGTGCTTTGAGGCAAGCCAGAGGACGGATGACTTGAAAGTAATGGTGGAATTGACGTCGCTGACTCGGGCGGCTAGACACGGCGGCGTGAGAGTGAGAGTGATCACTACCCACAGATGAGGAACACCACGAACACCAGCTACTGTTTGAGAGGCGCACGGCACTCGGGCAAGCGATAAGAGCAGTGGCGGTTACAGGATCTGGTATGGAACTCTGGCCTGCGCCAGTTGAGCTGCCAGGCATGACCAGAGCAAGAAAGCCGTCTGGATCTCGTGAGAGGGTGAATCGGTAATGCAGATCCTGCGGGCGCGAGAGAATCTGCAAAAGATTCAGTTGGCATGTCGACAAAAGGGACGTATACTGTTTTATGTCAGAGCGATGGAGAGGCCTGGTTCTCAAAGGGAGGAAGTCAGATGCCAGAAGATCTCGTGCATGAAAGGAAGGCATAAGGTACCGCTTAGCTACAGACACAGAAAGCGAATGGATGGTGTAGTAGCGTTTGTTCTGTTTGCAGAACCTCCCCTGTATGATCTCGCTTTGAATCTGTGATTTATGATTGCTTGCAGTCATTACCAGGCGCACTCACAACGACCTCTTGAATGCAACCGAAGCGGCAAAAGCAAAAAGGCATTCCTGCTAAATCTCATCCTCATCCTCTTCGTCCGCAAACTCGTCTAGCTCTGGCCAATCACCCACCACAACCCTTTCTGGTCTCACGAAGACTCCGTGATTCGGCTTGCATGTAAAGTATCGCGTGCCATTTACACTTTCGACGAGGCAAGGTAGTGCGAAGAATTAGCATCTGGACGGTGGGCGCGACTTTAGGTGATGACTCACGATCCATCGTTCTTCCCCGTCGGTTCGTCCAATATCACCCCAACCCAATCACCATCCTCTGCCTCAGGCTTGCCCTTGCCAAATTCTGTCCGTCCAACGAACCCGATTGTCCCTCTTGGTTCATCCCCTGTTATGTTCTCGCTGGCCCCTACAGGTCGCACGATACATCGTTTGCCGACAGTCATTTCCGGTGTGGCGTGATGGGTGGATGCTGACGCGCCTGAGGCGGATGGTGGGGCGAATCGTCCGAGTCCGCGGGCTTTCAGATCCTGCAAGACCGTATCTAGATTGATACCAAGTATATCAGTCGTCATTACAGTTCGCGCACGGGACATCGATTACTTACCGTTCCTTTTCTCGTACTCGTCTTGAGAGATTTCGTACTTCTCCACTCGGGACACGTCGGTAAACTCGCCTTCGGGGTTGGCATTGGGATTAGTGTTTGTGACCTGCGGAAGGGCAAGATGCACAATGAGTCAGTCTGAGTGCTTGGACATTCTGCTTGGATATTCTAGTAAAAGCTGCGGAAAGGAGGGTATGGCAGGGGAGTAACACGCATGTGAAATAGATAGTTCGATGGGCTAACATGTCCGACACATTGCTCATTTCCAGTCTCGCATCCGCGAGTTCAAGGTGTACCACGAAGGAGGAGGGCAAGAAAGAATTTTATCATCTGCACTCCAAGTAACGACAATATACGTGCAGCCTCTCCATTCAACCGATACATCTCAGTGATATCATGTGAATACTTCCGAGGCCGCTTCTCTTCCTATAGGCAATCAGACCCAGCCTCTAGGTCTTCCCTCCCGCGTCAGCGCGGCATGTACTCCAATCACCAGCGCAAGATCGACAAGGAGAGCAAGTATCGCGTCCAGCTACACGTTGTCATGTCCACAAACGCCTGTCAATCAATCCTTGCCGCTGTCTGAGACGCGCCATCGTCGAGGATACGAGCGTGTCTACTGCTTCCCCTCTCAAGTTCGAATACGATACAAGCCAATGTACGCTGATCACACATTGTGAGTCACCTCCTCTCTATTCACCACGTATTGAACACATCATATTCCTCGATGAACGGAATCTTCCTACGGACAGTGATTCGGCATACTGTCATCCACCATCATACAGGCAAGCGCGATGCAGGAGCGGCCCTAGGTTGATATTCCTCCTCCTGGCTCTCTTATCTTTTACGATCCGGTCTAGATATCCGCGAACTCACCGAAATGCATTCCCACTCCTTTACTCCCTCATCCGCTAATGTCTTCCCATCATCGTTCATCGCTACCCCAGAACTACCCTCCTTCCCTACATCATCCGGTGAGGCAAAGCGGTGCAGTACTTGAGCACTGTATGGTATACCGGTGATCGATTCGAGTTTCGCCTGTTTGGGAGGCGGGGTCAGTAACAGAAGATTCGAGTGTAAAGAAAAGATGTGACGTTGCGGACCTTGAGAGCACCGATTGTGAGGTTCGGGTCGAAGCGACGTTCGCTGTAGGTATCGGAAGAGCGTACGAAGACATTGAGTGACATGATGAGAGAATTTACGATACCGGATGGGATTGGCGACGACTGATAAAGATGGAAACTGAACAGAGTTGACTGATCAAGTATACTCAATCACTACAGGCATACCGGAGTCTCGACCAGATACTCCGAACCCTGCAATCGCGCTCAATTCTACCATTTGTTACTCTGCTGGGCGCATGCAGGAACTCGGTTCTATATTCTATACAGCCTTCTATACACTGCAATGCCCAGGTGAATCTCGTCAAGGTGGTACGTGTAGGTGAGCTACAGAGGAGGGTATTATGCTCTTGCATATCATATAAGACTACCAAATTACAACTCCCTGGGTTTCTCGACCTTTTGGTAAGCTACGATTATATCGCCTTCCTGTATATCTTTAAATCCATGGACGGAAAGACCACATTCGCTTCCCTTTCTAGCTTCAGCAATGTCCTTCTTCACATGCTTGAGAGAGTCCAGTGTTCCTGCAAAGATATTGCGGCGTTAGGTATACAAATGTAGTCTGCAGGCTGAACAGGATAGCTTACCTTCGAACACGACTGCTCTGTCTTCTCCTCTGAGGACCCGGATTGGATCGTGGCGGTTAATGACTCCATTTGCGACCCTGCATCCTGCGATACTGGCGCTATCTCTACCTTTCACCGCGATGGTGAACATCTGTAAAACAGTGGCTTCGCCGAGAACTCGCGTCTCGATAACCGGTGGAAGCAGAGCAGCGACCTTGGATCTGACAGTCTCGATCAAACGGTAAATGACCGATTCCAGATGCACAGGCACATTCGCTTTCGCCGCTAGAGTTTGAACTGATTTGGAAGCCTTGACGGAAAAGCCGATAATCATACCTACGATAAAGGAGGTGAGCGCATGTAGTGTATTTTACATACTATCAGACTTACCTTCGGCAGCCTCCGCAATCGCGACATCTGAATCAGCCACATCGCCAACTCCAGCATGAACAATCTTTACTCCCGCCTCCTTGTTACCAATATGTTCAAGTGCACCGACAACAGCCTCGACAGTTCCGCTGACATCTGCCCTGATTATCAACCGCAGTTCCTTGAATGCGTGTGCTTTCTCGGTTGCTTCTGCCTCGCGATGTGCCAACGCCGCCGCCGCTACAGGATCCTCTCCCGAAGCCTTTGCAGCTTCGGCGATTGCTTCTTCATGTTCGAGGCGTTCCCGCTCCAACCGACGTTTCTCGTTGATCTTTTCCACATCGGCCATCAATGCCTTTTTTTCTGCTTCTCGTTGTCGGTTTGAAATTGCCTTTTTGGCTTCTTCTTCGCCATTGCGCGCTTGTAGGATCTCATCGCCAGCCAAAGGTACCTCTTTCCAACCAGTGACGATGACCGGCATACCGGGGAGGGCTTCTTTGACTACCTTGCCTTTATCGTCGGTCATTTGCCGGACACGACACCAAGTCAGACCCGCGACGATGGAATCTCCGGTTTTCAGCGTGCCTCGGGTGACCAATATAGTAGCGACGTTTCTGCAATGAGGAGTTTTAAGTCAGTTCTCCACTTGAAACTTCGACGACATGTCGACTGACCCTCGACCCTTCTCGACGCGTGACTCCAGCACGAAGCCCTCTGCTTTGTTCTCTCGGCTGGCTCGGAGATCACGAACTTCGGCAACAGTTGCTAATGTTTCCACTAGAGAATCCAAGCCGATTCCTTTCAAGCCCGAGACTTCCACGGATGGCACGTCACCACCGTCGTCCTCTAGATATACTCCCTCCACCATCAACGCATTCTTGACTTTGTGCTACGAATGCCATCAAGTTAGATCTGTAGGCCCCGATGCTGGACGGACGAGACTCACGATATCGATTCCCGGCTTGTCACATTTGTTAATCGCTACAACCAGCCCAATATGTTCACCCTCCGTCTTGACGAGCTCAATCACTTCTTTCGTCTGCGGCATGACACCGTCATCCGCTGCAACGACGAGTACGACAATATCCGTGACATGAGCTCCACGAGCTCGCATGGCGGTAAAAGCGGCGTGACCTGGCGTGTCCAGGAAGGTAATGCTCGGTGAAGAAAGGGTGGATGCATTCGCGTCCGCGCTGGGCAAGAGGTCGGCAACTGACACGGAAAAGGCGCCGATATGCTGTGTGATGCCTCCTGCTTCTCCTGCAGCAACCGAAGTATGTCGTAAAGCATCCAGAAGGGTAGTCTTGCCATGATCGACATGTCCCATGATGGTTACCACCGGTGGACGGGAGGGCAGAGTAGCCATTTCTTCCGGTGTGGGAGGCGGGTCCGGGTAAATGTCGAAACTCTTTTCCTCATCTACGATCGGGGTCAAGTTGTATTCCATTGCGACTAAAGAAGCATCTTCGGAGGAAAGCAGGTAGTCGCTCCGACACTGCTCAGCAGGCATACCCAGGCGCTGCATCTTGCGCAAAAGGAGAGGCAGTTTCGTATCGACTATTCGGGCAAGGTCACCTACTCGAACGGAAGACGGGATGAATACTTCGCGCTCGATTTTCGCTTCGACGACTCGCTTTCCCTTTTTCTTGAAATGTTCACGACTGTGAGGAATGGATGACTGTTGGGCGAGTTGTTGCGGGTGCTTCTTCTTGTGAGCAGATGCATTGTTATCGGTAGGTTGGGAACGCAGTGATCCTCTGCCGTCTGCGGGACCTCTGCGTTGTTGGCCGTGTTTCCCAGCAACCGAATTCTTTCTTGATAGGGAAGGAATGTCGTCATCTCCTTCTATCACTGTGACATCTTCCAACGTTGGTCCGACGTCTACTGCCGATGCGCTTTCGGCTAGTGAGGGCAACTTGCGCGGCGGAGTGGAATCGGATCGAGCTGGCTTGTCAGCGTTTCTCCGTGGACCTTTCGACGTGTCTGAAGCCGATGGAGTTTGCTGGGTTTGACGCGGTTGCCTCGGACCTCTTGAAGGCTGAGAAAGTCCAAATGACCGTTGCTGCCGTGGTTCGCGGTCACCTTGATCCTGTCTTGGATTCCGCTGGCGGCTCGGCCCATCTTGCCTGTCATTTCCGCTAGCAGGATAGCCATTCTTCCTCGAAGAGAACGAAGGCACACTCCTTGGTCGATCACTCTGCTGGTCACCTGATTTCGGCTGCGAAGGTGCCCATGATCTTCGTACCGGTACATTGCTACGAGTCTGATTACTGCCAGTGCGGCCGAGCAGATCGTTGAGCAAGTTATCGAGACCTTCTCCGCCCGTGGATTTTCCTGCCAAGCAGCGAGCAGATGTATGGAGTCGGCGAGTGGCCGCGGGTAAAGTACTGATGCGATGCATTGCTTCAGTTGATGGCGAGCCGGTTTGCAGTAGGCCAAGACGGAAGACTGACAAGTTGACAACTGACGAACAAGTTTTCGTATTCATCATATCATGTCTCAGAGATTTCGCTAATGATCGAGGTGCGCCCCCAACTCGGAATAGCAAGCGGAGGAGGGACTTGGGTGGATTGTTCACTCAACCACCACTTTTGAACGATAGGTCGGGTTGATGCAGTTCACTATTCACATACCTCGTGCCATCGAACAGCGTCATTCTACCACTTGCCATGCAGAACCTTCCCGCTGCGAGTGTATCAACGACGCGTTCAAATCCGGCTGCGACTGAGCCAGCACAGACCAATCTATGGACGCAGATTTTGACGGAAGCGAGTAGAGCTGATGAGAAGATACCAAAGAGGTATCTCATCCTTTGCGGTCAGTAATTCCGCACTCTAATCGCTATAAAACCATACTAAAGTGCTGAAGAAATCTTTCAATGTAGGCGAGCCGCATCATGGCAAGAAAACGCTACTTAACAACATGATTGGAGATTCCGACTCCTCACTCTCTGCATTCCCTTATCCTTCCACGTCCTATCAGAATTCTCAGTCCTCGAGTGCAGACAAGCGGTTCGGAAAACCATTGCCTAAATCATCATCCGTCGGAACAAACTTTCTAAGCAGGAATCACGCGGCATATGCAGCGAATGGAGGGTCCACAATGATGCTTTCGGCCATTGCGGATGGAGGAATGATTTCGGCGGGAAACAGAACAAGACATAATGATCGCTCAGAGGGAGAACACTCGTCTCGTTTGCACGATAACAGGACCAAGTCAGCATCCGCTACCTCTAGGAACGGGATCCGCAACACGAACGACTCAAGGCAAGCGCAGGAAGGTGCGGTTTCCGGCGAGGATCCGTTACGGCTCGATGTACTGGAAGAGCCGAGATTGAAGCAAACAGAGGGACTGGTAGTGGGATACGAATGGATAGATATCAGTGAACCTGGAGAGAACGGTAAGCAATACACATCATCTTCGCCACGCTGCGGGCATGTAACTTAATCTTCAACAAACAGACTTGGTCCCACCATTGTCGGTCTTCACCGCGCCATCATCTGACCCTTTAATACTTAGTACACTACCTCAAACGATTCCGGAAGGAGTGTTACCAGTAAACCTTGGCCTCGCTTCGGATCAATTCGACGTTTTGACTGAATCAGTTTCTGTCAATTAGGAAACAGGAGTAATGATCGTCTTGGATTGGAGCAAACCGCATACGATGGTACGCCTCTCTTCAAGTGGTAATCCGCACTACATATTCCGACGCTGACATCAATCCAATAAAAGCTGGAAGAACTGCTCAAATGGCTGATCTGGGTCGAAAAATGGTCATCTCAGATGGCCAGCAAGGAGGATGAAACCAGCGGATTCGAGCGTCGTAGGTTTCGTGTTCGTGCCCCAAGCCTCGGTTGTCGCTCAGTTTTCGCTACATCATAGTAAAATCAATCATACAACATTACAGCGAACCAGTCAAGCCAAATGGAATACCCCCTGGGGAAGGTGCGGATGCAGAGGGTTCGACGGTTTACAACACTTTATTACATGAAGTGCTTCTGCCGCTGGACGAAGGGGTTCTTGTGCACAATCGGTTAGTGGATGGACAGGGTCAAAGACTTGTGACAGCCATTCAACAATTTTCGTTCTTAATAGATGCGGCGTCCCAATTGTCATCGTTTTGACTCGCGCAGATCAGATCGATGCGATAGGTGACCAGCTAGTCAGCAGGGGCTTGGTCGGTTCCAAGGGATACTCTGGACGACAAGGCGTGGACGAAGAGGATACGGAGGAATATCTGAAAACGATGAGTTGGGACGAACGGGTGGAATGGATCATGCAGACGATACGGACAATTGCATTGAGATGTGAGTGTGGTTTGGTCGTTATTGCTATAATGGTAAACTGATAGTCTAGCAGATGGCGCTTCTGTAATACATACGACAATCGCAAGGCCCGACACTTTCAAGCTGCTTCGATCATACGCGCTGAATTTACTGTATCAAACTCCACCAATATCACCCGAATCCGAAACACCAGCTCGCAAAGTCAATACCCGCTTAACCACAAAACTGGCGCATCGATTTCCCTTTAAACATACAGCGAACCCACTGGATAGAGATGCGCTTCTTATACCAGTGGGATGGGACTCACCCGACAAGATCAAGATTCTCCGAGAAAGCTTCAGTCCACGACGTGTAGGTGCGTTGTGGGACGACGAGGTCGAAAGGATAACGAGGCCTGGCAAGAAGCTTAGGGCAGGAGAGGTGATGGACGAAGGTGAAAAGTCCCTGCTTGATTTGTGGAAGATGGTAGTGCCAGATACCAAGCGACATCAAAATGTGAGTATGGCGAAAGGAAACAAATTCGCTATTGCCTGTTAATAAATTGCCTCTAGGACAATAAAAGAAAAAACCTGGTGGTGTGCGAGACCGAGCAAAACTTTCTTTCGCGACAGCTCGAATTTCTTATGCGCGATCCTCAAAGGGATCCTCGCAAGGCGTTCCGTCAAACACTATCCAATCACCAGCAATCGATGAGCACACCCCGTCCAGCTGCTGCTTCGCGGTCGGCGACAAACAATGAAGACGGGACCATGCCAAATAAGCCGATAGGTATTGTCGGCCCGGTAGCGAGTGGTGGACTCGCTATGCCGAGTGTTGAGCGCGCATTTACCAATATGGAGAATGGAAGCGAAGACTTGACATCCGATATGGACGCAAAAGTTAGTTGAATGTATGGTAACAGGCGCTTAAATAACTGATCTGATGTGCAATTGCAGAGCGAACCGAGAACGCCGCTACCCAACTCGACAAAGCGTGCAGTGTCGACGACCGAAGCAAATTCTTCGCCATCTTCGAATGAACTTCTGAACAACTTCGTAAGAGCTTCAGAGCTGCTTTTTTCTTGAGACGCCGCTGACTCTCCCGATGACAGTTCCAAGGACTCATTGCTGGCCGACGCACGCCAGGAAGTACTCCTGCAAAAACACCCGACTCAAACACAAAGACCTAAACACCGCTGTAGGTATCTAGGGTTGTATATGCAAACATGACCAGATTGTCAATATATCATACATCATCAGCAACGGGGTGCATACATTATATTTCGCAACACGTCGTCATTCACTATATTTTCATTTTTTCAAGATGTTTTCGCAAGCTTTCGTGAGACTAGTACCCCATTGGCATATATTGCTGTGGATAATATCCTTGTCGTGTAGCTTGATCATACTGCCCGCTCATCGCCTGATAGCTGTAGGGGTTATCCTGCGAATAGCCAGTTGAATCCGGCGAGCTCGCGCCATGCTTTGATGGATCCTTTAGCGTTGCAGCGGCAATCTCGGCGGAATGTATATACTGATTGGGCGAGGATGCAGCGTTGCCCGATGTCGGCGCACGAATCTCGATCTTGGATTGCGGGCGTGGCGGCATGAAGTAGGATGGATCGCCGAGCTGAGGTGGAACGTGTGCGCCGTACCCTTGCATAGCATACGGAGAACCCGAGTCTCTGCCTGGCATGAAGGAAGGCGAGTAGGCTGCGTAGTTCATTGGATCGGCGGGATGGGGTGGACGTTCATAACCTCCGTAGGCGTTGGGGTAACCTCCATAGTACGACTGAGGCGGCTGTTGGTATCCATAGCCCATGTTCATCCCGGGTGCTGACTGCGCATAGGGATTGTATCCCATCCGCGATCCACTGCTCCCTACCGAGATTGGAGAATGCGCGGGTCCAGGAGACGGAGAAGGTACCCAGACGACGGCTTGTCCGGTCATGAGATCAAAGAACGCACCGTTCTCCGCGACTCCGATTCCAGGAGGAAGCATGTTTGGCGGAGGCGGGCCAGAGTGGTGGTGTTGTGCCGATGATCCTTGACTTCCTGCATCACTTGGCGCCATGCCTGTAGAGTCGACACGATGCTGTCCGATCTCCAAGCGATGCATATCCGCTTCGAGAGACTGTTGCTTGCGCTTGAGTTCTTGTTGCTGCAGATGTTCGGCATGTTCCGCTTGTGTCTGCAAGTGGGCGGTGATGGCGGAAGGTTCGTGGTCGGAGATGGGAGGATTCGCTGGATTCGTTTCGTGAACCGCCGCTGGAGGCGCTGGTGCATCTGAGCCGGGAAGCTTGACAATGGGTTGTATATCCGCGGTGGAAGTGGGAGGGAGAGCAGGAGCGGCCGTGATTGTTTCTACCTCCGGGCCAGACAGTTGCGTCCCTGCAGCCATCGCGACAGGAACCATCTGCTCGACAGGTTGCATTACACCTCCAGGATGCACGAACCCGCCTCTACCGCGTCCTCTACCCCTAAACATACCCCTAACCATTCCCCTTCCACGACCTCTGGCCATCATCATCTGTTGCTGTCGCTCCCTCGCTGCGGAACGTCTCTCTTCTTCACGCGCAAGCTCGGCATATCCATCGTGGCTCCATGACCCGCGATCTGAACGACCTGTTTCGCCGGTCCATGTGGTTTTGTTCTGCGCTGCGGCCGGTGGAGCAGCAGGTTGAGCGGTGGCGAAGGAAGTCGGGTCGATGGCTGTCTCTTGCTTGGACTCGGACGAGGGTGGTTCCGAAGACTGAGTTGCTTCCGCATTATCGTCGGCGATGGCCTTCACCGTTGCAGGCTCCTCCTTTTGCTGCGGCTGCGTCTGCGCCTGCGACTGCTCTCGTCCCTGAACAGCTCCACCACGACCTCTACCCCTAACGGGGACTCCACCCCTCGGCGCAAACCCAAACCCGCCTCTTCCCCTACCTCTTCGTTCACGCCAATAATCACTCATCTCTCGCAACCCTGCGTACTCTGAGCCACCTTGTCCGACCCGTCCGGCGGCGTAATGACGCTCGTCGTGTGTCCAGAACTTGCCGACTCGCGGAACAAAGGTAGGATCTGCTGCGATTTTCGCGAGGTAGGCTGCGCGATTGCTAGCGGGTCGAGGACGAGCGGATTGTGCGGTAGTGGAGGATGTGGTGTCTTTCGTCGGACTGGTTGGCTCTTCATGAGGACGAGTGTCTGCGGCACGTTGCTTTTTGTCCTTTTTCGGTTTCTTGTTTCCGGCCTGTGGCGCGGCATCGGTTTCCTGAATATTGAACTCGTCAAAGGTGACTGTCTCGATAGGTTCCGCCGACGCGGTTTCAGTCTCTTGAGCGGGTTCTACCAATGTGGCGTCCTCTACGACATCGGCTTCAGCCTCTGAATCTGATCCATCCGATTCCTCCCCCGACTCGTGTTCTGCGGCGTCACTCTCGGATCCCGATTCGCCGTCTGATCCAGAAGCAGAAGCGGGAGAGTCTGAGTCTGACCCTCCGCTATTGCCGCCTTGATCCTCATCGTCATCACGTCTCCTCCTTCTCGGCTTTGCTTTCGGCTTTGATGTGGAGGGCATCGATACCGTCTGGTGGAAGAAAAAGGATGGAATTAGCCGCTCATTCCCAAGAAAGAATGGTAGACGCGTCGTCAAGACTTACAAAGATGAGATGGCAAGAAAGAGATGGGGATTGGAAAGGAAGATAGCAGACAAGCAGGAGGAATAAGGATCAGTCTTCAACTGATATCACTCTTACCACCGATTGATCAATGTCGCCGCCGGGCTGGTTGGCTGGCTGGCTGGCTACCCAGGGCGATTGCTTGCTGACGCGTGTTACTCGGAACCGGACGACTGAGGGGTGCTTACCTAATGAATCTCGCTGGTTTGTTTGTGTTGATGGACTGTCCACCTGAAACGCACGATGAGAGGAGAGTGAATGAGAGTGAGACATGTTATTCAGGGGAAATACTTCCTTTTTCTTCTTCGCCTCAGTCTTCCCTCTCCAAGCATACAATGCCTCGCATACTATAACGGACAATGTCCACCCTCGACCACCCGATAAACCATGGAACGACGGGTATGGGAATGCCCGAGCAGGAACAGGAGCGCCAGGAACACACCGCGATGAAACGTTACATTGAGGTAGTTCGCAAGAATGACGCTTTGGAAAAGGTGAGCCGTCGTGGAGAGAATGAATGTTTGTCTTGACTGATAGGTTACCTGCCGACAGCGCCTCGGGCAAATGCACCATACCCAGACACTCTCGGCCCAAACAATCCTCACACTCCGCACAGATCTCTCCGATGCACGTCGCACACTCACACGTCGTTCGTCTGCTGCCGCCGCTGCCACGGAGACCGACGCCGACCCGGCACGTAATCGGTTCCTCGAGCAGATGAATCGACAGCTGGAAGTACGATTGTCCGTGCTCGAGCAGGATCTGGTTGGAGCGAAGAGGGATGCCGCTCGATGGAGGGACGCGTGTGGTAGTCATGCAGTTACCCTTGGAGATAGTGTTAAATCTAGGCTGGCCGTCCTGCTGGCACAAATAACTCCTCCTCGCACTTCGGACGATGTCGGCACACAGGAATCCGCAGTCGATGCTGCTGCAATGCAACAGACCCTCGCCGAACTCGTGGCAGAAAACACTCTGCTCCGACATGACAACACCGAACTTTCGCTCGTCCTGTCCGATACACGCGAACAGGTCCGCCAGCTACGTGAAGAAGCAGACACGCTTCGTATGACAACTATTAGGAGTCCTCGGCTGCCTGTGTTGACCGAGATCGACACGCATTCCCAGGACTCGCAGAATAGTGATGCTTCGACGACGCGCCGTCATGGACGAACAGCATCGCGTACAAGTCAACGGCACAGTATATGTGGAACTGGAGGAGTTGCTACCGGCACAACCAACGAAACCGCCTATCCACGACCGCTCACGCTTTCTCTATCTAGCGCAGCAAGCACATCTCATGCGCGAAACTATAGTCTTACACCATCACTGGCCTCGCTCCGAAGCAGTGGAAACCCCCCACCGCCTTACACATCACATACGCGGACAGATTCGTTCACGCCATCTCTGGCTTCGCCTCGGTCCTCTGTTGCTGCGGGAAGTCTCGTGTTTGAACGGGATGAGAATGGTGTACCGATTCTTCCGCCTGGGATGGCAATGAGTAGTCCTCGGCTGGAAGCCGTGAACAGCTCGATTAGACGGCATTCGTCGGTGAGGAGGACAGGTAGCGTTGATCGACCAGGCATGATCAGTCGCGGTGTTTCGGTGAGCTGTGGTCGTAATCCTTTCTGGAAGCGATATACTCATTCGCTACTTTACCTGCAGGGCGTATCATCGATTGCGGAAGGCTCGGTTCGAGAGGAAGACTTAATAGACGGAACTCTCGGTCATTCACAAACGCACGAACGCGATCCTTCCCACTCTTCCACCTCTTCCGATACATACGCCAATACATCCATGTCCTCAACGACTAGCAGGCGCGTCAAACGACTATCCCTCACGCCGTCATTCCGTCCGCCGGTCTCGCCGCTCACCACTGACGGGTACTTTCCACCTCAGTCACTCAGCTCGGGTGCTCTGACCGTTTCGCCGAATACCATCTCCGCGCCTACCCTAGAATCTATACCGCAGAGAAGACCGTTGAAGCTGTTATCATGCTCTGTTGGCGTACAAACAGATCAAGTGGATCCACCGTTGACGCCCGCTATACCTCCTACGGGGCTTGCCGGAGATAATAGAGCTACCTTGGGCGGACTAGGGTTCGAGGAGACAAGTACAGCGACCGCGCCTTCTTCCACTCAATCTACACCCCAGTTTCTCTCTCCTTATTCGCCCTTCCCGCCTACACCGGTCATTGATTCACCCTTTATACCACAAGAAGGCCGCACAGCAAGTCTTCTTCTTCTCATTGAACATATGAGCAAGATCCTCCTTCGAGTTCGACAAGCGGATGTTCCGACATTGACTCGACGGCTCAAGAAACAGCACTTGGCAGGGGATGTGGGACATTTGTCGAGTTCGACAATGAAAGCACTTGCGGCGCAGGTGGCAGAAATGAGGACGCATTTCCGAGGCGTGTTGGACGAAGAGAAACGACAACAGCATGTTTCCCAGAACAGTACATCGATCGGCAACGGCAGTCTTGTGACGCGGAAAGATTTCCTCCTACTGATCAAGCTCTTCAAGGAACTGTTTACGGAACTGATCGAATTGCGCACAAGCGTCAATCAAATCATCCTCGACCCTCTAGCTGTCACACGGCTGAAACAATCCGTTCAGGCGTCAATCGATATGACAGATCCGGCAGAACAAGGGACAACAGGAAAGGGTAAACAGACAAAGCAGGGTGGACCAACCGGTCTTGGCTGGATTGCTGCGCCTATAACCAAGCTCTGGGCAGCGAGTGGATCCACTGCGGAATCGACAGCACCTTCCTCCGCTCCGATCAATCCCCGCTCGGCACCCAAGCTGGAAGCTTCGACGTCTGCTAGTACCACCCATGTCAACGTCGAGTTTGCTAGTACGGGCATCATTCGACGTGCCACTCACGCGCTTCCTGTTACCTCTACCACCGCCGACGATCCTGCCGATCCATACAATGCCTTGACATCGATATCGCCACCTGACACGCTAAATCAGGTTTCACTCTCTCGAAAGGGAACCGGCGGAGGGACTCTAAAGGCAAAACCAAGACCAGCAATCTCTCTGGGAGACGGGACTATCAGAGGCACCGCTCCAACTGTGCGTGCAGGCTTGATGGGAATATTTGCAGGTGCACCAACACCTTCCGCACGTCCGACCTTGCGACCGAAAGCTTCTTTGGAATTCCACGCCACTACTCAACGTCGCCTTGCAGGACATCATCGACGCCAGGTTTCCAATGCCGTCAATGCCGTTATCGATCAGCCATTGCCGGAAGACGCCGGTGAAGATAATGTACCGCCATTGCTCGAGCGTACATTGCGTCCCCGTGGTTTATCAGATTCAAGTATTCGCTCGACGTTCCAGTCCCACGGTTTAGCCCCTCCGGCTGATACGCACAGCCGTGGCTATGTTCCGGCAGCCTCGTCCTATTGGCCAGATAGCAGGTCGATGGTCAAGACTTTTGGGAAACGGATACAAGCCCTTGCAGGTACCACCATCGAGCCCACAGGGAATCCATCATCGGTGGACGCCCCTTCAACAGTGCCAGCGTTGACATCATCCTCCATCTCCGTACATTCAAACGCCTCTAGTTCTTCCGGTTCGCACGCAGTACTCATCCGCAACAAACCGTCCTTGGATAACTTGTCACGCGTACTTGGAGATCCATCGTGCCAAGGCCTGGGGACGAGCTACATGGACATCTTGACAAGCACGAGCCTCATCATTGACAGTCCACATTTGACGCATTCACATAATTATACGACAGCAGACTATGGGCAAACTCCAATGTAACATGTATATCAATCGCCTGCCGTAATGTTTCTTGTTCCCATTCGTTGTATCTACATTCCTAATTATGACAGTGATGACTTTTGATTTCCCCATGCAGCAAGCCTCAGCATTACCTTGAGACAAGGATCGATTGCAGACCCTGACTTCAATTCGTTTCGCCTGTACATTGACCGGAACTTTGACCACATTCGAACCATGCATATAGTAGTAAAATAACAGATAATACATCGTCTTAGCGCACACTATCAAGCTCGCTCGTACAAAAGGAGTATGCCGAAGATATTCAGCTGGGTTATGGATACATCGTGGGAATGGCAGGCTATTGAAATTGTCCATCATTGATCACTTGAAACATACGCTGTTCTCTCTTCGAGAAGCAGCGTCGAGCACAGTCTTGAGATTCTGTCGTTATATGCTATCATGCGATGCTGTTATGCTATGCTGCTGTTGTTGTGCTATGCTGTTGTGCCATGCTGTTGTGCTATGCTTTCGTGCCATCCTGTTATGCTATTATGTTGTGCTATGCTGCTGTGCTAATATGTTGTGCCATTATGTTGCACTGTACTGTTGTGCTATTGCTGTCGTAATATGCTGCTGCGCTGTGCTTCTATGACACGCTGTTGTATCGTACTGCCGACGCTGTGGATTATCGTCGCTTCTGATCTGTGCGATGGCGAGTACCCGAGCGATGGGAAAGCGACTCATTCCTCATCTTCCTCTTCAAATAAGTAAGAGCCGGGCCGGTGCATGCTGAGACGGCTCTATGATGGCGTGCAATAAAAGGAGGTTCAGTGAGTGGGAAGGGCAAGTACTAAGTAAAGCGCAACGCTTACCATTGGCCTCTCACGTATCGTGAGCTCCAAGTGAAATGCGCTTTCGTCGCTCAAGATGGAGTTGAAGCTTGATTCAGTCGACAGACAGTACTAGATGATAGAGTAATGGGAAGGATATCAGCCTGATGCCGAATAATTTTCGGGTGTTGACGACTACTTACGCATGCATATTCGAAAGGTTCCCCTTCTATGGATTTGCTGCTGACCGCAGCTGCAATTCCACCAGAAACGTCGTCTTCATCTCCTTCGGCGATCGTGTCAAATCTTTGCTCGTAGCCCCGTGCGAGTGCGTAGTACTCTCGATGAGAGTCGATGCTTAGGGGGAAAGCATTGTTGTAAATGAGCGATATGAATTCGTTTCCAGGAGTGAGAGGGCACTCGTCACTATCCGAGAGGGACTCGCTCTCGATTTCGGATTCGTTGGATGTGTCGCTGCTTCCGGCGCAAAGACTAGCGATATCAAGGTCATGATTACCTAAGACTAAAGTATAGTCTCGATGCTCAACCGTGCTGGTTTCTAAGAGGGCAACGGGAGGGAGGGTGTTTGGGCTACCCTGGGTCTTGGATTCGAGGGTGGATTCTGCCGGCTGGACGATGCAGTCGAGAGCTTCCTCGTAGCCGCAGTATGATTGAGAGGAGGGAAGCTCGTGCGTGGTCTCCGTCCAGAAGTCGCATAGATCGAAAGATGAGGAGTTTTTAGAGAAAACTTCGCTCTCGTGAGTCTCGTCGATGGAGCGAAGGGCATTATTCTCTGACAGAGAAGAGGGCGATCTTGAGCCGGATTGAGCTTCGGTAGCTGATGCGTAGCCAAGCTCTGAGTCGCCTCTGTGTTGTGCTTCAGCGTCTGACTCTGACCAAAAGGCAAAGAGATCAGAGGACGTGGAGTCGGAGGAAAAGACGCGCCCCCAAGAGGGTTCTGTAAAACTCCAAGCTTTATCACCGAGTCCCGGCACGTTGGGTGTTATCACAGAGACCACTTCGTGTAGAGAAGTGTCGTGGAGCGAGAGAGCAGCAAAATTATCCTCGGTTTCCATGATTGTGGCAGAATTTTTGGCTTGTTGGAGATCTAGCTGTAGGAGGCAGGTTCCGGCCATTCCGAAAGAGGGATAACCGTAGTTGAAGTCTTCTTCGTATTCGATGTCGATGTTTGCAGCTGTGTATTCAACTCCCACTGTCGGTTCAACTTCATGTTGCAACAGTTCGCCAGCAAACGTGAACGAAATGTATTGGTCGATGGGGACGGCAACGACGGCGAGCGTGGCAAAGTTGATAGGGGAACTCAATCGAGAGACATCTCGACTAATCTGTTATCCATGAATGAATGGACCGACAAATGAACAGACAACTATCAGCGCCTGGTTCTCTCTCCAACGTTTCCGAACTGCGAATAGACTTACGTTATAGGTGAAAGACGACATCTCTCTGAAGCTGTAAAACTTTCTACTTTAAGCTGTTATTCGGTTCGCTGGCAATGCAACAATACAACGAATGATGTAAAGCGTTCGCAGGTGCTGAAATCACGGTATATCAAGGTTTATGAAGAAGCAAGATATGAGATGACCGAACGCTGGTTGACGGGGTTGGTTGTTATAGGATAGGCAGCAGTCTTATACACAAGTACGAAGCTAACGTCTCTCTGACTTCTGACTTGAGCGCGGAGCTCATCAGCGGGGGATGCTAGGCAGACGTATCGCTCCTACGAATTGGTAGGCAGCTGCGTGCCATGCCTTGGAACTACCAGCCATCTCCATATAACCTTTTCAGGACCGTCATTTCCCGACATTTGCCAGGTAGGAAGAGCTGGAGGAAGACCTCTCAACGGTCTGCTCAAGTTATCCTGAACTGGACAGGTCGGTTCCTGAGGCTTCTAGTGGCAAGATGATATCACGGACCTTGAGATTCCGCGATGGCGGGAAACCCTGGAAGAGGCCCCTTGCATGGGAAGCGGCGCAGCAGGAGGATTAGAGCGCAGAGCACTTGAGCAGTGACCAGTAGCCTCTCCTCTACTAGCCACTCACGGACTGGCCAGTATAGATGTTGCCAGTTGTTAGGAACTGACGTTTCCAAAAATGGGAACCAAAAAAGACTTAAAAAAGGCGCAAAATGAACCAAAGATCACCTGTCGAGATGCATGTACTGCGGTTGCTTAATCCTCGAACAGCCAGGCAATCGTATATTGGGGGTCTGAACGCGAGTTATTAGGCTAATGAGTGAAAGTATGGCGCGCACGAGTGGACAATCCAGTTTTAGCTAGCCGTGCAGCAGGCTTCAGATTCAGTTTCGATTTCAAGGCGCTCTTTCAAACTGAAGGCAAGAGCATGAGCCAACTCTCGCCGGCGGCACTCAAAAATCATTTCACGGTCAGAAGAGGCCTCATGCTAGTTAAACTGTAAGGTGACGTAAACTGTAAGGTTAAACTGTAAGGTCAAACTACTGTAAGGTCAAACTGTAAGGTCAAGCTACTGTAAGGTCAAACTGTAAGGCGAAATGGTCAACAACTATGGACAGATGGAGTAAGGGTTAGCGAACCGGAAAGGATGGCATGTAAGGTTGTAAAAGATATCAACTAGATATACAAAGAGATGACTACCATCCATCGCACCGCCACTGTATAATTTCGAAGCGCAACTACGAACTGAACTGTCAACGACTTCCTGCATACCTAAAAGGCACTATGAGCCAACGACTCCAGGATCTTGAGTGAATACAACATGTACCTCTTGTTCAAAAGTACGCTGCCTTCGCAGCGACCTTTGGGATGTTCAATAGTAGCCCTGTCCTCCCTCCTTCTACTGTCCATCTGTGGATGCTCTATACTCTGTATTACTCAACTCAGTTACAATGTATCCTCTACCTGCCTATGAAGACGGAACCTTACACCCAGAAGCCTTTATACAGATAAGGCTGCTCTCGCCTGTGTCTTCGACATTAGTACTACCTCTGATCTGTCAGGTTGTCCCTCTTCGTTACCAGACTTACCAGAGTCTTTATGCGTATAGAACCTGACTATACCAGCTTCAGTCGGACGGAAGGTCGGTGTACATAGGGAAGCTCTTGTCTCATAACGCGTGCCGAAGCCACGGCGCGTGTATGATTCACGTGAGCCAATGAGATCGAATTACTCTCGCCATTTCCCCATCTGATACATCCTCATCTGTTGTTCATAATCGTTCTATAGACTACATCAGGGTCATCACAGTCGAACTGTCGTGTCAAAGGAATCCAATGGCATCCAACTCTGGGTCTATGACCACCGAAGAGCGACGCTTGGCGAAACATCGTCTGCAGCAAGAGCTCGAGCTACTCAATCAGCAAGAAGAAGCCGACAAACGACTGTCTGCCCACTACGACAACGTATGACAATCCCAGCCGACAGCACAGCCTACAAAGTACCAGGGACGCACGTCGCAAACCCCTACTCAACATTCCGGGCCGCCTCCAGCTCAACAGGTCTCTAATCATCAGTCCATGGGCGTACACCTCCTCGAACGCCTCGACACGATGCCCATGCAACCCATCTACACAACCGGAGTTGTGAACCGAATTTCTCAACCTGAGCAGCTCCGAGGAGCGAAAAAGGGGAAGGGTCCCGCCAACAAGCCTACAACTGGGGCTGCTCTAAAGCCTGTCCAAGTTGGGCTACCCGTAAATGGCAACAGAGTGAGTTTAATCCATCCTTCCGTTGAAGAATCAATCCCGTGTACTGATTGAACTCTCTCTCCAGATCTTTTACATTCCCATCACCCAGTGGCTCAAGTTTAACGGTCGCGGCTTTTCCGGTGGAAATGACCTCGCTGGCATTCAATCCGACTGGCTCGTGGAAAAGGGCTACGGACCCACGATAGAGCTCTACGCTGGGATGTCAGCCATAGACGTCAGAGACGTCATACGGACTCGTCTCGCTGGAGTTGCGCCCATTTACGACTTCGTTTTCGTCAAACATGGGCCTTCGGGAAAGACTTTGGCTTCTGGCGACGTCAGGAGGCTCTCGGATCTCGAGCACGGAGCGGTTAGCCTCAGCCAATTTTTCTGATCTTGTCGCTACTGCTTCATATTCGACGCCTACTTTCGAGAGCCGACACCAGCTCAACTCGCATTTGAGACAGAGTTCCTGCACCAATGGGAAACTATGACCGAGAAAGCAAAAGCAGCAAAGAACGGAGAAGAGGACGAACCCAAAGACGACCCCTCAAAGAAGCACGGACGATCAGGAATCCCGCAGCATGTCAGTGCTTTCCCATGCACAGCCACTAGTTGTAAAATGAGCTTCGCAAGTGGTCAAGCCCTGCAACACCACTCTTCCCGGTGCGACTACCGGCAACGTGCTCGAGCTTAGGAGAGCGGACAGCCTGATCCTATCGTCGAGCAACCTCCGCCTCTGTCACCCGCATCCCTCGGTAGCGCATCGCCTTCGCCTTTTGAAACTCGCTCTTCGCCCGACCGTTCCGACTCACCAGGACCTTCGCTGGATTTCAACGTCGGATTTACTATCATCCAGGAAGAGTCCGTGTTCAATTCCCCGGCCACATCGCAAGCTACCACACAAGAAGCATCCAAACACACCCGTCGCAAACCCGTACTATCAAAGCACGCGCAAATCATGCCCGCTACCGCTGCGGCCGTTGAGACACAAGCAAGGAGCGCCTTAAAGGCTGATATCCCGCCCTATTTGCCTTCCAATGGACCGGCGAATGAAGCCTTCGTCGAGTCTACGAAGCCCAAGGCCGACTTCACAACTACTATCCCAGCGAGCCTCGCTCTCGAGAAGGAAACCGAAGACCGGAAGCCAACCATCGAGCAGCACCCTGGTCGAACCGCGGATCTGCTGCAAGCCGTCCAGCAGGCCGTGGACAGAGACCCGGCATTCCAACGTTTTCTAAACCAGCTCATCGCTCACCAAGGTGGCCCCACTGTATCCTCAACAAACCAACCGGTAAACCCTGAGCCTACAGAAGCGAAGCCAACAAGGGAGGAATTTGAATGCGGCATCAAACAAACTCCGGAGTACATCGAGATCAGCAGTGATGAAGAAGATGCGCCGGCGCAGCGGCATAGTGCTCCTGTCCTCATCGTCAAAGAGGAGCCTTTCAGCGACGCCACCATGCACAGCGGGAACCCTCCATCCCTTCAGGATTCGATGCCAGCACCTCTCTCGGTAAATCGAGCCCTGCTAGAGACGCTTCCAGTAACCATTACGCATGTTCGCCATCAACATTGGAGACACCACCTACATCGGTGGCACCCGATGCTACCCATAATGAGGTCCGAGAGCAGAGGAAAGCAGAGGAGAGTGCCCCTACAATTGCGCCCGCGCCCGAAACCACAGTCGCCGATACACCAGCCTTGCATGTAAGCCAAGTTAGCCAACCCACCAAAACCTTCGGACTGGAAAGCACTCAAGAGGGTCAATCTACGAACCCGATGGACTGCACCAAGGAATCTCTCATGAAACCTTCCTTTGATAGTAGGTCATGACTCTGCTTTTCTTTTCACACCGTTACCCCCTGGAACCCGAAGTCTTCAAGCTGACTATCTTCCTTATGTAACTAGACACCCTGGCGGAAAGGGTGAAGAATGGAAGAAGGAAGAGACCTAATCCTTCTGATGTTCCGATGGATGTTGTCGGTAAGGCACAACAACCTGTGATCCCATTCCGACGGACATTTGTCTGATGCTCACTCCATCCCGTTGCATCGCGATAGGCCCCACGATGGAGACACCCGACCACGAATCCAGTACAGACGCCCATCAAGCCGTTATGGAACCTCCCAAAGCAAAGAGGGGACGCAAAGCTAAATAGTTCTCAGTTCGTTAATTCTCATTTGATCAAGATTCCTGTTGCCCACTAGTTACAATGACCTGATCTCGAAGTCTGGATACCTTTCGTATAGATACGTTTCCATGTATCTTAGCAACGCCACAAATCGATCCTGTCCTGAATCTTCTTGCGTCGGGGGTGATTGGTGAATGCGGGAACATAAATTCCAGTTGTCGCAAGAACTGCTCGTTGTAAAACTCCCCCGGTAGAAGATCCCAAAAGCGATCAATCTGTACGTACGGATCGTGATGTCTTGGCTGTCGCACATTTGCCGGACGATTGTTCCGAACAGGATAATGTCCAGCGTTCCAACCAACAAAGCCGTTCCAGTGCTCGCCGAGTCTCTCCTGCTCTCCGTATCTGCGCCACATCGTCTCTTCTTGCTCCTCTTCATCCTCATCCCACGCTCTGTAGTTGATGTAGAAGCCCTTCTGGGCTGCACCGATGCCACCTATGCGTATTCTCTTTTCAGTGAGACTCAGCCCTGTCTGGCGTCAATCTGGACCTACCAGTGTACCACTGTCCCAAAGGTGTCGTGTTACCCAGACCAGGGGTGGACATAGAGTGATTGGTCCAGCTAGCCTGCCAGCTATTCAAAGCAGCCTTGATCATGGGCAAATACACGAAGTGCAAGCAGTAAAGGTGCAAGGGATCAGAAGAGCAGAGGTGGTTTGTTGCCTACAACGCCCGAAAGATGCCGATGTACTTGTCGCATAACCCTTGTCGGACGTTGACCCAAAGCCGCTCGATACGTTGGTTTGCTGTCGAGGGGCCTTGTAGAAATGCACCACAATCCGCACCTGCAGATAGCCAGCGAGCCAATAGCAGATCTCAAAGAGAAAGACAATCTCCTCGGAGAGAACCCACCTCGCCTTTGTTCCATCGCCTCTTTGACGCCCAGATTCTCTCCGCCATAATCCGCTCGCACCCTCTGTGGCCATCCCCATATTTCCGTTGCCTCCCGGAAGAGCTTGAGAACCGTCTCTGATCGGTTGTTGTCTGCCACACCGAGGAACGTTACCAAGTGACTTTTCCCATCAATCGCCGTCCCACCTCTTCTTGATTTTTTCGCTTTGGCGAGAGTTGCCCCAATTTTTTAAATCCCTTCCACTCCTGTCTCGCATGTCTCGCTACTTGATCCCTGATCAGAGCAAGAAGAGCTCTTTCTTTCCGCAACTATCGTCTTGATCCTGCCCATGACGGGTAGTCCCCAGCCCAATAGTTGTTTAACATGGCCTTTGATCACTAGGCTGAACTTTAGACAAGTCCGCTTTGTTAATCTAGGTTAGAAAGCTCTTTCCCATTGATGATAATAGTCTTCCGATTTCACCTAGATGACAGGTTGCCTTGTTCAGGCGCCTTATACATCTTAGGATTAAAGGTCAGCATGTATGATATAGACAGCCGTAAGGTCAATGTCTACACCCAACTATACAATTTTCCGCAACCCTTATACAAGGCCCGTAGTCTTCGTACTCTTAGCAGCACTTTAATATCCGTACCAACATTAGTCTAACTCTAGGCTTTTGTCCTCCTTCATACAGTAGGAACCCCTGCCAAATGTGCGAAATGCTAATCCAACGCTTTTTGGCGTCGTCACAGGAACATTTGCGGGCCAAATTCTTTACCCTGAAATCGACTTTTGTATGGGGTTTTTCGACTTTTATCCCTTTTTGTCCGGGAAAAATCTTGAACAGAAAATGAACCTAATACCAAAAATGAATATGAGCATCGAGGAATGAAGATTTCGACCCCACTAGATATCCTGTGAAGTCGATCTGTCTCGCGATGAACATTGACAGACTTATTCAAGGTTCAAACCTTGGCTCGAGCTTATATTTTGACTACATGAGGACACTACTTTTGTGTCTTTCAGCCTTACTTTTTAATGTTTGCCCCTAACTCTTGGAAACCGCTGCATAGTCTAACGAAAATCCGCTGCAGCTAAACCGCTGCATGGAAATCCGCTGCAGAAATGACTGCTCGCGAGGCGCTGAAACACGAAAAAGGTGTCCACTCGCGCGCCCCATATGAAAGTAACGGTTGAAATGAATGTGTTGAGCCGAGATTAGCTAGACCAACCCTCAACAATGCTAGATTACAGAATATCGAATGGTGAAGAAACTATCTCAGCTAAAACAGTCTCTTTGCTTGTGGTTTTCTGCTTTGTATAGATGTTCAGAAATGTGGAAGAAACTTTACAGAAAATTCTTGGTTTGCAATGATTACAAAGAACATTCTGGTTAATCTGTCTAATCCAGATACTCGGATAAGTCTGGAAAACGCCCTTTCTAACCCCATTGGCTCGCGTCCTTTACCTTTCTTAGTCACGGGTTTCATTACAGTACCCCTCTCCTCGACAAAGGGCTCGTCCTCGAGTCCTGGTACATATGGGGAATCTCATTCTTCTGACCTTAACCTTGCGACTCTTTCGCTAGAGTAGGCTTCGTCAATCCTCATTCCGTATCTATACTATAGTGTTACTGTGTATAGTGCAGCATGACTTGATATTGCATTCTTCTCTGCTTCACTCTATTGCCTTTCCTTCTTTATCTTGCCTATCAATCCCCAACATCACTCCTCTTACCTATATATTATATAATATATATGGCCTCGAGCCTTTTCTTGCAGCCTCTCTTATGATGTTCTATTTCACCCCTTGATTCACCTTTAACTCCGAAGCTACCCTTCTTCTCAAGACATCTTTGAAGAATTAGCTACCCTTGGCTCATCATATGAGGATGGGGCTAGTGAATAAGTCGATAGCATTCGCCACCAACGTATGCAGAATCCTCTTCAACGGTAACACTTGGACTTTGTTCAAGCTTAGGTGTTCGCGACAACTTGGGGCGCGGTCTGGGATATGCGCACCTTGCCTTCGACAAACCTACTTCGTTTCAAGCTTTCAATCACTGGCGTCACCCCAATCTAAATTTAAAACAAGCCCCACGTTATCAAGAACCTCTCTCTCCGGTTGAAACCTCCAACCTCTCCAGCAGCCAGCAAGTCAAACTGTCAATCTCGACTCATCGCTGCACGGATCGTCGACAGTACTGAGTTGATTACGCCTCACACACCAACAGCCATATCCTCTTCAGGATCATCTGACCCTAGCGTCACGAATAACAGCACACCTTAGCGTCTCATCTTTGCCCGAGTGTCTCTCTCTGTTTCAACAGCATCCAACACAGGCTTCTTCAGCTTAGCGGCCCTGGCCTCTCTACCAGCTGCCACTATGACATCATCAGTATATGTCTCACGGCCGTTCAAGGCTTAACAGCAACATTTCGTACACAGAAGAAGATTCTTTACTCTTGGTTCCTTCTTCTGCTTCGCTGCCAGCTTTAACTCATACGCCTAGACCGAGTCTTATTTCCAGGTCTCAAGACTTCAGCACTTCTTTCAGAGAACTTCGAAACTACTTTCGCTTCTTTACCTCGACAGCTCAATAATATGCCTGTTGATGATATTATCGGATCTCAGCCCGGAGCTGCAGGTCCTTCCAACACGATTTCCAATCCTGTTCTCACTCAGGATACCGCTCCTGATATCTCTCAGGTACTTGCGAGCCTGACTCTTATGATGACAAAGATGAGGCAAGATATCAACAACCCGAAAAGGAACCTCAAGCTATTAGGAAGCCTTCTAGAGTCTCTGATCCAAAAGACTTCGAGATCATCGCTTCGCCTAGTCGACCGAACTTCCCTGTCAAAACGAAAATCCCTCATTCTCTCGCTACCGATGGAGTCACATATCTTTCTTCCGCTAAGATCAAGACAGAGGTTCCCTTCGACGAACCTTTGTCTTCAGATCATCCTCAAATTACCGAACCTGCTCGATTTAGCAGATCTCCGGTCGTCAACACCAAGCCTGCTACAACTTCGACGACTTCAGTCCGGCTCAAGGCAAATTAACTTCCGCGATTCCATGGTAATGACAAAGAAGACATTGATGTTTGGATTCAAAAGGTATCCGCTATTTACGAAGCGTCTGAAATGGACGAAGCTGAATTACTGCGAACTATCCCTCTCGTTCTGAGAGATGAAGCTCGAGAATGGTTTACCAGTGTCGCGGGCTAGAGGTTCATCTTACCAAAGTGAGATAGCTCAGCCGTTGTATAAGGGAACTAGCACAACGATGTACACTTACTGTCTTAATTTAGTCTTGAACACCTTGAATGAAAGCTAGGATGCTGATCCTGAGAAACTTACGCTCGAGGGTAGCTTCGCATTTAAGGGAAATCAAAGGGTGAATCATAAAGCATGAAGAGCTATTACAAAAAGGGCGAAATCTCAGCTATATATACGTATCTGGGACTAGGACCAGGCGTGTGTGCCTTCTTGGCGAAGTTCCGTAACTGAGCCTTCTTGACGAAGTCTTCGCGACGAAGTTTTGATGAAGGAGCACTTCGTGACGAAGTCTTGATGGGACATGACTTCGCGACGAAGTATCGATGAAGGACTTCGTGGCGAAGTGTAATGAGGACATCCTACAGAAACGTTGGTAAGGAAAGGCAATCGCGGACCGAACTATGGAAAGGGACTAATCGTATCTCTACAACCAGAGTCTATCGACAACCCCGAGTACCCCCAAATGGTTGGGAGGATTACGAAGATGCATTAAGACGTCAATGGCTTGAAGCCAACAATACACAGGCTTTACGAACAGATCATCAGCTTCGAGATCGAACGTTCCCAAGATTCCCTACAAGCGTGGAGGTCTACATTTGGCTCAAAGACTGCCCAAAGAAGAACGCTGCATCAAACCAAGTGAACTTCCGTAGCAGTTCCAACAGTACTTCGTTGAACCAAAGCAAGGCCTGGACGACGGAACGAAGGATATAGGAATTCTCGTAACCCGGCAGCAGCGTGATCTAATGCTGTCGAACCTCTGAACAACACCAAGGAAGAATCCGAATCCGAATCCGACTCTGATTCTGAGCATGAATCGCTCTACCGACACAAAGTAAACACGAATCAGATTGTGATAGTTATCAGGGGGACGCCATCTGTCTCATTGCTGATACTCTGTACGATCAACAAGGAGAACACAGGGTCAAGGTTCATACTTACGCCGAAGCCAGAATCGGACAAGCGAAAGAAACTCAACATCGAATATGCATTGAAACTGGTTCTGCTATCTTAATCATCGATTCCTCGTATGTCAGGAAAGACCGGCCTCACCTCAAGGTAAACCCGTCATCTAAGATTAGACTACAAGGTATAGATAGATACAACAGCTCAAGTGATACCTCAATACGGTTGTAAGGAGACTGAAAACATATACACAGCCCTCCCACCATGGGAAATGAAACGGTCTCAGCCCATTCCGCCAAAACCCACTCATGAAATGGAGTCGAAATCCTAATCAGGAATGCATCACGAGAGCAAAGTCACTGACTGCAGAAGAAAATTCTCTGATGGCCTATTCTCGTAGGTGTGAACACATGCCATTCTGGACCGACTATATATGGAGATGTTGCTCCAACGAAGTGATTCACTTACCAGCACCTTATCGTGACTCTCTTAGATTTGTCATTTCATGAACAGGTATATTCAGCCTTTTCGTATACACAACGTGATTGTCCGAAATGGATCATTTCCGGACAGCCCTTTAGATGCCCCTCGAGCATTTTGAAACATTCTTTGCATTTAAGTGAAATTCTCTTATCTTTGTCGAGAAGACGAAATGTACCTTTCCCGACATTTGTCCCATCAGATTACCCTTCAACAACAAATCTCAGTGCGAGCAACATTTAGTGCTTGGTCGGTACACGCCACTAAGCTTAACATGCAGGAATGATTGAACCTATTGTAGTGGCTATGAAACTTGTCGAACTGAAAATTATTGAGCAAAACGGAACGCGGGCACTCTCTATACTCAGTAATTGCAGTTTTGCTAAGAAAGCGTAGCTAGTGCAGTGGCTATGAAGGGTCATAGTCTAGAAGATTGCACAGCCTCGGAAGTTGGGGGGTCGAACCCGGAGACGGGATATTTTTGTTTTCTTTTTGCCTTAATTTGCCCGGGGGGTTCCTGAATTGGTTACCTGACAAGCTCCATGACTAAGTCCCTACACCAAAGTCGTGACAAGCATTTTTTTCACGACGTCAGGATGGCGCCACACAGGCTCTTTCAGTTTTCCCATAGTGTCCTGGCTGCAGCCTTCCCGCACTCATGGCTGCCATAGCCCCGCTCTTCTGAGTCTGACCGGCCATCGAGTAGGATGAGAAGAAGAAGAAGAAGGATTGGAACTTGTATGGAATTCTTTCGGAACATTACTGTTGTACTTGTAGCTGAAAAGATACAACCGAATACAAAAGGAGCCTTCTGGACTGGTAACTGAATAGCCTTGTAACTGAATTGACTTGTAATAATATCGCCTTGAAATCTAGACCCGGAATTTGTTGTAATTGACACAGAAGCCGAACTGATTCCTCTACCTTGCAACAGCTGAGCTACCGCCCACTGTGCTTGAGCCCTCAGAGCTTACAAAGGCTTACTGTTGGCCCGATGTACACGTCACAACCCACATCTATCGGAATCTCAAAGGCCGTTAAGTTGCCACCTCTGCCTGCCCGCTTGATGCGCTTGCCAAAGTCCGCCAACTCTGCCCAAAGAGTACTTAACCTCTAGATGATCGCTATGCGCTCCTCTAGCGATGCCTGTTTTGCCTGCTTAGCCCCAAACCGTTGCCCGTCTCGCCATTGCTTAAACTGACCTTGCAAAGGGTGCAGCTAACAATACAACTACTCACAAACCCTAGAGACTTCATGGGCTGCCTAGGGCAAACTGACATTCGCCACCATTCCAGAACGTGTATATATAGCCGTCTGTTTCAGTCGTAATATTTGCCTCTGTGATTTCTTATGACACGGATCACCTGGGCAACTAGAAGCGTCACTTGCCTTGTACGACTGTGTACTTAGCCTTTTAACCTCATCACCACAATACCACTGCGACGATCGCCTTAACAAGCTTCCAAATTACCTCTAGTCGTAAATAACATCATCACACGAACCTAGTACCTTGTGTATCATTCCGATACTTTAAGCATCCAGTGATTATCATAAGTCTTGCTATACAAATTCTACATTAACATCAACTATAGTAACAGAGCTGGTTGGTGTCCAAGTAATACTGGACTTAGGGTAACTCAACTACTGCGTGCCTTACAACGGTACTCCATTTTTCGAATCGAAAATCTCATCCTATTGAAATTCCCGTGGTCGTTTGCAAGAGTCTCACCCTTTTAGCAATACTAACACCTTTCATCAATTATAGGATACTATCTGCCTATCTTTTTCCGCCATCTCAGCTCTATATATTCATTCCTTGATATGGCTATTTTTTGCTGCATGATGTACACTGAGTAGTGGGGAATAAGTAGAAACCAATTCCCAGTTCCGCCTTAGCTAGATGATCTCGCCAATGTACTATTTAGGACTATACGTGTTGATACATCTACTCGCAAAAGCAGTGCCACAAGTATGCACATATGCACAACTTGCACACAATATTTCTCTCTCGAGATTATGCCTTTTAGTTTACGCTTTTGGCACAAGTTGCACAGACGCGACTGTGCAAATGCACTGTGTAGATGGACTGTGCTAACTGTGCTATCTTGCACTGTGTAGATGGACTGTGCTATCGCGCTGTGCTATCGCACTGTGCAACCCTAAGCGCGTCCTCAGGGAGCCCTTAGGAAAGAGGCACTTACCTTGATGGCAAATGCATCATATATTATATATTGAAGCCCATCTAGTTGTAATAGTTTCGCCACCATGATTTATTTGATTGACTGACTGATTGACCTCCCAACCTTATATCCGAGCAACTGTCCTTGACTATCATATATTATACTTACAGTCAAGGTAGAGTCGCTATCTATAGTGATCTATCTCATTACATATAGTTGTTATATTTATATTCTACGATTTTATAGTCGCGAAAGCATAATACCTTTGACTAACCCCACCGAAGATCTAGCTCTGTAATTGAAAGATACATCATATTACATAATATACTATCTATATACTTACAACGCAGCTAGCACTCTTACCTCTTTCACATCGCAAACTTCATTTCAACCAAAGTAATCTTAGGAAACAATATACTTCTTAGGAAACAATATACTGGTAAAACAAGGCGCTACTGTATAACTCACTGAAAACATGTTGACATTCAAGACGGCGAAAGGAGCCACACCAGTTACCAGCACAACTCAATCATTGGAAGAAGACGATATGCCGCCTAGCATCCCACTTGCTAGAACGAAGCACATACTCACAATCAAGTCAGGATATCAAGCTGAAGTACCAATTGACTTAATCGGTAAGTCATCACAAGCTCGTACTATCTCGAGCCTACCAGCCTAAACCCTAATCTTTTATTGTCGAGCAGTAAGCATCACTTCAGCACACAATCAGCATGCTCAAGTTATGAACATTGCCAAAGGGTCAATCGACCTTGCCTCCGGTTCAAGCATCGCGACCGTCTGCCCGTTCATCGGCGGCCTAGCGGCTGCATTAAACGCCAATTACCCTCATCGAAAGTCAAGAATACAAAAAAGGCTTTCGCAGACACCTTAGAGGAGCTGGACTGCAGTCCAGACGTCGCGACAATAGAACGAAGGAAACTCGAAGACAGTCTCCGACGAAATAGACTCACCTTTTCGTATAGATCTCGACGTTTCGGTAAGACAGACTTGCCCATCCTGAACATTGAAACTGGAGATGCCAAACCAATTTCCCATGCTCCTGACCGTGCGTCACCTGACAGCAGAAGACTTATCGACCAAAATTTGGCTGGACTACTAGCTGGTGATGTTATCGAAGAGTCTGACTCTTTATGTGCATCACAGCTATCCTAGCTCGTCGGAAAGGGAAAGATCGTTTTGTTATCGACTTTCGTAAAATTATCGAAGTCACAAAGGCTGATCCGTATCCAATTCTCAGAATCGCTGACATTCTGTCCCAATTGGCAGGAAAGGCATACTTTTCGACTTGCAACGCCAACACAGGATTCCTCCGAATCGAAATCAAGGAAGAAGACAGGGAAAAGACCCCTTTTTGAACACATCACGGTCTACACTAATATCAACGCATGCCCTTTGGATAGAAATCGGGACCCACCATTATACAAAGGCTCATGGAGAAACTGCTCGGCCGATTCAAATGGCAAATCGCACTAGTATACATCGATGACATTATCATCTACAGCAAGGGAGTTCGAACAGCACGTGAAAGACATCGACACAGTTCTGCCACTTGTAGCAAAATCTGAATTGACACTCTCACTCATGAAATGCCATCTTGCCTATCAGTTCATTACAGCACTCGGACACACCGTCAGCAATCTAGGTATAGGAACTGCCGACGGTGTTGTTGCAGCCGTAAGTCGTTCCCGCAGCCTACCAACCTCAAAGAGCTACATCGTCTCCTTGGATTTTGCGTCTATTACCGGCGTTTCGTGAAATACTTTTCCAACGTCGCCCAACCGCTTTACAAGCTCATGAAAAAAGGATATCCCGTACATCTGGAGCCCAAGCTGTGAGGTAGCCTTCGTCACACTTGAAAAAGAAACTTTGCAGTACGCCCATTCTGGCACATCCGCAATACGACAAACCTTTCATCCCCCACACTGACGCATGGACCATAATATGGGCGTAGGGGCAACACTCGCTCAGCTCGACAACGATTGAAAGGAACACCCTATCGTGTATTTATCAAGATACTCACTTCCAGCCGAGAGAAACTATTATACCATCACCGAACTCCAATGTTTGGGTATCGTATGGTCCGTCAAGAAACTCCTTCCTTAGACCCCGCAATGACTATTTAATTTTAATGGTACCCACAAACCACTGGTACGATGGTCTATGCGTCTTCAACTATACAGGGAGCATATGACTATCAAGTACCCAGCCAGGAAAGTACACACGAACGTTGACGCGATATCTCGTGCTCCTCTCCCCATATGCAATACTGTTTCTAGGATGGAAATGAACAAGACTTTCGTTCAGAAAGCCAAAAACAACTACCCAAAGGACGAAAACTTCTCAAAGATGCAAGAAAGTCTTGAGTTAGACGTTCCACTTCGACAATTCGACCGATTCACCCTCAACAGTTCCGATGGGCTCATTCACTACAGATAGTCTGGTGAAGGACACCTGCGGCTGTGCGTCCCTCACAACATCTTATTCAAAGACAATTTACGACTACAGGTGCTACGTGACTCACGACTGTTCTATCCCTAGCCTGGTCACTAGGAGTATCAAAAACGATGAATGCCATAGCTCGACAATTCTATTGGCCCAGACTCGCCAAATACGTGAAAGACTACGTAAAATTCTTGTAACAAATGTGAACTCAACAAATCTGGCAACAAAATATACGGTTTCCATCAATCGCTTCCCGTTCCTCTATCTTGATGGCACATGTCACTATGGTCTTCGCCGGACCTTTTGTGACACGTGGCGAGGGCTCATGTCACATGGTCATACTGATCGGGACGAAAACGACAAAGCGAGCACACCTGATACCTAGCAAACAAAAGTATACCGCAGTGGACACTGCCCGAAGACTTTTTGAAAGCATTGCACCACTTCAGCATGCCTGAGAACATAAATAGTGTTGGATCGAGTTCCGAAATTCTCGTCTGTCTTCTGGAAATCACTGTTCTGCTGATGCTCCAGACTCGTTCCCTCAGAGGTAGGCTGTTGTGCGCAGAGCATAGGTCAGACTAGTTAGCGCGCTTCCGCAAAATGGTAGATGCGACTGAGGGGGCGGCATGGTATGTATCAACCACGCGCGCTACAAGTTACCGATTGAAGGGAACCTCCCCTGTACCAGAACTGAAGGCCACTACAAAATAAAAATCTATTACATTACATGTGTCCCTGCTACAAAACCCCATCACATCCTAAAAACCCATTGGGCAAAAAGATTGTGGAATGCGAGAGGGGAAAAGCAATGGGAACACCACCGAGCTACAGCTGACAGGGCAGGCGGGAGGCAAAAATCGAAAGAAGAGCCAGCTGGCGGTATTGGCCAGTGGCTGGTGATGTTTTAGTCGATGCAGAGGCAGCAGTTCTGTAGCAGTAGAGGTTCGTTAGCCAGCATGCAATTCATGAACATGTCGCTAGCCGGAAGCTGGAGCGTTGCGCGTCGATCGCTCATTATACTCATCCACCGCATCTACTCCCATACCTCCCATACACGCTACAGAACGTCTTGGCACGAAGTTAGCCATGTTTTCCGCACTCCATCCGCAAACGGATGGATAAACTGGAAGAATATTGGTACGAACTGTAAAGGCGATGTTACGCAGTGTCGTCAGCTACCGACAAAACAACTGGACCGAACAGTTGGTAGCAAGCGATTTCGCTTACAACAACGCCGTCGTCCATCCATAAACTCAGCTGACTCCTTTCGATTTAGATATTGGGTTACACCACCCACGAACTCCATATACATGCCTCTTTCCCGAAGTCGAAGTGCCTTCTTCTTCTGATTTCCTAGACAGGTTGGAGGCATTACCAAAGCAAGCCATGGAGTATCTCGAGAAAACTGGACAGAAACAAAGCGAACAAGTCAACAAAAGTCGATCTCGACCACAGAAATTCAACGTAAGAGACATAGCTCGCTTGAGCAATAAATATATACGACCAGCTTTTCTTCGTACTGGTGGGTCAGTAAAATTACGACTCAAGCACATTGGTCCGTTCAGAATCATCAACGACGTCTCTGCCGCATGCTACGAGCTAGACTTATCGTTGAAGTTTAAGGTTCATCCCGTCATCAACATCGAATAATCAAAGGAGTACCACACAATAGCCCTGAAAGACTTGGTGCTAGAGATCACGACGAGTCTCCTACAGCTTCTGTCGACATCGGTGATGGAACTTTAGGCTCTAAAGTTGAAGCTATAAGAACCCATCGATAGATAAGAAGGGGAATTTATCTTACTTATCCAGTGGCGTGGATATCCTGAGTAGTGTTTTCATTTGAGTACGGGTACAAGGGTATATTGCAGTATTGAACTCTTTTTCGGGTACGGGTATTCCGTTTTCTCGACATCTTCAACACGGGTACAATACTGTCGTGTACCGCGGTATACCTTTGTGTACTCCACCATATCCAGCCGAGACTTCCCGCTGAGGATCCCGCAATACGAAAACTGACGTTGCTTTACATTAATGCAGCCAGATTGCTTCTTTCGCGCTTATGACCCGCCGAGCTCATTGAGACGCGCCTGAGTAATATCTAGTTGCACTCAGAGTGTTGAAATCCAGATTACACGTCATATACGACGCTCTCCAGATGCTCTCTATTTCGCTTCTCATCAGAACCTACAAAGGAGGATATCCTGAGAGGACTCCTTTCCAGGCCTTACTATATATCAGAAGCCTTGCCTACAGTTGTTCTTTCCTTTCTACCTGATGAAGACCAGCTTTTCAATCTATTTATTGATTGTTCTAACGCTGGGTCTTCACAGGTATGTTTGTAATAGCTTTTCAATCTATCGATTGATTGTTCTAACGCTGGGTCTTCACACAGAGAGCTCGCCCATTTAATACAAAGGCGCTAGGCTCAGGTAGCGCTTCAGACCTTTTCGATTGGAAATAGAAAGCTGCCAGTCAGCGATCATTCGTGCCACTATATATTTTAAAGCTTATAAAAACGTCTCCAGAGCTGCTGTTATCTAGCTTGATTGAGTCTATTCATCCCTTCTCGATATATCATCCCTCAAAACCGGCTTCAACAATCCACATAGTGGTTCTTCTAGCTTCCCAAATACAGCCGGACTCACCTATCCATCTGCAAGCCTACCACTGGGCATCCTATTTGAAAGCACCCGGCTTGTCACAATTTCATGATTGGGTTGCGAAAGGTCGGCCAACCGGTTAGTACGATGGTCCCGCCCCAACCTATTTGCTAGTATTTGATTACAACAAATGCGAGGATTTTGGCAGCGAGGCGGGTATGGTGAACCATGCCTTGGAGATCTGCTTCGGTTCCCGAGGCGCAGGTAAGAAGGATTGAAGTATTTGGATCCAAGGCGATCACTTCATTACTCTATTTCGAGACATTCGGGACGAGTATCAGCGTTTGCTTTCGGTCGAGGGCGAGAACTTGTTTCTGCTGGATCTTTGGCTTAGGGACCTTCCTGATGTAATGAAAGCACTGTACGTATTTTGCCTCCTGAGAGTTGAGACCGTAACTCTGCTTACCGCTGACTTTCCATTAGGTGCGAGAAAATCGACGAAATGTATGGATGTGATTACAAACGTGCAGTTTTAGGTGCTGATTTATCTCTCAACGGGGTCAACAGTGTCTCAAATCCGTCGGAGGTAAACTCGACTATGCTCGCGGTGACTGGACCACGCCGTTCACGTCGATCGCCTTCCACCACTGCGCCGCGTGAAGGAGTGGTAAGCCGTATGCAAGCGGCAGTCCGCAGGGGAATTCCGCCTTCCAAGAAAGCGACCACGGTAGCTGCTTTCACTCTCATTAACCGCCTATAAATCTCACTATTATGCCACCTTGAGACTCATTGAGAACTTAGAATCCCTCGAGGAGGGGTTCTCTAGAAACCTCTCTTCAGTAACGAAAGGTGCGACTTCGAGACACGATATCAGCAAAGAAATGCTGCAGGAGTTGATGAAGGCGAAGATGACGGATATACAAATTGGCCAAAGCTTCAATTGTTCGGCCAAAACTATCTACAGACGCCGCTTAGAGCTGTCACTGCATCGCAGGGCATTAATGAAGAGCACGCCTGAGGAGGTGTTACAAGAGGTAGCCAGGTCTTCATTATATGTATCTATGCATGTCTGTAAGCTGACCACAGCATTGTCCCTTGTAGCACGTGATGGAATACCTCAATGCCCAGAACAAGCCGAAAATTGGGGCAGAAATGACAAGGGGACATTTGCGGGAGAAGAATATACCCCACACCAGGCAGCAAGTCCGGGATATGATGCGTCGAATGGAGCCGGAACAGTACGATCAGCGAGCTACAGAGAAAACTCAGCGCCGACAATACAGTGTGCCCTTTGTGAATTCGTTGGGGCACATCGACGGTCACCATAAGCTGAGGGCAGAATTTCTATACACAGGCGGCTTAACGGTCAAAACCAGCGGAAGTATGAGTATCAGACACTCAAGACACTCACGTCAACGTCAAACTGTGCGTACGTTTCATAGAAAGGTCAACCTCGTCATTACCGACGGCGGCTTGACTTGCTACAAACGTCCTAGGAGCTTCTTGGGCCAAGGTGCGAGTGGTTGGTAGAAATCTGACGTCGAAATCTGGGATGCAGAGGTCCTGCTGTGCGACCGCAGGCTCGTAATCATTCCTTTTGTCGTTGGGAGGCTGGCCGAGCCTCTTACGAATAGCCCGTTTGGCGTGCCAGAAGCTGCAAAAGGGGGGAAGGAGAAACGGCAAGGCTCTTCAGAGTCTGATTATCACGACGGAAGATAGGTATGGCTGACATACCATAGCTGATGTTTTGCATTAGGCCAGACGCTCTGTGCGGCTCGGATCTCTTGGAAGTCTTTGTCTGTACCGACGAATCTGGGGTTGACCTCTTGCGCTTTGAGCTGCAGCAGCACTGTTCGCATGGTTGACATCCGCGAATTGTCCAGAAGGGTTTTCTCTGCCGCCGTTTTCGGTTTCTGCAAAGTCTTTCGCAAGATATTTGTAATGGGAGAGCCTGCACCGTCGTATTCAGCCATAACGGCGGTGAACCCGTGCTTTGTTTTGGAAACACCATCTAGGAATAGAACGCTGTGAGACGGGTGCCATGATGAGGGATGTGCCGCGAGGGAAGAAGCCAAGTGACCTACGGGTTCCATCCATTGCCACTCCTACGATATTCTCTGGTCCAATCTTGTGTAGTACCGCAGGAATTATGCAAGCGAGTGTGTTGAAAGCTGATCTCGGCGTACCCGGATGCATGGGTACGTTCTGCACTCCTGGTGTATCGCCCAAAACCAAAGCCACAGATTCGGACGTTGTCAAAGCAGGCGATATGTGATATCGGTTGTGAGAGGATTTCCGTAGCCAGAACTTGATAGCGTGTTTTGATGGGCACTTATCTTGTCCCTTCCAGTCCTGTTGGACACGTAACGCTAGTTGCTTCGGACGCATGTCCAGATTGGCCAGAATGAAGTTTTTGATGGCCAAAGGGACTTTGCGGAAGACCGGCTTGGGGTGTTGAAGGTAGTGCTTCAGGGAGGTGACGAGGTCTGTGCGATATCACGGCAACATTGAGTTTGATGGTAAGCGATGATCTGCATTCAAAGCCGGCCATGAGCGGACGGGCTCTCCTGGTTTTTCTTTCCGGATCCCCAAATGCCATCATTGTAGACGTCTTCGGTCTTCGACCCTTTTTGGCGAGGGCTTGATCTTGAGAGCATCGATAACGGTAAACTTGCAGGCGTTTCGAAATGGTGTGATTGTGAAACCTGAGGAGAGAATCGGGTCAGAAAGCAGATTTGTGTGAGCGAGAAAGGAGAAACTAACGTAAACTTGATCCCCAGCCGACGTCTGATCAACTCAACCAAACTACTCGCCACTTGTCTGTCTCTATCATATTCTTGACCAACTGCAGCCATCGGAACCATAGGAATCTGTTGTAATAGGAGTTGAAGCCAGTGCAAGAGGAATCAAGCGAAGCAGGACACGCTTACCGTAGATATCTGGAAGAGAACATCGAAGACGATTTCGCTCGCCTCATGAAGAGTTGCCCAGTCGTGTGTAGTTGACAATTAGACAGACTGAAGTGGAAGGTGAGAGATTGAAGTGGAAGGGTGAGAGATTGAAGTGGAAGGGTGAGAGATTGATGACGACGAAAGGGAAACAACAACAAATGAGCGATAGCGGAGGAATCAATCATGGACGGACGCGTGAATAATCCCCCTCCAAGAACCCCCCCCAAAACACCGTTAGTTCTTTAGTATATTAATAAAGTATAATATATAATATTAACCCCATTATAACGTTTCCTAAGATTACTTTGGTTGAAATGAAGTTTGCGATGTGAAAGAGGTAAGAGTGCTAGCTGCGTTGTAAGTATATAGATAGTATATTATGTAATATGATGTATCTTTCGATTACAGAGCTAGATCTTCGGTGGGGTTAGTCAAAGGTATTATGCTTTCGCGACTATAGTATCGTAGAATATAAATATAACAACTATATGTAATGAGATAGATCACTATAGATAGCGACTCTACCTTGACTGTAAGTACAATATATGATAGTCAAGGACAGTTGCTCGGATATAAGGTTGGGAGGTCAATCAGTCAGTCAATCAAATAAATCATGGTGGCGAAACTATTACAACTAGATGGGTTTCAATATATAATATATGATGCATTTGCCATCAAGGTAAGTGCCTCTTTCCTAAGGGCTCCCTGAGGACGCGCTTAGGGTTGCACAGTGCGATAGCACAGCGCAATAGCACAGTCCATCTACACAGTGCATTTGCACAGTCGCGTCTGTGCAACTTGCACCAAAGGCGCAAACTAAAGGCAGAATCTCTGAGTAAGCGTTACTGTCAGCTCGTGCAAGTTGTACATACTTGTGGCTCTGCTTCCGCGAGTAGATAATATCATTGTATCAACACGTATAGTCCTAAATAGTACACTGGCGAGATCGACTAGCTAAGGCGGGACTGGGAATTGAGTTTCTACTTATCTGCGACTATCTATCATTACAATAATAGCAAAAAGATAACTGAACCCGGTTGATTCGCTGGGCTTGTTCACTGTACCTATAAGTCTGCATGATGGTACCGGCGTGTTGGTATTTTCGCAAGTAAACTCCGAAGCGAGGATGAAAGCAGACAATTGCGAACCACCAGGAATGCGATTTTCGATCATATAGTTGAGAGCCGGTTCACGAGTGAGGTCCTCTTCGAGCGAAGTTTCGTTGGATAAATGCCAATGTTCGACTTTCTCGAGGAACAATGGGATAAATGTCATTGTACATAGGGTGGCTCACCGTGTTGACCGATACTACGTGGCGATCGAGGCCTGCAAGTCTAACCGAAGCCGGATCTTCGATAGTAGCACGCGCAGATATCGCATTAACTACTGCCACGTCATAATTGGTAACTGTCTTGAGATAACAGTGTCGGTATATAGGTTTATTGGGAAGGTGGCCTTGGAAACTGGCAAACGGTACGAGCATAAGAGGTCGATGGAAATCGAATTGATTTATTATCTTTTATTTCACCCTTTTGATATACTCACTATTCTGAAATCTGAAGTTACCCTTCTCCGCAAGACATCTATATAGAATTATCTACCCTTGGCTCCTCGAATAAGTATGAGGTTAGTAAGTAAGTTGATGGCATTCAATGACAACTTGTGCGGAATCACCTTCAACGGTAACACCTGGTCTGTTCTAGTTGAAGCCAGTACTTGAGTGTAAGTACTCGGTGATCGTGTGTGAGAAAGATTCGATTACTCATACTCATACTCATACTCATACTCATACTCATACTCATACTCATACTCATACTCATACTCATACTCATACTCATACTCATACTCATACTCATACTCATACTCATACTCATACTCATACTCATACTCATACTCATACTCATACTCATACTCATACTCATACTCATACTCATACTCATACTCATACTCATACTCATACTCATACTCAGTACAGACCCTTAAGTATGAGTAGTATACACAGTACTCTGTGAGAATTACTCAAGTTACTCAAATAGCATTGGCTTAGCAGCCCTGGAATTCACGGCTGCACTCGAATATCGAATCAATGAGTACGATACTGCCCAACAGTGCTCCCGAAGCCTTTTTCTGCACTATTGCTGACTCGTCATGGAAGCTTCATACTCGTCTGTAGAGAATATGGATTACACCGTCGGGATTGACTCATGATCAGTAGGTTTGCGAAAGACTGGGTACGATCGATCGTCGTCAAAGGGGAATCTTTGTTTACAGTGCAAAAGAATAGAAAAGAACACAAGACTTTTGAGCTTTATTCTATTTCTCGTAGCTAATTGTTAAGACAGCACGCACAGAGGGTTCTTCATTCCCTGGACTTTTCCGGGTGAATTTCCCAAACTTGGCAGGTGACTATAAATGAGTATATTCAGTCTATACTCAGGACTAATGAGTAGAATAATCACTTACGAAAAGGGATTTTTCTGAGTATCCATATTCACACCCGTACTCACGAAATGAGTACAATACTCGAGTAAATTACTCAGTACTCAAATGCGACCGTTGTTCAGGATGAGAGCAGGCAGTCGGGGCGCGCCTAGCCTTGAGAGGCACCGTGGGGTTCCTTGACTCTAGGGTATGCCTTGGGGCAGTATATAGTTATGCTCTGCTACCTGTTGTACTCCAGTCTAGCCACTATGATGCCAGCCATCCACCGCCACCACCGCCTTTGGAGTTCCTGTAAACCGTTAGCCTAGTTGCCCGCGACAGTAATAGTCTTCTACTATTGAGATTTCTTTCTGGAGACGGGATTCAATATATACCGGTTTAAGAAAAAGTTGCTGACTTGCTCTTCCTCAGGCTGTATGGCTCAGTATCCGTGTGAGCCTCTGTTCGTTCCTACCATTCGCTATGGAAATTTTCCTTCGCGTTATTCAGTGTCCCGCTCTCAAAGCGATAGCAGCAAGTTTGCTGGAGACTGTCGGCTCATAATTGATCTGATAATTGAACCCAACTTCAACACATTTTTGCATCCGGCCCGATTTTAGGGGAAACCAGCTCTAAAAGGTCCTTCCCCTCGCATTGCGCCTTGCAGCAGCCTTGCAGAATACGGTGCTCCGCGCTAGGTATGTCCATGGTGCCCCGCGGGCCAGCTGCCAGACTGTTGCAGGCATCAACAGCATCTTCGTAAATGAAGAAAAGTATATATTAATTGCACTGAGGTGGTCTGCAGAGCAGGTGCAAAGGCTGTCGCTGATATCTTTCCCTGGCCGTCAGCGTCGAGCGAGCCAGAGGCAGCCAAGATTCCCATATATGAAAAGCGTTTCGTTCAAGTTGGATTCCCCCTTCCAGACAAGTTTCGCCCTCATACATTTCGTTTTCATTTACTGTTTCTTTCGCTGTAAACGATTGTACACAAGCCTAACCAGCTACCAGAGGTCGAACAGACTCCTCCAATACACGCAGTCGTTACCAGAACACGCAGATTCTTAGAAGACCACATAGTCCCTCGTTTAACGCTACGCAAAACTCGAGAATACGAGAATACCACCTTTCCACCACTCCACGACTCCCGCCTGCAATGTCTGCCGCTCTACAATCGAGTATGGATTCGCAAACACCCTTTTCTCGTGTCACCCTTCCCCCCGGGTACACATTGCTTAAGAGGCTGGGAGAGGGAGCGTTTGCGACAGTATATAAAGCTCGACGTGAAGACGATGGAAAAGTAAGCTGCTCCCAATGCATTGTAGTAATTTCCGTCTGCTAAGTCGCTATACATTGAATGCATGACCAGATTTTCGCAATCAAGATCATCGACATGAAAGACATGGATGCAAAGGGCACCGATGCCGTGGCCAGAGAGGTGTAAGTGAACTCAAATGACGGAAATCATGTACGGAACCCCTTGACTCATCCTGAAACCGATCGCGCCCAGCCAATGTCACGGCTCTGTTGACCATCCCAACATCGTTCGATATGAAGAGGGACACCTCGACGAAGAGCTTCGAACTTTTGCAATGATTATGGAGGTGAGTTCTTCGCGTTACATGAGGGTAACCAGTGCACGGGCTGACCATATCTACCCTGGTACTGCTTCCGGTTCTAGTATTGTCCTGGCAATGAACTCTCCGCACTTCTGGACTCTTACTACGACAATCAACAGCATCTGCCCGAGGTCACCATCTGGTCTTACATGCGCCAACTGGTCGCCGCTCTCCATCATTGCCATGAACCCGATGCACGTGGTTCCCAAGCATCAACGATCATTCTTCACCGCGATATCAAACCGGCAAACAGTACGTCTTTCTCATTGTCTAGTGGACATTCCGATACGCATAGCTGGGCTGACGCAGGTAGACCTTGCTCTTAATAGTTCTCATGAATCAAGACCGATCGCAACTCAAGCTCGCAGAGTTTGGTTTGTCGAGAGAGGTAGAGGAACAAGAATGGGCCACCTCCTTTTGCGGTGTAAGTTGACGTGAATGTGATATACGGTTCTGGTTTAAATGAAGACTGACTTTACCTGTCTATGTTTCTATGCAACTTTATTCTCTCCAGACCCCTGACTTCATGCCACCCGAGATGTGCGCTGAAGCCCCTGCCGACATACGCTCTAACGAAGCGGGCGATGTGTGGAGCTTGGGGTGTGTCCTTTTCGAACTGTGTACGCTCAGGTAAGCCTACAGCATTGCTTTCACGCTTGGTTATATGAAACTGTTGGCCGGCTCAATGCTGACTCTTGTGCATCTCTGTCTTTGCATCTCCCTTGGCGAACAGGCCGCTTTTCGTCGAAGCAGATGACGAACAGCTGAAGAAGATGATCAGGGACAAGGCCGACCCTCTAATTCCGTCGATGTACTCGGACGAGCTGTGGAAGCTTCTACGTATGATGCTTATGACAAATGTAAGTCCTTAGATTTTATCTTTCCAACCAATTAGCTTATGCCGTTCTCTGTTGTACAGCCGGCGGAGCGACCCTCCACAGCAGACCTGCTGGAGTTGCCCGGTATCAAGTATGTCGAGCCTTTAACCGAGCTGGTAAAAACGTATGTGTACTTTCGCCTCTTGCCTTCATGTGATACGCGAGCTGATCAGTGAAGTCTTCTGTCCCTTATGCCATGACAGCCTTGACGACAACCGGATTCTACGAGAGGAGCTTTTGATCATTGAACGTGAAATCTCAACCCGAGACAGCGCCGTCACGCAGTTTACCGCTGCCATCGCCGAGCACGAGCATTACGCCGACCACGTAGAGCGCAAGCTGCAGGCAATGCAGCACGAGCACGAGGAAGCGATAGCTTTCTACGACCGCGAATGCGCACAACTTCGGAAACAAATCGATTCCGAAAAGGCCGTTCGATTAGACTGCAAAATCGCATATGATCAGTCGCAGCAGCAGATCGTCCAGCTCCAACATGAGCTTCATCACACCAAGCGACTCCAAGAAGCAGTGGAAGAACGAACCGCTTCACTCGACAGTCGCGACAGAATGCTGGCGGCAAGAGAGAGAGCATTTGCGGCAGAAGTCCAACAGCACGAAGACCGGATGAAACGCTCAACACTGGTCGCGAAACACGGTAACTCCGTTGTACGAACGACGCATGCCGCTCCTCATCCTCGACTTCAGCCCGTCGGCCTCGAAAGGAAAGCACCTGTTCCGACCTCCAAGGCCCCAATTTCGACATCAAGCCTGACCCCTTCGCGTTTCGGTACGAAGCGTGGTGCGTCGGAGGCAAAGCCTTTACAGCCCACAGCTCGTCAAGTCGGCTCCGCCGCCGGATCTCAACCCAAACTGCCATCCACGACTGGCCGTTTCAACAAACCGCTCGATGTGAGGATGGGTCCTGCGCCAAAGTCCAAAGTCATTATCCCCGCGAACCCCACTATCGCTATTCCATCGACCACACAGGTGACCTCCCGAATGGTCCGATCAAGACCTACAGCTCTTGTTGTTCCAGATGTGGGGCATAGCCTAGTCCCGAGAAAGGTCGTCGCGAATACCACCGGTGCTCGCACAGTAGTCGTGAAGGCCACGCCAGTATCAGCCGCAACGTCGGTGATCAGAACCGCTCTCCCTACGACGTCCGGTGTTTCTCGAGCGTCGGCGGCATCGCTGGTCCCTAGACAACCAGTTGTCAGCAAACCCACCGTCAAGAAGGTGCCGATTATCGCGGTCGAGGTGCCAAAACGCGTGACCAACATCAAACCCACCTCCTCCGCTGCTCTCACTGCCAGTTCCGCTCTCACCATGAGCACCAAACGAAAACTCGACCAGTTCCGAGGTGCGCTGAACACGGCATCAGCGTCGGTAGAAGCGGGGTCCTGTCGTGGGTTGGGTGTGAAGCGGTTGAGGGTGTGAAAAACCTACACATCTATCATCACCTACGACGAACGTCCAGAGTGTATCAGTCGAGCTGTCCAAAGCATTGAACGGCGACAGCATCAAAACAACAGTATTCAGCATCATCGACGTGCGCCAAGGCGTACCGGTCGAGCTATCAAAGAACGGACAATAACAGCATTCAGTAGAGAGCAACCAGTGAAAAAGTGATCCGAACCGTGTATCCATAGACTAGCATATGTGCCGTTGTGTTTCTCCTTATGTACGAACCGAGCCAGAGAAAGTGTGCGCAAAAGACAATGTATCTGTACTATCAAACTGTTTGCATGCATCGAATACGTTGTGCTTAACGATGTTCCCATGTGTCGAGGGTCAAGCTGGGAAGGTTACCGATGACGAGAGCTCGTTGCCTTTACGACGAATGATTGACATTTCTGAATTTATATCTGCATCTCGGACACTTGTCCGTTTGGGTACAGCGTTTCGGTCTCCTACAGCTAATGAACTGCAAAGAAGATCAGCGAACCCGCAACGTACTGTGCAGGAACCACCCGACTCACCTAATAACCAGCAGCAGCCACACCTCCTACTTATCATTCCTCCCATCAGTCTTCTTCACCTTCATCATCTTCACCTCATCCTCATACCCATCCAAAAGCCTAACATTCAACCCGACATGGTCCTTCTCCCCTCTCTGCTCATACACGTTCACTCCACACGTCTTGCAAAAGTAGTGGTGGTTGTCCTTGATTCCGAAAAGGTAGCAGGAGAGGTTGTCTTTCCCGGAGATATGGACGTCGGAAGGGGAGTGGTAGGTCCATAGTGTTCCGTTCTACACGAGCGAGAAGAGTAGATGTCGCGTCAGTCTGATTTGGTGACAACAGTGAGAAAGAACGTCGACTTACGCCGCCGCATAAACTGCAGTTGCAGTCATTCGCTTCTACCTTTTCCAACGGATCCGAAACGACAGCAAACCTCACAGCTTGGCAATGACATGAACCTTCATAAACCTTCTTGCCTTCCGGTACGGTCAAGTTGTGGTCAAGCGGCGTGTTGGGAGGTGTGTAGGGTGGTTGTCGGTCTTTACCGCTGTATCTACGATATGGGAACAAGGCAGCTTTAGGAGGATGTAGGAGAGTGAAGCAAGCGGGACGTACGAGACAAGAGGCACTTGGTGGATATCGATGTCGCGTAGTGCTCTTACCTGTGTGCGAGGGGAGTGTATGTTTCCTTAGCATTAGGGTTAGCAGACAATGGAACGGCGAACGTACGTTGAATGGCATCTTCTTAGTTGCATCATACGGAGCACCGATAACGAACGTTCCGCACTCTTCGCAGAACTACAATACCACACACAACAGTCAGCCACCTCCTAACCCGCGAAAGGAGTCCCTGAACCTCAACCCACCTGATGCGTCGTACTTTTCGCGCCAAACTGATACCCCTTCAACTTATCCTCCCCCTTCTCCAACTGAAAATCTCCCGGTTCTGCAAACTGCCAGATAATTCCTCTCTTTGCGCAATGACTGCAGTCGCATGTTCCGTTGTCCACCAGTTCTTTAGGCAGGGAGACGGAGAAAGTGACGGCTTGACAGTGGCATGATCCGTGGTAAGTCTTGGGTTCTGATGACATTTCGGGGAGCGGGCGATGATGCTGTAAAGTAAAGAAGGTAGGTGGAATAGGTGTCTCCTCTACATATCGGTTCAAAATGCTGGATGATTGGCACGATGAGTACATACTGCAGCATGCTGGACAGCGCTGGACGCTCGAGAGGCGGATGCAAACCAGCCCCGTCGGCGTTGGTTGTCATGCGACTGATCAGACGTACCTTCTTGCTTGATAGATGATTAAACTGCCAGCCCACTCATTATTGGCTTCAGGCCTCAGGCCCTCAACGCATTCATCGCCACTCAACATACTGACCGATTCGCCAATACGACCTCGAATAACAGACTTAGCAGCAGCACACCGGATGTCTTCTCGACGCACCATAATGCGGGGTGCGCCGATGACGATTCGCTATACTCGTGATGATGTAACGAACCGTTCCTGGAGTGATACACGGTCAATGAAGTCAGGTGGAGTGTGAATCTCGAAGGAAAGGCGGACCATACGGCTGCAGACGGGCATCAGGGAAAGACGCCTATGTGGTGGCTCCTAGGATCCGTTGGCCAGGGAGAAAGACGGTGAGTAGAGTCGAAATTAGTCACTGCTCCAGCATACGCTGAATCGCAGTGAACGTAGATCCTACTGGCTTGCCAGCCTTCGATTGGTAGACAATCTCAAGAATACCGATATCGAGACCCCTGACAGTGTCTTTTAGACAAGGATCTCTGCGGACGGTCTTCTCCTTGCAAACAGGGTGGATTCTAGCATACCTAACAACACTCTTTCCGTCAGATGTCCCAAGGTTGGGTCAAGCGGAAGCATCAACGAGCGTCACACACGCCTTTCTGCTACCATGTCGCGTTCTGTGCGGGAGACACTCCATAGCATCACCAATCAAACACCGGGGTCCTGATTACATCGAAGAAAACCTCGCCTCCAGATCGTCTTCCAGAGCGCTCATCTTGATGCTCGAGTATCCGCACAATCAGCTTGCGAACGGTCTCACGTCAAGCCAAAGGACAGAGCTCTGCGTCGCTTTTGCTTCGACTGCGACAACGCGATTCTCCATCCACCCGATTTTGTGCAGGATAGAGGTACGTTGGGTCCAACGGTCAAGATGTGGCACATGGCGTCCTTTTGCATTATCCGTGGTGCTCAATACTTTTGTCAGGCCTTGTCCTCGTTGCCATATCATCTATCATCTGGTCTTTACATTCCGGCTTTGCATCATTCACATTTCAACGCCTTTCTGGTTGCCTGCAGAGGCTACCAAGGCTTGGGAACGAGGTGTCAATGACAGCGACGACTTCTCAATGATCGACAACCCTAAAGGCGCCTCAGCGCACAAGTTGCCTCTTACATATTTACCTGGTGATTTCAGCAAGTCCGAAAGGATGCACATCCATAATTGGGCATCACGGTAGCTTTCATAATCTGGCTTGTCTCAGTCGCATGCAACTCTATTCGGACACAACGCTACAATGCATTCGGACACGACGCTACACACAGCCAAGTGTCGAACGGCAAGGTGCATCAAAGGGAAAGGATACGAAAAGGTACCTTTGCATTTGAATACCTTCCACCATAATTCGATGCTGGATTTCACAATGGGAAGTCGGATATATTTCCAGGCGGAAACTTGTCAAACCCTCCTCCCCGGCGAGGTCTATGCGACCGCACGCTTGGACTTTCGAAGATGAGTGGCCTCTATCCTCTGAACGAGTCAAGTTGTGGCGTAAAACCGGTATGTCTTGGTCGACTTGCCCACTTCACGTGGGGGTACGACCTGACCTTCACGGCCTCGACATCTATAGATCACACCCCCTCCCGACTTCCCCGACGAAATTTTTCTCGAAATCGCTGAACAGCTAGCGGCTGCATTTGCGCTTCGCTCCCTATCATCGCTCAACGTCACCTGTCATCGAATCCACGCGGCGACATTACCCGCGTTGTACAGGACTGTCATTCGGTCTTCTGGTGATTCTGCGTCTTTGAAAGAGGATGGGGATGTCTTCTGCTCCAACGCGATTCCGAAAGGATGGCGGTATACAAAGTATGTAGCATGGCACCTAATCTCGAGTGGCAGATCGTGAAAGTTGAACTGATATCAGATTACACGATCAGGTACCTCTTCCTGGACCAAACAACAATTGAAAAGCTGAACGCGTTCGATGTCAGCGCTGAGCCTGTAACTTCAGATCCAATCCTCGCTTTGTTTCCTCGCCTTGTTTTTCTGGCATTGCGGGTTCCTCGCCCGCCCAGTAACGATTGGAGAACGTCATACAAGCCCAAAACGAGCGATCCAATAATCATCGACAGCTCCATTCATATATTCAAACCTATTTCCCCTGCATCGTTGCTCCGTCTATCTGTAATCGGAACTCGACTACGACAGACTAGTATTGCAGATGCGGTATTCCAGCGACCGGTTCTGTTGCTTGAAGATGCCCAAACGGAGAATGATGTCTCCTTGGGTGAAAGACCTTGGTCTTTTGTATTGGATCCTGGCAATTCCCTCGTCGTAGATGACAATATACGTTGGATCCGGTTCCACCGGGACGCATACTTTCTGCAAGGTGAGGATCGGCTGGAATTGGAGCCAGCGTGTGGTGTTCTCGAGGTAGACACCGATACCCTCGACAGCGACATCGCGCGCCACAGCCGATCGAGAGGTATTGCCAGAGGCCTGATGACTCTACTCGGTCCTCGAGCTGTATCAGGTGTACATCATCCCGATACGCTCTTACCAAAAATCAAGTTGTTTGGGGACGCAGCATTTGCATTGGTACTGATCGAAGAAGTAGGTGCCGGCGTCGACACTAGCCGAGACGTTCTTGCTAAACTGAACGTTTGCTTGTCCCAGCTTCTCTCGCAATTGCCGTTAAAAGCGACTCTTCACGTACTGGACACCTCGTCAGCCACTATCGCCGAAAAACGAGGTCAGGCTTCCGCAATTGCTGAGCGATACCATCGACAGTGGGAAACAATCGGCCTGCCGTCCTTCATCGGATGTGATGCAAGATTCTTTCATCTGACCTGTCCGCAACCGGGTAGGGTCACCGGTAGACCAATGTTTACAGCGATCCTTGTTCGTTCACCGAACAGTCCAAACGAATCGAAACAAGGGTTCTACCACATTCAACGCGCGCCGGGGTATAACGGGGGGCTGTACAAAGTCTTGTTCCATCAAACGGTGCCAGAGCATACAGTAACAATGATCAATGTGTGGGACACGGACCACGAGCAGCGGTGACGCTTGATCAACGCATGGACGGTTGATGGACGGATAAGACACATGCAGCGTTGTATTTGTAATGTTGTATCTATCTTCGTCTGCAACGAGTACATCCTACTCCTCCGCTTCATCGTACGGGACATACCCAGCTGCCCGGCCAAACGTTGTCTTTTCAAACATCTCCAGCGTAACCTGCGCGAGGAACCCAGGTATACTCTGTCTCTGCTCAACCCAGTACACTCTCACATCTCCCAAGCCCTTGGCCATCGCTCCCATCATCTGCATCGTACCAAAATGTCCACCTTGCGACGAGAATTTCAGAGTCAATCCGTTCTTTCCCTTTGGCGCATACATGGACTGGAGACGGACGTCGGTACCGTTCTCGTCAAACTTGATACGCCAGCCGAGCAAGGAAAAGACGGCTTCGAGGAACTCCTTGGATTTCATCCCAAAGATCTGTGAACGACGGGAGATGGATTGTCAGCGGAAACTTGACCCATGTAGGAAGCGTACACCACCTACCTCTTTCAACCGCTGAAGCCGCTTTGCATGGCCCCGTTCCTTTTCCTCGTATTCCTCCTTCAATCGATCGTAAGTTTCTCTCGGCACAGTTCCTGCGCTCCCAGAAGCTACGGCTGCAGCGCCACCTGCAGCGGCAACCTTGCCTTCCAACTCCCTAATCTGGGCCAACAGCGCTCCATTCTCCCCTCTCAGCTTCTCCAGAGTTTCCTTTCGTATCGCGTAATCCTTCGCAGCTGGGTTTCCCGAAAACTCAACGGCACGCCATATACGGGTGTTGTATTCTCCCGAACCGACACGGAGCTCGTAATCTGCGAGATGACGTTCAAGAGTCGAGATATGATCGGTTTGAGCGGTTGACGTTTCCTTTGCTTCGGCAAGTTCTGAATGTATAAAAGTCAGGATGTTTCCGGTAAGGCATAGAACTGATGATACTTACCAGCTTGCAGAGACCGCATTTGAGCTTCCGCCTCCTCGAAATCACATTTCTTCACCCATCCCTGATCCGCCGCAATCCGATCCCGCATCTCCGCTTCCTCTTGCTGGAACGCATCGATTATGCCTCGGTATTCTGCTAGCTGTTCCTCCAACTCCTTTACACGAACAGAAGGATCACCCGAACCAGCGTTGTTATCGCCGCTATGCGTGCCGCCGCTGCTGGAATGAGAACCCGCTGTACGGAGCTGCTCCAGTTCCTTTCTCGCGACCTGCAACTTCCTCTCCACTGCTTCCCGCCGTCCATGCTCCCATCGACATTCCCGTTCTGCCCCCACCAGCCGTTCCTCGAGCTCTCCAATCCGGGTCAAGCCCTCCCGACTCACTTCGCCCAATCTATGAGCAAGTTCGGCGTTTTGTGCGTTCAGATGTGCGATCTGTGAGGAGCACTGAGAGTGCGAAGCGGAGAGGGTGGTGTATTTGTGTCGAAGGGAAAGAGCCTCGCTGATGGACAAAGTGGTGTTGTCATCTGAGGTAGGTGGAACGGTCATCGTGAGTGAACTAAAGCGACAAAAGAACATCAGCTACCGTCCGGATTTTTATCCAGGCCTACTTACTCGAGTTCCCTACGACTCTGATCCAACTGCTCCATCGTAATCTGCACTCGATCCTCTGCCGCTTTTGCACGTTTCGCGAGCGCCTTGACTTCTTGCTCCAAGCTTTCCACATTATCCCTACGGAGCCGAAGCTCTTGACATTCCCGAGAAAGCTGAACGTTTGTCTTTTCCAATGTCGCAAGGAGCGTCGACTGTCGCTTGAGCTCGCTGCGAAGATGGTCTGGCGAGGAAGAGGTAATGCCGTTGGATGACGAGAGAAGACTGCGTACGTCCTCCAATTCACGTTCCTTGTTCTCCAATTGGTCCTCCAACGTCCGCACTTGTGCCTGAAGCTCGTTTGCTCGTTCTAAATCCTGTTCGCTGCGCTGTAATTGCTGCCTAATCAACTCTTCTCTCTTCTTGGCCTCATTCCGCTCCCTCTCTCTATCACGCTCCACAGCTTCCAACCGAGCCTGAACAGCATACCTTCCTTCTTCGGCATTCTTTAACTTGGTCATCCATTCCCGCTCCGAACGCTTCAACTTTGCCTTTTCCTCCTCTACCTCTTTCCGTACGCTATCCTCGCCCTGAACGACGTCCAACCACGCTCGACTGATTTCGGAATGCTCTTTCCCAAGACGCGCATTTTCTGTGGTTTTCGCTGCGAGTGTAGCTTCTAGCTGAGATATTCGTGCACGAAGAGAGACAATGTCGGTGCCGAGTGAAGTGTTTTCGAGGTGAGCACGAATGAGGGAGCGGTGTGTCGGGTGTAAGGGTGAGTCTAGACAAGCCAGGATTAGCGAGCGGTAGGTATTGACAGAGAGAAGTGAACGATGCGCACCTGGGCTGTACCCTTCATCAATCTTGCGTTTCCCAGGAGAGGGAGATCCGAACTCGCTCATACCTCGTGTGAATCCAGGCGAGGGATAGAAGCTGATGAGACGCTAAAGTAGTTGAGTACTTGCGCAATCTGGTCAACAAGTCAGGTAAAGTAGAGTCACACACGCAAGGTTGTTGTTGACAAATCGATCGCTTTGGCTCACGTAAGCTTTCAGGATATATGTACGACACCCAGACTACCCCTATCCCTGTCCTATTGGCTTAGTGGTAGAGTATCTGACTACGATTCGCACAAATCGCGGCATCAGGGGGTCGTGGGTTCGATCCCCACATAGGATTATCTTTTTGACCTTTCTTTGCCTGGACTTCTTCGTTTTTTCCTTGAAACGTGATAATGCTGAACCGTACTGTGAATTCAGTAGGGCCAGGGGAGAGGAATACGCTGATTCGTAGAAGAGCTGTGCGGGCGTGGCACAGCGGTTTGAGGGGGGTGCTTTTAGCGTGACACATTTTGTTAGCGGTCAATCTTGAAAAACGCGCTTAATATTTTGCTTCAGGATTTATCATCAATTTTGGTAATTGTAAGCCAGGAACCTTTCGCTGCGAACTTGCGCCAGCATTTTGTGACCATTTGGCATGCGTTTCATCCTGCCAAGCTGCATGTAGCAGCGATGCCAAAACGATGAGAAAGCACTGACGCATTGTGGAACCAGTAACACACTATTTTGTGAAATTGACCTTTGCTCTCGATCTGAACGGTTTCTGCTTCATCACTTTTGAACCAAATCGCGGACCTTGTGCGTGATTAGGTATTTTACGTGAATGTGTCACTGATGCTTGAATGGGTACTTTGAGCTCGACCACACACTTTCGTGTTTCCATTTTCGGTCAGCTTTCTAGCTACTTGCTGTTGCATGATTGCCGCGGGCCTTGGTGAAGCTTCGTTGTATTTGTGTTGACCTATTGCTATTATACGCTAGTGAAATGTAGATATATCACACAATTGTCCCTGTCTACCACAATGTATCGACCATCCATGGAATGTCAAAGCCAGACCTTCCCCGCCAACCTGTTTCAGATGGTGAGGCGAGATCTGACGTGTGAGTGCATTCCTGAAGCTGCGCTTGCAATCGCACTCATGTGATTATGGTACATAGCGATGGACATGCTGGCAAGTACATGTGTTCGCTTGCGAGAGCTGTCATTTTGACTATGAACGGTACCATGTCACGCTGGTAATCTTACAGACGACCGACACCCAAGAGAATTGTGAGGAAGAAATGAGAGATCTGGGTGCCAAGAACGCCGTGTTGGCAGAGACATATGACGAATTGCAGCTGGAGATTATTCAGCGTAACGCCGAGATTGAGCTTATGAAGATGGAGAAGAATGCCTTGGAGGCTCAGGCAAACGAGCGCCTCCGGGAACAGGAGCTGGACATGAATGGGTTAGAGGATCAACTGAGGGAGCGGGATTGGACGATCGTTCAGATGGGTAGACTGTGCAAATGTGGTTCGGATGGGATGCAGAGGCTGAGGGAGGTCATTAATAGCGGGACTTATCAAGATCTGCGAAATGTTGAAGTACTTCCAAATGGTACGTGACAACCTGATGACTTATGTAAAGAGCCACGTTACGCTGTACCTGGAATAGTATAAAATATGATATTATACTTATCTAAATACAGTACAAGGTCTGCATGTGGGATCAGTCAGAAAGGATTATTCTCACAACTACTGATGTCTGTCGGGTAAACGGCTAACTCACAGACAATATATAGAAAGCTGATATGAGCCAATCTAAAGATATTATCTGAAGTTGTAGTTAGTACAATCAAGAAGGCGCTTCTTGGAGAGTTAGGGAGGAAAAGCGTGTTTCATAAATCATGGTGGCAAAACTTACTACAATTTGGCCTGTCATATATAGACGTCAGAACTGGGTGGCGAAGCCAACCCTGGGCAAGGGCTCCTAAGGAGACCTTGGCGTACAACCTAATCTTTGTCACTTTATTCCGAAAATGGCACAAAGTGACAAAGTAACAAAAAATGACAAAGTGACAAAGTGACATAGAAAACTATGTCACTTTGCTATTTTCAGCAAAAAGTGACTAAGTGACAAAACTACTGACCAGACTCCGGAATCAAACCAGTAACTCATATTCAACTATCCTTCTCTCTATTATACAATCGGTGGCAAACTATATAGAACACTAGACAAGTTCAGATAAGCCAAAAGGGACAAAAGGGGTTAAAAGTAGAATGCTTACAACTTAAGGCAGATTCTTCGTACAGCCTTCAGTTAGTGGTGCATTGCCCACTTTATGAATGACTCAGAGTGTGTATGATAGTTCCCGGAGCAGAGGAGGGCGATACATATACTGAGTTGCAGCAGTCCATAAGTTCGCAACCGCGTACGTCACGTACGATGGACTCCGCCGGCAGTTTTTACCCGCAAGCAGATCGCCGAAACGCTGTATGCTTTTGGAGACATCCCTCGGAACAGGAAGAGTTCTTAGCACAAGACCCAACCGAAACGTTCGCTACAGATGCTATGTAGGTCTCAAGTTATACGTAGCGGATAGGTGTTGTACTAGCTTTCGTTAAACCCGAATTCAGTTTCTCGATCGCCAAACGCGCTCAGAATAGGCCGAAACGAAGTTTGATCAGAGATGCGATCAATGTTGTATGCTATGTAGCAAGCCTCAAGTTACATCTGTCCAGACAGCATCTGGAACGACGAATACGCATCCGACTGAGATGGCGCCTTCACGGAGAAACACCAGCAGCGAGCCGCCCTAATGGGCTGAGTCTTTTTGGACTCTGCAGCTGCACATGCATCTCTGACATGGGTTAGTCTCTAATTCATCCGATTGAAGGCTTCACTATTCATCTGTGCCTAATTCTATATTTTCTAGCGACCGCGAGACAAAGGGTTTTGCGACTGCCGAAGGTGTGCACCGCCAGGACTCAGGAGGAGGTACAGGTCGACTTATCTCCCGGGAAATGTGGCAGAGGCATCAAGCAGTCGTCTCTCATTTGAACGCAGAAATTCATTACCTCAACGCCCTTTCTTCCGGATCAACCAATTTCAACGACACGTCAGTATCCACCATTCAGCCTCCACCTGGTCATGTCTCCCTGGGAGCGCCGAGACTAGAGGCCGAAGGGGTGGAAGGTTTACTTACGGAAGGCGATGAGCCAAACGGAGAAGGTGAGCCAGCCCTTGGTGAAGAGGACGACTCTGAGCCACAGGAGCCGCAACCGCAAAGAGGAAGTACTGTTAACCGAACTGCCACGGAGAATCAATTATTCGACTTTATCGACGAGTTTACGGGGGAAATTCCTGACAGCATTCCCGACGTTTTGTTTTTACCGCTAGTCTCGGTAAGTCAACGGCCCCAAGCGAGAACGACCTTTTTACAATGATGCCTATACTCCGTTCTCAATGCGATTTCGGCTACTTGATCTGTCGAAAGGAAAGCTATGAATGCAGTTTTGGTATCGGTGTGGACGCTGATAGCATATGCGTTGGCAGTCGGAAGTAGCGCGGAAGTCGCGAGAGAAGGGCAACGGAGAGCTGGTCCGCCAAGGGCTGGACGCTCTCCGGTACTCGAGGTGGGTGCGACGTCCCCAGATCGCGCCCTCGAGCGGCTAAAGCGGACCTACATGCCCGAAATGACGATGGATCCTCCGCCAAGAACGATGAGCACGGCACAGAATCGATTGGGGAGACCTTCTCCGGTGATCGTCCATCCAGCTTGCCCCAACGAAAACTGTCAGCGTGTTTATTACAACATAAGTAGTCAAGATCAATTGGATAACATCGGTCCACAATGCCCTTTTTGCGAGAAACCTTTCCAGGGAGACGTGGACGACTCTGTGCTTCTCTTTCCTCGCCAAACGTTGGTATCGGAGATCGAACGTGTCCTTTCTGTGCCCGGGATCAAATCAGCATGTTTCAAGAATCGCGAGAGTGATCGTGCAGACGATCTTGCCAAGTTCAGGACACGAATATACCGACATCAGTCGGATGGGGAGCTATGGGTTTTTCGTCATGAATGACACCCAGCCTATTCCGCCTCAATACTATTTTAGTACTTGCCTCCACTATCAAAGGCCTTCACCTTTCACCTACAGGCCTTCGCCTTCCACCTACAGGCCTTTATGCTAAACTCAAAGGATCCTTTATATTCATAAAGGGAGTCGAAGGACCTTTACCCGAATTGTCCAAATCTAAAGGACCTTTACCAGAATTGCTAGACTTGCTAGATTGCTGCGACTCTTGTTTACTAACTGTTCAACTCTTATTTGCCTCCGATCTTATTAGTATACATAGGGAGCATTCTGCATGCCCCCTCTTTCCATTGTAATCCCTCTTTGCTCTCCAGAGCACGATCGTATGTCAAGATCACAGTGTTTCCCCTCTTCACGTGATCACTAGTGGTTCAAGCCCACTGTATAGCTCTTAGTCTTGTCTCTGCCTGTCTCTGACGGCCTTGCCGGTCTAGTCACTAAGTCTCAGCTTAGTTCCGCCTTCGCCCCTGACAATATTCGATCAGTGGCAGGCGATATGCTTCGGGACAATGATGATACCATCCGGTTAAACATTATTGTGGATGAGTACCAAACGAGCCGGACATCTTTCGGCAGCACTAACAGCAACAGACCGATTCTAGCTCACATTGCAAACTTGCCGTCGCAAGCCCGGGGAATATGGTTTTGACGCTGGTGTTGGGCATTACACCTGGTGAGTGATAGGCTTTTCTGTATCTAGCCGTTCGTCCAATTACGTTGTCAACGGAAACAAGTCCCCACGAACCCAAGCAGTAGAAAATGTGGACATACATGCTGGGTGTTAGGACCGCGCCGCAGCTTCCTGACCGCGCTAAAGGCGACCGGTCACACTTGACCCGACAATCTGCAAGGCGCTCAGCGCTGACTCCACCTCCTACCGGCTCAGAAGGGACAACGGGTTTCAAGATCAAGATCACCAGACCGCCTCCTGCTACATCCGGAAAGGGCAAGAAAGAAGTTGCGCGTGTGTCTGGTAAGTTCGCTTGATTTTCATTGACAAACACTTCGACTTTCTTTTCAGGTTCCCGTCAAGGCATTAAGAGGAAGTCGACCGGTGCAGGAGGCCAGAAAGATGATGAGAGGGAGAAGAATGGGCGTCAGGACGAGTAGGGTTAGTTGTAGTAGTAAACTTTAAAAATGCGTTTTGACATTATTCATCTTCTTTGGGAGTTTGGATTTGGACACAGGACAGATCCGAACGGAAGAAGTGCAAGTAGGCCAATGTACGTTGGCCCGCTACAAAGGCTTTCAGCGCTGCACAGATTGTGCGGTAAAGTCAGGTGATCGGTCTTGGCGATTCAAGGGTTGGCGCGTGTTCTCGTAAGTATCCCTTTCATTCGCCTATTTGAGCATATGAAATGGTATGGTGGCTGCAGACTAGATGCCAAGACATATCAAGTCAGAGACCCTCGGTTCGACCACCAAACTGCGCCATATGAAACGTTCAAGTGACCTTCACAGCTGAATAAAGATTTCAGTGTGCAGAACTCCTTCCGGATGAAAGTAAGCGAGTGGCTTTCTACAACGACCATCAGTCTATCGCGGATAATGATCATTCATGCTTTTGATAGGAGCGTGTCGTGGAAGTCTTGCTTCCTACATTGTTTGGAACAGAATGCGAAGCGCAAGGCGCAAGACATTGCCAGTCATGTGACTTGTGGTAAGTTGTGCTCCGGACGCAGATGTCTGAACAGCCGATACTCAGCACGCGGTGTATCCCTTTTAGATCGCTGCGCCATGACTACATTCGAAGGCAGTTGGTCATGTCTCTGTTGCGGTAAGGAATACTGCTTTCAATGCGCGGGAGACATGCCCGACAATCCGATCATCAAGGCAGACCTTCCCAAGAAAGGGTCGTTCGAAGACCGGCTCTTGAGTTGTGGACAAGGTCTTCACTCCCGCAAGCTCTTGTTCGCGACAACAACATTCGATTTCCGCCTGCTTCAAGATCATTGGCTGCGGATGATAGCATTCGCCGATCGCGTTGGGATCACATCTGACATGAATGACGTGAGACAACATCTCCTCTTCAACGACAAGGTATCCCAGGTCTTGTTCCAGACAATCGAATCAGCGGCTTATCAACCAGGACAACAAGAGGAGCGGGAACGCGCTGGAGCAACCGATGCGGTGACCGATGAAACATCGAAGAGCTATTGGACAACCCAATCTCATGACTCGCATGATCTCCCTCCGGAAGCCACCGAGCAATTTCTCAGTCACGCCTTCCAGCGGATCCACGCCTCAAAGTTGGATGAGCCAATTTTAGCAAGAACTGAGTTCGTTACAGGACCCCAAAATATTACCGTCGTACCGAGCCTCTGAATCTGAAAGCGTAGCCTGTGGTACTTCGACGAGTATCGAGATCATCACCATAGTCCGCATCACTGAAGCCGCCAATAAGGCGTGTGCCAGTGTGCTTCAACCCAAAGGTTACACCAAACTCAGCACTGCCTTTGAGATACTGAAGTACTCGCTTTGCAGCTATGAGATGATCTTCGCCAGGCTTATTGTTAAAGCGGCTGAGATACCCGGCAGCAAATGATAAATCTGGCCGGTTACTGACTGCGCACCACATGATGGATCCCACGATACCCTGGTACAGTGAACGGCGGGCGGAAAGAGCTGAGCGATCCTTGACCGAAAGATCATCGAATTCATTTCGGGACCTTTGACCAGCTTGAAATTCTCGACCGGTGTACTGACTGCATTGCAGGTTGTCATGTCGAACCGATCCAAAACCAAGTCAATATATGCAGCTTGACTAACGCGAATGGTTCCGCTTTGCATGTTCCGTGTGATCTTTAGGCCAAGGATGTACGCCGCTTCCCCCGATGTCAGACCATTTCCATCTGTCTGTGAGCAGCTTTTTAACGGCATCAATCGTATCGTTTGTTGGGGCAGCTATGAGCACATCGTCCACATAGAGCAACAGATAGCAGTAATCAGCGTGTCTAACATACAATCCCCAATCAGCATTCAAACGTTGAAAGCCAAGGGACTGCGGATGGTTGCTGATCAGCTGCCACCAGACTCGTGATGATTGTTTGAGGCCGTACAAAGATCGGACAAGGCGAAGACCAGTAGCGCTGGGGCTCTTGGGTGTGTAACCGGGAGGAAACCGCATGTAGATCGTTTCAGACAATATGCCGTTTAGAAACGCCGTGTCGGCATGAAACACAACAGATTGTCTGCGGCTACAATGGGGAGTAGCGCCCTGAGCGATGTGAGGCCAGCAACTGGACTGTATGTGTCGACGTAGTCCTCTCCCTCTACTTGGGTGAAGCCTTGGGCAACTACACGAACCTTGTACTTGACAACGACTCCCGCAGCGTCAATTCTTCTCGAAAGACCCACTTGGAGCCAAGCAAGTTCGCTCCATTTGGCGCTGTAACTTCTAACCAAGTACCAGTACGCTCTACAGAGTTCAACTCTCTTCCAACTGCCTCAACTGTTCCCTTGCGGGGCAATTCATAGCGGCTTGGTATGACAGAGGATCAGAGTCAGCTTCCATAGAGGTGACAAGCAGCAGGGTGTTAAGCGATGCAGCTAGACGGGGTGACCGACGGGGGCCGTCGTCCGCAACTTCGGGTACTGCGAGGGCGTCACCAGGAACATCCCCCCCAGAAACGGCATCTGAAACCCCTGCATCGAGAATAGCGGGCACAGGCTCGTGCGATATGACCGGGACAGGTTCAGAGGGCCGATGAGTGGCACGTTGTCCAAGGGTCGTCGGAAAACCACATCCCGGCTAACAACGATCTTCTTTCGCTCGCCATCTGGCAGAACAATAAAGCCCGAACCGGGGATATTGGCTGACAGCAGGCGTCCGGCCAGAGCTTTAGGGACAGTCAAATCGGCTTTGGCCCGATCTTCAGCTCTCTAACCCAGCAGGCAGTGCCGAAAGCATGAAGCTTGCTGTACTCCATTTTCCGCTTGTGAACCTTTTCCTCTAGGCTAACGCCTTCGAAGGTCAAGCTAAGATTCCACAGCACAACCGCATACTGTAGCGCGAACGTCCAACAAGACATGTCGAACGATGCATCGAGAAGCATAGCCGCAGTCATTTCCTTGAGTGTACTGTTCATTCGCTCGGCACGGCCATTCAGCTGAGGAGTGTACGCCGTTGTGACTTGGTGCACTATACCGAAATAGCGGAGGTAATCTCCCATTTCCCCTTTGTATTCGTCGCCACCGTCGGTCCGGACAGCCTGTATCTTAGTACCAAAGGTACGTTCGGCGACTGTATGAAACCAGCGGAAAGCGAGCTGTGCAGCTTTCGCGGTCTTGTTGATCATTGTGTTGCGGAACAACAGACCGGTGAAATCATCGATGTACGTGATATAGTACACATGGCCACTGATAGACGGCTTGAGCGGGCCAGCGCTGTCTGAGTGCACTATTTGGAGTGACTTAGTTGCACGCACAGACATGTGACCGAAGGTTAACCGGGTTGCCTTAGCTCGGGCGCAAACGTCACAGTCCTCCATTTTGAAAGTGTTTGAGATGGCGTTTGTAATGCTGATCCGGCCTTGTCGGCCAAGGTACAGGATAGTGGACACGCTGCTGTGCGCTAGACGCCTGTGCCAGCCTTCAATTGTATCGGACTCTTTTGCGATAAGCATGAGAGATGGCTGGGCCACCGGTGGCTGGAGAGTGGCAAGCACAGGGCCATTAGTCGCCCAGCTGGACCGCAGTTGTACAGAGGCAATTTGATTCGCCCACGGACAAAAGCATTCGGATTGGAGATAAGGTCGAGGTTCCAGCCCTGTTCCCGCAGCGCACCCCAAGATGAGAGGTTGACCAGCGCCGGAGCATAAAGCTGAACATTGTCCAGCACGAGATGGGATAATCCCGCGTCGAGATTCCTGCTGATGGTGTCTCCTTCCGTGATGGCAATGTCTTGGCCAGCCGTCTTGTAAACTTGAGCAGTAGATAGCGTATGTACCTTATCGAATAAGCTTCTGTCGTTACAGACATGATCCGAAGCTCCCGTAACGAGCATCCAGACTACCGATGTCTTAGCTTTGTCGCCGATGGCTGCCAATAGGAACGAGTCAACCTCGACCGAGTCAGCCATCGCGAACGAGTTTAGTATGGGCGTGGAGCCAAACAGCGCTAGCATGTCGTCGCTTGTGACGCCGGCGTCTGATGTATCGTGTTTCTTGAAGGCTTTTCGTGCAGGCTTGAAGGATGTTGTTACGAACCTCGCTGCCACGACCGCTAGACACCGCGCTTCGACGCGCCAACTGCGCTTCTATCCTACCGAATTTACTTCTTTCTTCGTTGCCGCCATTTCTGCCATCCTTTTGCCGAACTAGTGTACAATTAATGCTCAATTAATGTCCATCTTGTGTACAATAATTGTGCAAGCTTCTGACAATGACTTAGTAACTGTCTATAGTATTCCCTTGTGGCAAATATCTTTACCTTAGCCCACAAATATCTATATAAACCAGCCTTCGGCTGTGACTTGTATTCGTCATTAGAATTATGACTTACGCAAATTAGATCAAGAATTACTATCACTACCTCCAACTTCGACTTAGGAATAGCTACCCTTCTCAGTTAGAATTAGTTAGTATTCGTTGGCAGTCAGCAAGACTGTGAGTATTACATAACAACTGTGTAGTATCCAGAAAACTCGTTGCTTGTCCCGAAACTCCAGCAATTACAAGGTCCCGCTTTGTCTGAACTGTTGATTTTTGATCAAATAGATCAAAGAGATTTACAAATTCATTTAGCGCGACTAAGGAGAATCATTGGCACACAACAGATGTACCGTCGTTGACACATTTGGCCCGGCAAGCACGGGTCGTATCGCCCTTCTTGCCGCAGTTCCAGCATGTCTGGGAGCCCTTGGTGAAGGAGCCCGACCGGGGATTGCCCTTCGCTTTACCGGCGAACATAGCTATTCCTGGAAGCTTGTCCTTGTTGTCTTCCCGACGGAAATCGGCAACATGTACATGTACATTGAATAAGTCGCTGAGATCGTCGAAGGTGATGCCGTCCTTTGAGTCGGCATCGGCGATTGAGAAAATACGCCACTCGGACTTGAGAGAGCGGTACTTCGCAGGAAGTGCCCGAAGGAAGTAGAAGCACTTCTCCGACTCTGTGAGGTGACTAACTGTCTCGGCTTTGCAGAGAAGCGTCTCAAATCGTTCCACGAACTTCTACAGGTCATCGTTTTCGCCGAGTCTAATGCTCTCTAGCTCTGTTCGTATGTCGGCACGGTAGTCGTCATTGCCGACCTGATGTAACTTCGCGAGCCGATCCCACTAAGCTTTAGCTGTAGAACACTTGCTGTTCTTCAGCTTCATCCGAATGGCAGCCAAGATTGACTTCCCAATCATCCCGCGTGCCTTCTCGTCCTTTTCCATCCAGGAGTTGTAGTAACGAAACTTCTCATGGTACAATTGTAACTCAGACGGAGTAACAGGTACGTCCTTGACCGAGACCGGGGTAACAGGTGCAACAGGTGCAGGCCTGTCTAAGGCAGCTATCGCACCGGCTGGGAGAATGGCATCCTCGACATAATGTGGTCACGGGATGTATGTAGCCATCTTGGGTGCTGAGTTTGGTAACTGCCCAACTCATATGAATATAACGGACGGAGTAATGTAAGGTACGGATGTAGAGGTAACTGTAGAGAAACGACTCTTAGCTGTATCATACAGGGACTGCTTGTAAGCATTCTACAGTTTACCCTTTTGTCTCTTTTGGCTTATTCGACCTTGTTCAGTACTTATATAGTTTGCCACTAATTGTAGTAATACGAGAAAGAGTCGTTTAATTATGAGTTACTGGTTCGAGTCTGGACTTTGGTCAGTAGTTTTGTCACTCTGTCAGTTTTTGCTGAAAATAGCAAAGTGACATAGTTTTCTATGTCACTTTGTCACTTTGTCATTTTTTTGTTACTTTGTCACTTTGTGCCATTTTCGGAACAAAGTGACAAAGATTAGGTTGTACGCCAAGGTCTCCTTAGGAGCCCTTGCGCGGGGTTGGCCTCGCCACCCATTTCCGACGTCTATATAAGACAGTCCAAGTTGTAGTAAGTTTCGCCACTATGATTTATGAAAACACGCTTTTCCTCCCTAACTCTCCAAGAAGCGCCTTCTTGATTGTACTAACTACAACTTCAGATAATATCTTTAGATTGGCTCATATCAGCTTTCTATATATTATCTAGTAAGTTAGCCGTTTACCTTATTAGACATCGACAATCGTGAAGCATAATCCTTTCTGACTGATCCCACTTCAGACCTTGTACTGTTTTATAGTTAGTATAATAACATATTTTATACTATCTTATTACAACGCTACGTAGGCTCTTTACAGTTGGAATCCTATGTGGGGATACTAGTCAGTTCACGACTATTGTAACTCTGCTTTAACGTAAACACCTTCAAGAAATTCACCACTCTCCGCCAACCTCTTTATTCGGACGCGACTAAAGATCTCTACTTCCAACAACCGGTCATCGACAAGTTAGTCGATTCTTCCTTTGCATTGCAAGGAATCTAAAGCGCTCTATCACAGCTCAGTGTACCTGAGGTGATCCATCACTATAGCCTATTAGGACATAGGATAGTTGACACTCCATCCATACTAAGGAAAGACATACAGTGGATAGTATGCCTCCTCGACCCGCTCGCAGTACCCAGGCTGCATCCAGTAACATCCCTGTAAGGGACACTCCTCTCGTGACTCCTGCCTCTCGATCTTCCTCCACTACTCCCTCCGCTCGCAGTAATGAGTCTCTGACACCTGTACCTTCGACACCCGTTCACGAACCTCTGGAATCTTCCACCGAACCCGAAGATCTCCTATTGCCTCAGCCGCGACTAGCTACCGCTGCTGAAGTCGAACGACTGAACGACATTATCGCTGGATTACAACGTCAAGTCGAGGGATTGAACACTATACCGTCCGAGAGACATGAAAGACATCCCACATTCGAGAGAGAAACTCCTCGAAGGGAAATGTCGTACGCACCTACTAGCTATTCCTCCGCCCCTCATCACCCCAAGCTCAAAGCTTCAGACTTACCTAAGTTCTCGGGTAAAGACAACGAGGACGTCGATCAATGGATCGAAAAGGTATCTGCGATCTTTGAGTATTCCGGCGTGCATGACTCCGATCTTCTCCAGCAATTGCCTTTGGTGCTCCAAGGCAATGCTCTCACTTGGTTCACCCAACTTGGCAAGGATCGACTTGCCTTGAGAACTTGGCATGATTGGCAACTTGCTATTCGCAACGCCTTCTACATGCCTAACCATCGTGCCAACCTTAGAAGGCAATGTCTTTACCGAACGCTTAGAGTAAACGAATCTTTCGGCGATTACTTCGCTGACAAGAAAAGGTTGCAGTCATATGTTTTCCCCGAGTCAACTCCACAACACGAGTTGATCGAGGACATGATAGAAGGAATACCTTTAACTATGCAACCCCTTGTCAAAGCGAGTATCTCTCGCTTCACTACTATGGAAGAATTCCGAAGAATTTTAATCGACTTGGAACCTGGCCTAAGAGGCAGGAAAACCTATCCCAATCCCAGAAACTTGTCAGTTTCCAACTATGAACGTACCGACCGAAAGGACGGATCCACTACCGTGTCTCAAACGAGAACTATCCGTCCTACCTACGGAAACACATCAGATGTTTCCAGTAATGCCAATCCTTCTTTCCCACCTCGCACAAACTGTTTCAATTGTGGAGGTAACCACTGGAGGAGAGATTGTCCTCACCCTTCCAAAACTCGTGATGACTCCCGAAGCTCTGGATCTTCCAGACCATACGGAAGCCACGCAGTAAGTGAGAGCAACCGAACTCCCATGAGCGGTAATAAATGGAAGTCCTTCTCCAAGACTTCAAACGCTATTACGACTAGAGCTCGGGCTCAACACAAAGAACCGAGAACTCCTGAGCCGTCTCCCGACCCATATCCGGTACCGATTCCAAAGCCGGTGCAGCCGAAACCCATATCTCCATTTCCCGACACTCCCGGAGACATCCCAACTGTCTCCAGACCACCCGTAACTTCCACTTCCAAGGAAATACCCTCAGAATATAAAGATGAGGATTCCTGGAAAGACAAAACACCCGCTTATGCCAACTGCGCCTTTGAGCGAGTTGGAGGATTCTCCTTCCCTGTATGTATCGACTCCGGATCTTCTATCTCCATTATCGACGGAAACTTCGCAAACGAATACCTCCCGAACTGTAGAAGAGAAAAATGTAGTAGCTTCGAGCTGAAAGGCCTAGGTAACGCTATTGTTACCGAAAGCCTCTACACTACTCTATATTTCAAAAATCTCAACACGGCCACGTTTATTCCGATGCCAATGAAGTTCTTTGTCGCCTCCAATAATACTCCCGTTATCATGGGTAACGACGTGCTAGTAACCCAGAAATCGAACATTGACTTGCACCAAGGCATCCTGACCTTCAAAGGTATCTCCGGAAAGATTCGATTGACCTGTAGAGTTCCCCAAGAGATGATGCAATTCCCCGTTGCCCGAGTTAAAGCGACATGTACCATCTCTCCTGGCCACATGGTCGAGCTTCCTATCGAAATTGAAGGAAGCGTAGACACCGAGTCCTACCTTCTAGAGCCTGACTCAGAGTACGAACTACCTCTGATGATAGCTCGATCAGTAGGAAGAACTGACTCTCGGGATCATCGAGTTCAGGTCATGAACACTACAAACACTCCCGTAGAATTACGTTCGGGACAACCCATCGCCACTATCCATCCTACCATTGAAAGATCTAACACTCGAACTTTGCGCACTGCGCACGTCAACTCTATCAGTAGTACCGATAACGACGAAAGAGAATTCCTCTCCATTATGGAAGAGTTCAACGTTAACCCGGAGCTGAGTGCTAATGAACGAAAACAAATGCTAGAAGTTCTTTATCAGAACCGACGCGCATTCGCTTACGGGACTCACAAACTTGGCCAAACTGATTTGGTCAAGATGACATTAGACACTGGAGACTCGCCGCCTATATCATCTCCTCCTTACCATGCTTCTCCGCATGGAAGGAAAGTTATAGAGGAAACCATTGCGGAGCTCCTAACGGACGACGTCATAGAAATGTCCGATTCACCACCCTGGGCCTCTCCGGCTATCCTCGTACACCAAAAAGGAAAAGACCGATTCTGCATAGACTACCGGAAAATCAACACCGTACTGAAAGCCGATCAATATCCGATTCCTAGAGTCGATGATATATTGACGCAATTTTCAGGTATGGCCTATTACACTACCTTTGATGCGAACAAAGGTTTTCACCAAGTAGAAGTAGACGAGAAGGACAGAGAAAAGACTGCCTTTCGCACACACGTGGGACTTCATCAATTCAAGCGAATGCCCTTCGGTCTCAAGACTGGACCCAGTGTATTCCAGCGACTTACTGATCGTATCCTCGGTAGATACAAGTGGCAAATCGCTCTTGTATACATCGATGATATTATCATCTACAGTAAGACCTTCGACCAACATGCCAAGGACGTTGATACCATTCTCAAACTTGTAACGAAATCCGGTATCACCCTGTCTCCTAAGAAAAGTTATGTTGCCCATCACTCTATTAAAGCTCTAGGCCATCGCGTCAGCAATCTCGGAATCGGAACGTTGGAAGAGACTGTCCGAGCTGTAAAAGAGTACCCTCGACCACACAATGTTAAATCTCTACAGCGATTCCTAGGATTAGCTGTATACTACCGAAAGTTCGTAAAGAACTTTGCCCGAATCGCCTCTCCACTCTACGAACTCCTCAAGAACCAAACTGAATGGAAATGGGGAGACGCACAGCAGGTAGCAATGGAAGAGCTCCAAGAGAAGCTCGTCACCGCTCCCGTCTTAGCCCATCCTAATTACACGGAGCCATTCATCATGGACACCGACGCCTCCACAGATGGTCTTGGAGTCGCGCTTTCCCAAAAAGACTCTGAGAATAGGGATCACCCTATAGTGTTCCTGTCCCGTACTCTATCTCCTGCCGAGAAAAACTACTCGTCTACCGAGATGGAATGTCTCGCAATTATCTGGGGTCTCAAGAAACTTCATCCTTATCTCGACGGTTCGAAGTTTGAGATTATCACAGACCACTCTGCGCTACAATGGATTCTCAGTTTCTCCGGAACAAACAAAAGACTTCTCCGATGGTCTATGGATCTCCAGCCCTACAAAGATTTCATGTCTATCAAGTACAGGCCCGGTCGTGTCCACCACAACGCCGATGCCTTATCACGAGCGCCTCTCCCTTCCGTGAACGGCATGTCCCATGTAACCATCGACCCATCATTCCTAGAGAAGATTAAAACCGGATATCTTCATGACGACCACTGTAAGAAACTTAAGGAACAACTTTCGTCGGAAACCCCTCCACTTCACTTAAAACTCTTTCGTCTAACCGACGATGGACTCATCCTATTCCAGGCCACCCAAGATCGCCTACCGCGTATCTACATTCCACATCACGAAACCCTCCGACTTGATCTGCTCCATGATCATCACGACGCTGTGACATCCGGTCACCTAGGCTTTGCCAAGACCTTCAACAACTTGTGCAAAAAATACTTTTGGAACCATATGAGCAAGGACGTCAAAGCATACTGTAGTAGCTGCACCTCTTGTCAACGTAACAAAGCAAGGGCCGATTCCGGGCCAAGTGGACTGTTGCAGCCTTTGGAAGTACCTCCCAAGAGATGGCATACAGTTTCCATGGACTTTGCTGGACCATTCTTACCTTCGGGTGAAGGAGAATGGAACATGATATTCATTGTGGTTGACAAGATGACGAAACGTGCACACTTCATCCCCTCGAAGAATACCGACAAAGCTCCCGACACCGCTACAAGATTCTTCGACTCTATCGTGAAACTTCACGGAATGCCTCGTGTCATCGTGTCTGACCGTGACACGAAGTTCACCTCCTTGTTCTGGAAAACTCTCATGACTCGCTTCGGAACCAAGCTAGCGATGTCAACAGCTTACCATCCGCAAACTGACGGACAGCCAGAGGTGATGGTTAGAACTGTAAAAGAAATGTTAAGGCATTACATTTCTCACACTCAAAAGGACTGGTCTGAGTTGCTTCCAACTCTCGAGTTCGCGTATAACAACTCAATTAACGCTACTACCGGTCTTACCCCTTTCGAATTAGACCTTGGTTATCATCCAGTGACTCCTCATACTGTTGAGTCTGACTTAGAGGTAGCCGCTGTGGAAAGCTTTGTTGAGCGTCAACAGGCTCTGATGAAT